>CM076587.1:14910180-15510180 GCA_038430175.1 Ficus hirta
TCCAAGTCGCCAAAACCCAACCTTTTCTTATTATTATTTTCATTTTCATTTTCATTTTGATTGTTATTATTATTTCCTTTTTCATATAACAAAGAAAAAATAATTGAAGGGTGTTTTAGTAATTCCACCACTCGGGTTTCCCATAACAATTATGATGTTATGGAAAAGCTAATTTTCTTCTTTGGGAATCGTTTCTGTATAGGAAGACAAATAGTACTATTTTTTTATTAAACATAGGATTCTTCAGTCCACGCAGCTTCCAGGATCTGCAGGTTTAGAGGGATTAATAAGAAAACTGAGTTATATTTGTATATATGCATATATATATATTTATATATAACTAATTGAGTTACATTGCTGTTTTGCAAAAAGACCAAAAATATGATAATAATAATTGCAACACGCGTAGTCGGATAGATATAAATTCAGATATATAGTAAAGAGTGATTTTGTTTTATTTTTATTTTAATTTTTGCATATGTAATGAAATAATACTACACAGCTGTATTTTCTCTGTCTCGCAGTTCCAAAAACGCGTTATATTGGCCTTCCTGATGATCCTCCTCATGAAAATATGAAAAAGAGAGTACAGACTCTCTCTGTCTCTCTCTCTCTCATATTATTCTTTCTCTCTCTTCAAAAAGATTTTAACAAATAAGAGAGAGAGAGAGAGAGAGATGATATTTTCAATCAACTGTTTTTCATGGTAATATTGCTTAGATGCTTACGCCTGCGAGACTTGACTTTCTCCTAATTGTCATCATCACTTGTGTGTGTTTTGACACTACAAAATTTGAGTTATTTATTCGATGTGGGGGGATTCTCCGTTGGTAGGGCAAAAATGCCAAACTTTTTAAAGAGACTCTTGTTTTTCTCTCTTTTCTGTTTTTGGAGAATTTTAATTTTTCAAGCTACCACAAAAAAAAATTTTAAAATTTCTTGATACAGTAATAGAAAAAGATAAGCGATACATACTGATTTTACCAATTGTATCTTCACGAGTGCAAAATAAACAAGTAAAAAAAATAAAAAAAAATTTCACATGGTAATAACGTGATGATCACTTGACAAGCAGGGAGGGCATGACTAAATGACCTATTGGCTTTTTTAAACAGTTTGTATATACTCTGGATATTTCTATGATAGGGCAGACTTTTTCTTCTTCTCTTTTTTTTTTCTTTGTAATTATTAGATTGATTTGAATGGTCAAATCTATAAGTATAAACATTTTAATGTTGCTTGGCACTTATAGATTTTATTGTTATAAATTTAATCAAACTATAAGATTTGTTTTATCCATAAGTCAAAATACCATGTATGTTATAGAAAAATCAACTTCACCGTTAAATTTAACACATCTCAACTAAATTGGTATTTACTTATAAACAACTTGTATTATATGAAATGAATAATGATAAAAATATCTGTTGTATGAAATTGTCTAAGAATAAAAACTAAACTAAACTAAACTAAAAGTACTTTATTAGCAGTAAAAATACCCTATGATAGAAAGGGGAAAAAAAATTTCTCGAAGAATTATTAAAATTGGCAGCCCACATGCATCAATATGGATGTGTTGAAAAAAAACAAAAACAAAAAGAGGAGCTTTGAGACCTTATTAAGTTGGCATTACGTGGGTTTTTACACTTTCGAAGGGTTGAAAAGACTAGTCCTTTTTCCCTTTAAAAAAAAAAAAGACTATTCATTTGTATAACACATTTAACTTTAATACAATACAATACTCATTTAACTCTTTTATATATTGTGTTTGAATACATTTTTATTTAAACAGTACATTTGTTTATTTTATTATGCAATTTCAGTTTTTTATAATCTACTTTTACCATTTACTTCATATATACTTTCACTCTCTCACAATACACATTAGAATGTATTCATATGTAAACAATTTAAACACCCAATATAGCAGTTAAAGGACACATCCAAACGGACATTGGAATAGCAAACCATAAGACTACCTCAGGAGATGTGCCCAGAATTTTCCTTTTCTGAAAAAAGATTATTATAAAGATCTTCAATTAATCCCTGTAGTACTCAAAAGTTGTTTTGTCAACTTTCCAGCATGGTTGTCTACCATTGCAGGTCATCATGTCCTCCAATATTTCCTCTGAATCCATGTGTAATTCAGACATCTACACTAACCTACAAAATAATAACGCATGATAATGTTATCTCAACAAGGCAAATTAATACTGATGAATTACATATTCGATGGTACTTGCAACGTTAAAGTTTTTTTTTTTTTTTTTTTTTTTTTTTTAGTTGAGTGGTACCGCCACATGAAACTCAAATTAATGGTGAAAAATTCGAGTGAAGAGGATCTACGGTGGTGAAAAGTTGAGAGAGATCTAGGAGATGATTGTGCGTGTTTTGTTATTACATCTCTTTTTTTCGGATAAAAAATAATATATATATATATATATAATGTCTTCACGCTTTTATCTAATATCATCTTAAAAATATCTATTGGAATCAGAAATGAAATTGAAACGATAATAATCCACGCTCTTGTTAACTATTATCAATTATATTGAATTAAAATCTCATTAAAAATATATAATTAAGAATTTAATAAAAGCTGATGAAAAATTTTAGAGTTCAGAATTATAAATATTGGTATATATAGGTCATTAATATGGTCAAGCTGATATAATAGTTGTCATTTTATATATTTACATATACACACAATATTAAAGCCTTAGAACATGAAATCCATTTGTAGACGGAACACTACTACATGTAGGCATATTAGTGTGAAAAAACAAATTAATTAACCACAGGAAAATAGAAGACAAATTCCAATACAATCATTTTCCTAGTCCAACAATGTCCAGTTAATGACACCTTAGCATATCAGCTTTTTTGCTTCTCATTTTGACTTTCCTCAAAACTTATTTAGGGCCAGTACTTTACACACACAAACGTACAAAATGTAGTACTAGACCGCCATGTTCATGTGTAATATCGAATATTTAATGAGTACAGTATTTAGGGTTTTTACTATTAAAAAAAGAACAATATTTGGGGGAGGTATCATATAAAATAATTATATATTGTGGCACGAGTTTTTTTTTTTTTTTTTTTTTTTCCTTAAGCTTTGTCACAACTCATAAACTTGCACAAAAGATCAGGTAGATGAAGCATGAAGGAAAGTCATAATTCCAACGGGGTGTTTGGCAATAGAATTCTACAACAAAATATTTAAGTACTTATTGATAGGATTCTTTTTTTTAACAATCATATTTATATCAGATTCTATCAGTTTTATACTTTTTTTTTCTTCTTATATGATTTTAATGAGTTTTAACATTTATAATATATGCATTATTTACGATATAAAACTACTTTTTTTTTTTTAACGATATGAGGCGTATAACTCTCATTTATTAAAAAGAAATGAAAACACTATCAAATTTTAAACCTATGAACTATCCAAATCTATTCCCTCCCACCTACTAAGCAAACCCCACCAGGGCTTGTGGAAAGTTCTCTTTATATATAACAAAGGTCTTGCATCCAGTATTGGTTACTATCTGGCACGTGTAATTTTTATGTTTTTTTTTTTGATTTTGGAGTACGGGGATTCGAACTCTACATCTCATTATGGGGTCAGGTATGTAATTACTGTTAAATTATGCCTGAAACCATTGTAATTTTTTGTTTAGAAAATTATAACAACTAGTTGATTTATTTATAATTTCCTATTTAAAATCTTACCACATGAAACTATTTAGATGTTGATTCAAGAACAAGTATAACTGAAAAATGTTAAACTGAACTTACCTGATTGGTAGAATATATCACAAAAAAAGTTACAAGTGACGTATAAAAAAAAATGTCGGAAAATAATCCCTCTCCATATGTATATATATAGAGAGCAATTTAATTTTCTAATAATACATGGAAACTAATTGCGAACATTAGTGATCAATTACTTCTTTCTTCACGTCGATTCACATTTGTTTTTTTAAATATTAGTCCACTTAATATTACTACCTAGCAATTAAGAGAGAACCAGGAGCTCAGCGGAATAAATAAATAAATAACAAATGGGATTCCCTAAAAAGAAACAAAATATATATATATATATATATATATTAATTAAGAAAACTAAAACCATGGGAAAAGGAGAGAGGTCCAAACTAGGAGGCAGGAATTGCTTAATCCAATGATAATACATGTGTGTGAAACGAATAGTGTCGTCAAATCCGTACGATTTCCCTTGCCTTTTCCCTCCTTCCCCCTTCCTTCCAAGTTTGACAGGCACAATCTGGACACACTCATACGAAAAAATTATAAATAATGTCATATAATAATTAATTTTTTTTGGCATTAATTTCATTTTACAAGGCAATGAAGGTATCTTTTCTGATCACTAATCAAAGAGACCAGATTTATTGTTTTTGCAAAATTTTATTTATCCTATCATCTAAATTTAACAATCTCATTACGTTAGTAAAAACTAAATGCTAAAATTAATTAATTAACCGAGATGTCAAAATTTAATTGAAAACACACTTAATGAGACAAGAAAATGGACAATAAATATGAATCCCTAATAAAACTGAACCAGATGAAAGGAAATACAAAAGTGTCTTTGTTTTTTGCTATTTACGCAAAAATTAATAATTAAATAAAGTACCTTAATTTGATCAATATTATATTATCAGGTAAGCTAACAGTACAAGTCACAATAAAACAATGTCACGCAATTTTTTAATGACTACTTCACATGTTCATGCCACACTCCCCTATATAATTTCTTTATTCAATTTTTTTTTTTTTTTTTGCTTTGTTTTATTTTGGAACTAGGGAGGAAATTTCATATGGAAATGCAGTAGATGGGTTTGATTACCCAATGGCTGAATTTGCTTGACCTTATTCACTTGAAGGAACAGAAGTTTTTGTTTTGTCAAAGGTGGGTTTTGTTTGACCATGGGATAATAAATATGCTTTTGAGAAGTGTTTTGTGGGATTTACAGTGCATTATGAGCTGGTTTTGACTAGTGTGAGATGATCACTACTAGAAACTTGGGTTAGTTAATCATATTTAATTAGCTAACTTCTAAGTCAGCCTTTTTAACATAAATATATTATCTAATATAACCTTTATTAATACTTCAACTGCCTCAACGCCTAGATAGAAGGTTAAGTCTATAATTAAGAAGTATATGACATTTACAAATTAAGCAAGTGGAACCCATTCACTTTGGAACGAGGATATTCATACATGCATACAGGGGTGGCGCCAAGAAATTTTTTTTTAAGTAGGGGTGTATATTATTATTTTTTTTTAAGATTAAACAAATTTTAATGGGGACTATGTAAGAATTTTTTTATTTTAGTGGGTTTATGTGATGATTTTTAATTTTAATAGGAATAAAATAGTAAAAATATAAACTTTTTTTTTTATCGGAATTAATATTAGTGGGGGTTAAGTGAGAATTTTTTATTTTTAATAAAGATAAAATAAGGACTATATGAGAATATTTCAGTTGAGGCAAATTATAAAAATTAGAAAAATTTTTAGGCAAAATTAAAAGAACAAAAAATTTGAGTGTGGCCTCTCCATCTCTGCACATATATATATATATATATATAAATACATATACAGTAAAACTTTTGTAAATTAATCTTTTATTATTTTGATTTACGAACTACGACTATATTTTATGTATTTTGTTGCACCAAGTAAAATTGATGAATGTACTTCGTTTTTCAAAATATAAAATTGCTTAGTACATAACAATATTTCATGCATTTTGTTTCACTACTTATTTTTTCCAAACCAATATTTATGTTTCACAAAACTTAACATCACATTGTTCAATGTGCTAAAATAATTACATTTTATGAAGAATATCGAATCAAATGAAATATTTAAGTAAATAAATAGACAAATATTTTGCAAAGGTCTCTTTGTTTGATCATATATATTTACAGAGTTTTTGTATATTAGGAAATTCGGTGAGTCCTGCAAGATTTTTTTTTTATTTATTTTTATAATGTGTTATCTTATAAATTTATTGAATTATTAATTTACTACGTTGGCCCCAAGTCGGGACCGACAAAAATATATGAACCTCACTTAGAAGGTGAATCTAGTAATAATGCAAATGAGCAATTTGAAAATTACCCAGATGGAGAAAAAGTAACCAATTTTTGTGCTGCTTCTTGGGATATGAGTTGTAATCCTTAAGGAATGTAAGGACCAATTTGAAGTGAGTTGAATTGAAAGTGTCTTTTCAAAGAAAGGAAAAGTCAGATAGATGTTTTTCTTAGTTATTCATTTATATTTTATAAGTAGTTGTTTGTTGAGAAAGATGGCATTTAATTGAAGCTTTTTTTCTTTGTTACGTAATAACTTGAGAAAACTCCTGTCCTCCAATGCAACTGCCTCCTGTCTTAATCTACTGTTTCTGATCATGAAAATAACTCTCTCCTTAAACAAAATCCTCTATTTTGAAAGAATAATATTAAAGACACTACCATGATAATCAACCCTCATTTAGTAAAAGTTTCCATCCCTTTGACTTTTTTTTTTTTTTTTAAGTTTGATTATCCAAAAACTAAATTCCCCTAAAAACTGTGTTATTTGGTGTACACTTTCTATTGAAATAACAAGTTGACTCAATTGCTGATGGTATGTGTATTAATTATCTACTCATACTTACATTTTTCAATTAAAAAAATTAAAACTAACAAAACTAACTTGTCAAAAATTAAAATTGGATATTTTTACAGTAAGGTATCATACTGGTAATACATGTTTTTAAACGTTAGGTATGATCAAATTACATGCAAAACTTACAATTTCTAATACATTTTGAATAGAGACCTACTAATAGAGTATATATTTTTTCTTATATTGTATCCATATTGATTCATAAAGATATTGGGCTTCTTTTAGTATCTACAAAAACTCAATCAAATTAAACTCTCTCTCTCTCTCTCTTAACTGGCACCGTACCCACAGGTTTTCCGTACATCGAATATGAATTCAAAGGATTCGATGCATTAAAAGATCAGGCAAGTTGAGGAGTGGGGAATGCAAGTAGTAGGTCCATGACATTGGTTGAATTTTTAGTGCAACAGAAGGAAAAAAAAAAAGCTCTTCAGCCATATTGTACAAAGTAAGACCTTTGTTTCTGTTGGTTGAATAGGTCATAATAATAACAATAATAAATAATAATGATGAAAATAAAGATAATATAATGAACTTTATAATAAAGAAATATAGCATAATGGGAAGAGATTGGATTGGGAAGGATGTCACATAATGAAGAGGCAAGATCCATGTGCCCAAGCTCTATAAAAAAGAATCAATTCCCTTTATCTATTTATTTATTTATTTTAATTAATTATTATTATTATTATTATTTTTTTTTTTTTTGGTTTTTTGATGGACAGATGGATAAAGAAAGTTCCTGGAAAGAGTGGAGGAGGGCATCAACAACCATATCCATAGCAGTGGCTTACGCATTGTACTTCTTCTCTGGGGTAGCTGTTTTTGTTTGCTTTAAATTTTAAGTTATAGGGAGGGGATGAACTTGTTGACCTGTCTTTCAAACATATATTTTGCCCATATCTTTACCTAGATATGTATGTTTGTTTAGTATCCCATTTTCAATGTTAGTACCTTGATTTTAATCCTCTGTGACACGAAAATATTTAAAAAACACAATTAGAACACGATATCACTACTTCACAAGTTGACACAACACATCCGAACAAGACCAGTGATATGAGATTGGCATGAAAATAATGTACCTTTATTGAGTTTTTTTTTTTTTTTTATACCTTTTTAAAAACTAAAATTTTACAACCCGTTAAAAAATGATAATATCCATCCAAATTAAGTAAACGAGATTACAACATTATGAGATTAACTATCAAGTTCATAACAAAGTGATATGTCAAGAAAATTATGCGTCATTGTTGAGTTAGGCATGTCTAATCCCTAATTGACCGGTTTTTTCAAGACAATTTTAGTCTGATCTAAATACAACCCACACCCATTTTTTCCAACTCTAACCCGAGAAATTCATGGCATTTTTCAGTTGCAAACACGTTCACCAGTTAACTAGAACATGAGATTACCGAACAGCTTGGGGAATAAACCTAGGCTTTGGTAGAGGGTTATGATCTAAGATTTTTGTACAAGATTTTCAAGTGTGCAGAATTGAAAACTACAGGAGAGATCATCCCCTCAATGACACAACACAACTTGACCAAGAGAGATAAGGTACACGTTGAGAGTTGAGAAAGAATGAGAAGGGCATGAAGGGTAAAGTAGGTACCTATTTGATACAGGGTCTATAGGCACCTGCTTTATTATTATTATTATTCTTTTTTTTTAAATTCCTGAACCTCCCTTCCCATCCGTTGAGACATCCCCTAACGGGACACACCGAGGCCATAATTTAGTTAGAGCGCCTTTAATCCAAATGTCAAAGACGAGACTATCACAGAGTGCCATCCAGAAGGGTGAGAGCAGGTTATGGTCTTCCCAGTTTCAAGGACTTGCCAACCAATTTGGCTTTTAATTTATACAATTTCGGTGCATATATAGTACTCACAACAACCAGTGATAAAATAGCATTTTTCTAATGTGTTTCAATCCCCTTATACACACCATCGATTAAAATCAATTAGACCGTCACAACATTTAAAATTTCCACTTTTTTGGGTCTTTGAAGATTGAGTCCCAATATGCTTAATTTGAGGAAGACTGAAAAAATCTGGTAAAAGTAAAAATTTATGAGAAGGATTGGAAGATTCAAAACAAGTGAATATTTTTGTCAATAAACGTGGTTGAAAATTGGATTTGGTGGTGTATTCTCACGTGGATGGGTGACTTTTTAGACAAAACCACTTCATAAATAAATAGAGTAACCTTCAGGTCAATAAAAAGCAAATTCAGCTTGAACCAAACCTCCCTTTTTTTTTTTTTTTTAACTGGGGTAAAATTTTACATTTTCAATGATAGAAAGCCTTGTAAATGTTCCAACATTCAATTGGTCATATTAAAAAAAGAGAGAATCAATTGCAATGAAATTTGTTGCACATGTTACAGTGTATCATACATTTTCAAGAACTAGAAAACAAGGGTTAATTTCTTTTTTTGTCCTCGAATTATAAGTCCAACTTGATTTTGGTCCCCATAACTTTAAAACGTTTCAGAACTAGTTTTCAAACTATTAATTTGTCCCCATAGTAGCCTTCCCTCCAAAAATTATTAGAAATTGGACTGTAATTACTACATGAAGATCAAGTGTGATTTAATCAAGGTTAATTTTGTAGTGTTGGAGCGCAAGTGCTTTGAGAATTTACAACTTTCAGGATTAAAATCTGGAATGTAAAAATGACAAAATTAACTCTGATTAAGGTAATTATAGTCTAGCTTTTAACAGTGTCTTGGAGAGAAGGACTATCATGGAACAAGGTAACATTTCGATACTGGTTCTGGGACGCTTTAATGTTTGGTGACTAAAAACAAAAATCAATTTAATCCAAATAAAAATCAAAATTACACCAATATTGATAATATTTAAATTCAATAGGAGAAAATATAGTGTGATGTTCCTTCAAAAAAAAAAAAGAAAAGAAAAGAAAATAGAGTGTGATGTCAAACTTAATCAATATATTTAAAACCCACTGGATTGTATTGGAAATCTCATAGTGTTCTATGCAACTCATGAAGACCCAAATAATGAAAGGACTGTCACGAGAAGAAAAAAGCCACATGGTAATATTGTGAAGCCACCATTATGCAGTAATCTTATTTTTGCATTCTTTTAAGTTAGGAACTATGAGTAAAAATAGTTAAGTAGAAGAAAATTTTCACTTGAAGTATTTACCCAAAAAAAAAAGAAGAAAAGAAAAGAAAATTTTCACTTGAAGAATTACCTTTCTAATGCGCTTACTGTAATTCTGAACACATTCAATGGAAATATACAATTGATGCCCTCCTAAACTAGTCATCTTTTGACAACTTGCTTCCCAAACTTTTAATTCTAACTATTTTCCCAATGAACTGCTAAATTGTTGCAATATACCCCATATGGATTAATTTTCTGTTAAATTAATCACAATAAGCACACATACGCCTCATGGGGAGACAGAAAACCTCATTTATGACCAAAAATTTTCAGATTTAATAAAAAACCTTTTGCAAATCTTCAATCTATCGTAAAGTTAACTAAATGGGGTACGTTGCAACAATTTAACGAGTTCAGAAGTAAATTGCCAGAATTAAAGTTCGGAGGGCATGTTGTCAAAGAATGATAAGTTCAGGGACATCAGTGCTAAATACCCCACATTAACACCCGTACTCATGTTTATCAGGTTTGACATCACTGTATTTAGAGTACAAAGATGCATATGCCAAAAGTACCTTTGGAAAATCCAATCAGCAACAGAAATAGTTTCCTTCTATTATTTTGTAGACAAGTTACAACAATACATCCTAGTACCATGCAGCCATTTAGAAAGGGTACATTTATTGGCACAACTATAAGTATTAGTTTTCAAGGAAAGTTTGTCATACCACGTCACAAAACATCGTCGTGGTAAGGTTATTCGCATAAGTTCCTTCATTTTCATTCGGACATACAAGTAATACATTGAGTTATGTGAAATATCAGACCTGTGAATGTTTATCTGATACAAGTAAAATATGTTTATCTGGTAAGGTTATTTGCATAAGTTCGTTCCTTTTCAAGGCACCGGGTTTATTACCGAGTGAATGTTTAAAAGATAAAGTATTTTAATGTTTCAGTAAGAAAACAACAGCTCGTCATGTTTACCTGTGCTGACGATTGTCGTCGTTGGTGGCTTACAAATGGATAACAAGAGCATTCAACTAGATGCTTCCTGGTAAGAGCTCAAAGTGCTGATTATGGATTCGTATACCTCTATGCCTCTCAGATATACAGTGTCTTTCAAGAACTGCAAGAAGAATTTACGCGATGAGAAAGGAACAAGGCGATAACTGGACCATAAAAGTGGATTTGGAAACTTGTGAAACCTCATTATGATCGTGCAGCAAGATTGGAGTATTCGTCATAGGGGAGAATCCAAGGGCAGGTATTCCCAACTGTCTAATGAATCGCGCGTCAGTGGTTGAAGGCAAGATTTCAGGCTTTGCAAGTTTCCCTCCGACTGCTGTGATAGCTTTGTTAAAAACAAGCCACCACGGATTGGAATCATTCGTCAGTGTCAATAGAGGGTGACCGAGGTAGTCTTTAGAGGGCCCTTTCTCACATATCTGCCATGCATAAAAGTGTCATCAGAACTTCTTCATTTACATATGCTCTCTCTAGCTGCTAAGAAGACGTAAGAAATGAAAACAATGCACAACCAAAAGGCTGTTAATGAAACGGAATTATTAAAATGGTTAAAAACTTGTGCCCATGTCTCACTTTCGAAATTGCATGTACTTAAAAAACACATAAATTCTGGTAAAAAGAAACAAGAAAAATAAAGATTATAGAGTTTGTTTACTAGTCTACAACTGCTAGTAAGCTTCCATTGCATTGCATTCTAAATGGTTCAACCAATGGGTGGAGCCTAGTTCCTCCTTACCAGGCCATCACCAATCGACAAAGCAGAAAAATGTTAAATGAACTGGCTTCAATTTCCAGCAATCTGGCAAAATTAGATGACATAAACTTCTCTCGTCCTGGAATAGCATAGCCCTATAAAAATTATTTAGTTCCCTTTTTAATTGTTAACATGGAAGTGATGTATCACTTATCAAAAAACATGGAAATAGTGTGTTCATTGGCTTACGATTCTCTTTCAAAAGGAGCAAAACTTAGAGACAACAGTGAAATATAGATTGAAATATCTTTACAAAGAGAAGAGCGGACATGATTTCAACCGAAAACCATTAGAAAGTTAGACAGAACATACTAACAAATTGAGGATGTAGAAGGAAGATATTTATACCTATAATATGAGTTTCTAACACACAAATAGGGGATTATTGTTTGTTTATTTTTTGCCTCTCAAACATAAGGCAAGGGAATTAAAGTGCATGCCATCTTTCAGTGAAAGCTGTCCAGTTATCCATCAAAAATATAATTTACCAAAAGAAATCAACATAAATGAACTAAACCTATTTTTATCTGCATGTACATCTGGAACTAGTTTTACTACATCTAGAAAGCCTACAGCGAGACAACAAAATTCAGAAGAACGGACAGGCCCTCGGAGTATATAGGTTTCAATCCTACAAGGAGACCTCTACGGCCTAATAAGTAATAATACAGGACATTAATTGCTTCTCGTAGAATGCAATTCGTTTTGCAAAATTAGCATATAAATTACTTGAGTTGCTAGGGAAAAAGCTTTAATCATCAATGCCTCACAGCACTAAACATACTTTTCTCAGGAGGACTGTGGTCTTGAATTGAATAGACTGTGAAAACACGAGCAAATAAAAGATAAAACCGATGCAACACAAGTCTCAAGAGTTATGAAGTTTTAGGACTCATGTTTAATCATTTTGGCATCGTAATCTCAACATACTTTGCAGAAGTTGTACAATCACTTGACATAGATCTTATGTTTAGTTTAATAATCTATTGAGATCGTTATGCTAGATTTCAGAGCACACGGTAAAACCCTTACCATTTGACGTTATGATGATCAAATCTTTGAAAGGCAAACAATGTTCCAGTTGGGTTCCACCACATTTCAAATAGTCGAATTTCGACTAAAGAAAAATAAAAATTACACTTCAGTAGGTAATAATATCCCATTAAACTTACAGGTTCCATCCTCTGATATGCAGATATAACCATAATTACCCAAGGACAATCACTTCATTTACCGAAAATCTAAAATTCCTAAACTTTAAGAATACTAGTTTCTGAGAAAAGCAAGAAAAATTTTGTAAAACAATATGATGAACAAATTCTAAATCCAACATGATAAGCACTACTTATTTTTCTCACTGCTTGTGAATCCACATTGTTCTTCAAGAAACGAAGTCAATCATAAACGGAAAAAATCAACCAAGTAAATCAGTTAAGATTAGAGAGAATCATTCACCGTGTAGGTCATATTCCTCACTGCTGGTGCCCATTCCTCGGAAATTTTTTTCCTTATAAGATCCGAGTCCGCCGTCGGTGGCAATCTGACATCAAACCCTGCTTCCGCCTCCGAAGGTTGCATATTCATCACAAACCCCTGTTCATAACAAACCACAACATTACCATAACCAAAATGCAAAATCAACAAGCAGCCATTCCACACTCACAACCCACATAATTCATAGTTGAAGAAAGATAACACCTCCTTAAAGAAATTACAACATCTATATTTTGGTCATTATAAATTCCCTCAACAATTCAACCATTATTTTATCAAACACTAGAACATTGCTTTAAGTTTGCAGAAAATTTTGAACATCTACTTTTGACCCCTAGGTCCCATTTTCTCACGGAAAAAGATAGTAGTTTAAAACCTATACAATTAAATGAGGATATGAAGTATCTATTCTTGTTGTTTACAAATCATATAAAATACCAAAGCATTGCTTTTAAAGTCTTCACGTCAGTCTAGAAAATCTAATTTTGTGCCTTTGCGTGTTTTGTCCGGCAACAAAACTACATTGTTGGGTGAGTGTCTAATGCAGAATCAGCACGCAGATCGATCTTACATCGAGAGTGAACCACTATTATCCTGCTTGAGCGTTCTATAACTATTTATTCTTCATTCTTCTCGTCATTGCTCTTAAATAATATTAATTAAACCTTATAACTCTCCAATGCATTGAATTATCCATAACCACAAGACCAAAGCTCAAAAACTCACAGTGGGAGACGGAATCCCGGCCTTCAAATACACGGGATTAACCGAAACAACCTCCGAATTCGCTGCTTTACCGGCCTTAACAACATCGAATTGGCTGTCCCTGAACCGGGTGATCATCTCAACGCCCTTCATCAAATTCTCCATGGCACTACTATCGTACATCCTCGAACCATGTCCAGGCATTCCCTGAGCCCTGATCACCAGCTCCCACGGGCACCGATCGGCGTAGAACACCCGAAACTCGTCGCCGGGATTGGCCTGACCCTCGTCCAACACGAACCCCACGTTCAGGGCCCTGAAGTCCTCGGAGGCCGTGAACTTGGCGGCGCCGTCAAGGCCGCCGATCTCCTCGTCGGGGACGTAGGACACGTGGACGGTCCTGATGGGGCGGAAGTTTCTCGACTTGAGGTTGCGGATGGCCTCGAGATACTGCATGGCGATGGACTTGTCGTCCTGAGCGCCGCGGGCGAAGATCTTGCCATCGGGGGATTTGGCGGCGGAGAAGGGGGGGTGGGCCCACTTGGAGGGTTCGGCGGGGACGGAGTCGAGGTGGGAGTTGAGGAGGAGGGAGGGGAGGGAGGGGTGGGACCCGGGCCAGGAGAGGAGGAGGAGGGGCTTGCCGGGGGTGAACTCGAGGGTCCGGGCGCGGAGGCCGAGGGAGTTAGCCTGAGAGAGGAGGTAGGCGACGGCGGAGGAGTAGTCGGGGTTGGGGTGGGCGGTGTTGATTCGGAGGTAGTTTTGGAAGCGGGTGATTGGGTTGTCTTCTTCTTCTGGTTCTGGTTCTTGTGGGAGTTGGTGGGTTGGGGTTGGGATTGAGAGAAGGTGGAGGAGGAAGAGAGAGAAGAAGAGAGAGAGAGTCCGGTGAGAGTTCGCCATGGAAGTAGAAGGTATTTGAGCTGAGGAGGGAGGGATGGAGAAGCAAGCTTACTGAGAAATCAGCCGAGCCGTGTCAAAGTGATACTGGTGGTGGCTAACTACAACGGTCAGCTGTGCCCAATGTAAATCAATTTGGTACCATGTTTTAAATCAATTTTTTTTTAAAAAAAATTCTTATTTTAAATGAAAAAAAATTTTTATTTGAAAATAAGATGGTGTTTGGATGTTTAAAATATTTTAATAAAAACATACTTTTTTTATTGGTATCTGCACAATTAAAAAAAAAAAAAGAGTAAATCAAATGGAAGTTATTTGTGAGATGTTTTAAGAAAATAGTAGTTGAATGTGTAAATGGAAAAAATTTTAGATAGGGATTCATTTGAGAAAAATGGTTTCAATTAAGCTAAAAAAATGAAAAAAGATGAGAGAATGAAAAAAGAAAAGGGAAAAGAAAAAGAAAAAAAGAAAAAGATGCCACATGTAAGTGAATAAGATAGCACTTTGGCTATTTTAATATTGTTAAGAAAAGAAAAGAAGTAAATATTTGAGCTGAAATTTTGACTAAAATTATTTGGACCCTATTGAATCGCATGTCCATTTTCGAAAAGAATTTTGTTTTTGTTTTAAATGAGAAAGTCTTTTTAGGACTCCAAAATCTCCTTTTATAAACTTTTTGACATATATTTTGTGCAACTACTTTAATCCAAAAAACTCAATTTATTTTTATCTTTTTTGAAAAGTTAACTAAAATTTTAACTAATTTTTTAAAAGTCAACCATCGGTTTGGATGGAAGTTCCAATTTCGAAAATTGAAAATTTTTTGCAAGAAAGTATTTTTACTAACTTTTTCCATTATTATCTCGTTTTGAAAAAGAAAATTATCTCATTTTCAAACTTACTTTGCACAGTACTTTTTTGAAAAAAGAAAGGGGTCTTTTTGAAATCTTCTTGTAATGCACCATTCCCAATGCCATTTATTCTCATTCCAAATAAGTTTTTGTTTTCAAGAAGAAATTTTTACATATCCAAATACTATCTTATTCTCAAAATATGACCCTGAAGGCTCGACGACTCCGCGTGATTTATGCTATATATTTTCTTGTCATATACTCCGATCAACGTGATGAGAGTGATTTAAACTCAAGTTATTTTTGTACATAGTCGCCGAACTATATATACAATTTAATATTGGTTCTTGTTTTATAGTTTTAAATATTAACCACCTCAATTTTTAATGTTGTTAAACAAATGGCTTCTTCATCAATAATTCATTAAAAATTAAGCGAAAAAACAGCACAAGAGTGTGATTTTGAAACCATTCTTTTTATTTTTTAGAGCCATTTAAAAATAATAATAATAATAATAATAAGCACTTTTGAAGGGCAAAAAAAAAATAGAATTTCGAAAACCCTTTCCTCGGTAGAAATGGCCATGATGATCCAATGTAGGGCAATGAAGAATGTGAGATTTAAATAAATTTTGTTCTTTTTTTAATGATCTTATAATAAAAAATGATTTCAAAGTCATCATTTCATTCTCATATGATACTTTTCCATTCAAGTTGTGAAGGAGCGGTCATTTTTATATGGACAGAAAAATTCAAGACAATATTAAGTTCAAAACGAAGAGTCAAGATGGACCAAGTGAGCTATTTATGAAAAATATTCCCTTTTCTCTTTAAATCTTTCTCTCTTAACAGTACAATTGTAACATTAGTCTCTATTTCAAGTAGCGATTAGAGATATCATAAGATATAGCCAACATCAAATTTAACTTTTGTTTGGTCAATCAGTTGGGACTCATAAATTTGAGTTCAAACTGAACTAATTTCATTTGTTGACCCATGTTATTCCCAACACACCTTTGGACCGTTACACAATAAACAAAGCTACGTTTACTGTGCTCTTACCTCTCTCCTATGTGCTGCTTCAGTGCCTTCATTTACTGTGCATCATCCTCTCTCCCATGTGCTGCTTCAGTGGCGATCCCCTTTCTTCCTCTCTGTACTCTGGGTATTCGAATCGAATATATTTGATTCCCTGAGACCACCGGCTTCGACTGTGTGTAGCATTTTTCCTCTGTCGAATTCCTGTGTAAGCTCCATTTTCAACCCTAATCGCCTTTATCTCTTCCCTTCGGTGGATTTTGGGGTGTATACATTTTAGGATTTTTGCTTCCCTCTATCTAACTCGGTAAATCTGAATTCAGTCTCTTTCTCTCACCCATTGGAACCCATCGAACTTTAATTCACCCCTTTCTAAAATCCAAAATCCCTAATTTTATTTCTACGGTTTCTCTGCTTTGGGCTTTTACTTGAAGAACGACGGGAAATTTGCGAGACCACTAGGTCTGTTCGATGATTTCATGGAGTAGGTCTCGCTGGTGGCAGATGCAGCATCAATTGGGGTCCACGAAGCAAACTCGAACTAGAGAGCTCATTACCCACTATTTCCGAGTTTGGAAATCAACTTCCAGAGCCGTTGCTTCCTGCTCTGATCCGTCGACAACCACTGTATACTCATCCTCCGGCTCAAACTTGATAACCCTAGTATAACTTCTTAACTTATTTCTCAAATAAATTCGTTACAATCTCATATGTGTTTGTTCATTTGAAACCAGATTTGTGTGGAGTTTTTGTTTTTTTGTTTTTTATTTGTTTTTTATTTTTTTTATTTGTTTTGGTCTTGGTTTAGTTGAAAAATAAATATTGATGTTATTTGATGGGGTACATTAGCATATACGTTTCACTCCGGCTTTGCATATGGAAGTTCAAGTTTATTTCCCACTGATTGGCCGTGTATTGTATTGTTGGTCTTCACATTTACGGTGATATGTATGAATGCTCTGGTTCTATGTCTTTACTGAGAGAGTGATGAATGTAAGGCATCAATATTGAATCTTCTTCTTTTTTCGTTTAATCATGTGCCAAAAACGGGTTATAGATGGAATTGTTGGTTGGAATGGTAAACCAGTTCCCAACTGCTGCCTAATCTCTCTCTATATATTCATCCTTTGTTTAAATATGATTTGGCATCTCCAATTTCAAATTTCTAATTGCCCTTAGTTTTTGTGACTATGTTACAGATCCGAAACCAATGCATCAAGTCTTCGAACTTCTTAGATTTTGAGTTTTATATTTAGATAAATAATAGTTTGGTGTGTGACGTTATGAACAATTATAAGGACGTTCTTCGATTTTGATTTGGAATTTATAACTACTTCTAATTATGATAACTTGGTTACCTCTCACAGTTATGTTACTACGGCCTTTACATGTTCTGTCTTTTAGTCTTCGGCTAGAGAGTTATTGGTCTTTTTTTTTTTGGTAAGTTCCTTCTATTGCTGTATGTGACAAAACCCGTGTTTCATTCATTTTTTCGGTTTGCCATGAGAAAAATGGACCCCTAGCTGGGTTGTTGTTATTGCTTTATGATTCAATGATTTGGAAAATTAAATTTTTGTGAATAAGAATTGTGTTAATATCTCTAGGTGATAACCCTTCTGAATTTATAATTTTTCCTTGCTTGATTTAGTAGAATTAGCTGTATTATGACCTATACATTAGGGGGATGTTTTTTTACAGGTTTTGGACATTTTATAAACTCTATATTACTGTTGATGTGCACTTTTCCCGTCCATTTGGCTACGATGTAAAAAGCCCATTAACGTAATTGTAATTTTATCTGACTGGTGAGTCATGATTCCGATATATATTGTCAATTACTGGTATATGACCCCATTTTAGTTGTTAAGGGGCTGACTTATTGGTTCTAGTTGCCATGAACTTGTTTAACCCCTAACCCATGGTTTATATGCCGTGGTAGCTGCATTTGTATCGGGTCTTTGACATGCTTCAGATGAAATCTGTCAATCAATTTATATTGAGCCAAATTGTCCTTTTTATGTTACAATTATAAAGTCAGTTTTTCCTATTTTGCTTTTCGATTTCTTAAGGAAATGTCTCGCAAATCATCGGGTGAGACGTACTTTTGGGATACCGTTAAGGAAAAAAAATTCCTTCAAATATTGGATGAGTTTTTGTCTTATAGTGACAGTAAACATTCCTCAACTCAAATTCTTGAACAATGGGCCTCTTAAATTAATTCTGAATACGGTGGAGTACCTGTCTATGGATTAACATTATATCAAAAAAAAAAAAAAAAGAGGATGAAGAAAATATATAGGGGATGGAAGGTGTTGCAAGTACGGACCGGGCGTGGATATGATCCGTCAACCGATATAGTCATTTACTCGGATGATACTTGGCAGAGTTTTATCCAAGTAATTGCATTGTCTAACTATGACCTGCTAATTTAATTTTTAAGCACACAATAGTAAATGAGGATGTTGATAAAATTTCATTTGTAGGTTTACAAGGAGTGCAACAATTCCGCCACAAGGGACTTCGCAATAAGGAGTTGTATTATAACGTTTTCGAAAAAAATCATGCTGCAGGTGCCTCAGGATTTGGGTCAGTTACTATGCGAGATGGCAGTAATCCATACGTCGAGGCTAAAATATCTATGGACAACTCTGGAACCCAACGGGTTTTAGGTGAGGAACCAACTCCGACCAACGATAGGCGGCAAGGCGTCCACAGAAGAGCGGGCGATGAAGCTAGCCCTTCATGGTCTAGTGGCAATTCTGGTAAGAGAAAGCAAAGATAGGCAATGTACGAGATGACTTACTCGGCTATGCAAGAAATAGTCAGTCATTTCCGTAATCGCTCACAATCGGGTAACAGTAACGAACAATCAAGCCGACCGTATCACTTACTGATATACATGAATATGATAACCGAGATGGGTATTCCGCTTAATAAGCAGACGATTATGTGGCACTACTTCGAGGCTCATCCACGGATGCAGCATATCTTCCATCAGATTCCCAATGAAGATAGGCGAGACATTATTGCGTCTGTTGTGAAATCTCAGTCCCCATCTGAGGATTGAGTTTTTCATGAATTTCTTTTTTTCTTATATTCATTTTTTTTAGACATAACATTGATTCTGTTCAATTTTTATTGGATTATGTTTTTTTTATTTATGTCAGTCATGTTTGCACTTTCTTGTTTTGTTGGTTAAGTGATTTTACCGATTGACTAATGAATATTTGTTTATTTAATGATTAATTGGAGCATTTGTAAAAAGAAAATTAGTTTATCACGGCTTCGAAACGATTAGTTTGACGTTTAGTATAATTGTAACTGAATTAATTAAACATAGTATGGAAACAATTGATCTAAAACAAGTACACAACCAAATTAGTTTCGTTAGTCAATTTTCAATATGAATCAGTTTAGTTCGGTATCCGAATATAAAGAAGATGACTTATCCTCAGAAAATGAGCGAAGTGACGATGACGATTTTCTTGCAGTGGCAGTCGTTGCCGTGGCTGCTAGTAGGCATAACAGATAAAAAGATCCACAACTAATGCATAATTCAAGACTAACTAGCAGCATGCGTGTGGAAGAGATAATACATGGACATGAAGAAATTATTCAAGATTTGATAAGTATGAAAGTATATACATTTAAAGCACTAAGTTACGTATTAAGTAGTAGGGAATTATTGAGGCCGACTTGTAACATGAATGTCGACGAGCAGTTGTTCATTTTTTTTTATCTATTTGTTCTCAAGGTGCAACGAACATGCACATTTCTTCTTTACTCTAGCATTCTAGAGAAATAACTTCTCGTTGGTTCTTTAAAGTGTTGAGGGCAATTTGTGTTTTGAAAGACGATTTCATAAGACCGCCTGACTACAATGAGGTTCAACCTTTGATTGAGGAGCATTCCTACAAATATAGGCCCTGGTTTGATGTAAGTAATCGATGTCGTCGTATTCAATGTTCATATTCATGATTCTAGAGAAATGACAAATTAATTTTTTGTGATTTAACACGTGTTATTAATGCATTATTCACCATAATCTACATTTTCCCTTTCTTATGCAGAATTATATTGGCGATATAAATGGAACACACGTACCATGTGTGCCACGCGAGAATAATCCTGAAGCATGGATTAATCGAAAAGGTGTGAACTCACAAAATGTCTTCGCCGCCCGCTCATTTGATATGAAGTTTACTTATATGTTGGCCGGTTATGAGGAATCTTGTCATGATGTAAGAATGCTGGAAGAGGCAATAACATTTCATAGATTTCCAATACTGCCACCTGGTAAGATCCTCTGTAACATTATATTATTGTTTAAAAATAATCAAGTAATTATAAAATAGTTTTGATAATGCGATGATTACTTTGTAGGAAAATTTTACACAGCCGATTGGGGATATGCGAATAAGGATTGTTTCCTTAGTTCATTTCGACGAGAGACCTATCATTTACCCGAATATCGGAAACGTTACGTCGGACTGGGCACCCGGAGGGAAGTATTTAACTACATGCACTCAGCTTTACGGAATTGCATTGAGAGAACTTTTGATGTACGGAATGCCAGATTTAAAATACTTAGAGGTATCAACAATTATCCTATCAAAAAACAAGTAATGATCCTAGTAGCGTGTGCGATTGTTCATAATTTCATAAGGATGGTATAGGTTATGGATCCCATTCTTGAAGAGTATACGGTAGATGGTGTGCCTGTAGGTAGACATGTTGATGTTAACGCGGATGTTGTGTTGGCTGACAGGGCAGACGATGAAGGTCCAAGTATGAGAAGGCAGCAAGATGCATCGAGAAGGGGCGCAATGAATCAGCTGAGAGAAGTTTTAACGGATGATATATAGGACATATATCAACAATTTCTATGGTATAAATTCACTTGAAATTAAGGCCATTTTTATCTGTTTAACGTAGATTAAGGGGAGAATTTCATGTTTGTTTATTAGCACTCTTAGTTAGCAACTATGTAATTAAAATTGTTGTATTTTATGGCTATATAAAAAAGATTGTGATTAATTTGATGTATGTTGTTAAGGTTATTATTATTATTATTATTATTATTATTTAATAGTTTTCCCTTCACAACCTACAATGACATGTTATATGATGGGGGCGAAAGTATTAAAATGGGATAAAAACTTCGTAAATTGCAAGTCATTTAAAAATAACCCAACTCAAACGATATTTTGTTTAAGTACGGTAACAATTATTCTACACATAGGAACCATATTAAGATGTAAAAAAATAAAAATAAATATTTTCCAATATATAATATAATTATACTAAAGCACTTTTCCCAATGCAACTCAATTTTTACATCCGAACGCTCAACTCAAGTTAAACTTTTTCAACTTTAACTTTTTACCAAATGTTCAACTCAAGCTCTCAACTTAACTTATCTTCAATTCAACTCCAACTGTAACACCAAACGGAGGCTTAATATTTGATTTTATATTAGTTGTTGACTTAACTTTTGTCATGTAATTATTAAATTATTAAAAAAATTTTGAAGGAAAAATATTGTAATTTTAAATTATTTACATGTTAAATATTCACTTTTACAAAATCTAAAACAGAATAATAATAATAATAATTAAAAATAACATTATGTATTATAGTATAAAGTATGATAATATTATTTTTTTTAAAATTGGATAATATTAGTTTTCACATTTTTTTTTGCCTAGAAATATGTTTTCACACTTTTTTGTACAAATATAATTTGACGAATGCATTGGAAATGATCTTAACCATACAAAAGGTTGCATGAATGCCACAAATAAGATTCATTCTTCCTTCTTAGGGATGGCAACGGGATGGGACGAGGCCAGGGAACGCTTTCTTGTCCCCATCTCTCTTCCAAAATTATCACCATCTTCGTTTCTATCCTCGCTTAAGTAGAAACAGGGCCGTGGACGAGGATTTTCTATTAGAAAAGCTTTCTCCATACTAGTCCTGTTTCCCAAATATTATAAATATACAATTGAAAATATAACAAAGTAAAAACAAATAATAAAATATAAATGTACCAATTTAGTTCAAAATAAAAGATTTCATAAACAAACCAAATTCTAAGCATATGCAAATAAAATCTTAACCATAAACCCATTAAAGATCTCATCAAACAATACAGTATCTAAAAACTAAATCTTTATAAAACACTTAAGCTAAAAAAACTTGAAACCATTAAAACTAAACATAAAATAATCCTCATTTGTTTATTGTTCATATCTTCAATATTTATTTCATGGATGCACATATTTCTAAAAATAATTTTATAGTCTATTACATATTTATAAGTATATAAGTCATACACATATGTTAGAATGAGGAAGGGGTAGGGAATGATTTTCTTGTCCCCGATAAAAAATCATCCCCAAATTCTATTATTTCAAATTATATTATCATAATTGTTCAACAACCTAAGACCTTCAAATAAAATTCCCTTATTCCAAATTCTATTAGTATTCCAAAATCTAGTTACAAACTTACATGCTAAAAAAGAAAAAAAAAAAAAAAACTAGTTCCATTTTAAAATCATTTTTCAAACTACTTTAGTAGTTTTTCTTAAATAAAATTTTCAATGTTTTTCTAAGGGGGTGTTTGTTTCATGAGTTTAAACTAAAATTTTCAAACTTTTTTTTTATTTTTTTCCCTAAAAGTTTTTGTCTTTTTCTCAAAAAGTTTTTTGTCTTTTCTGAAAAGTCAACATAATTTACTATTTAAACTTAAAAATCTTAACTCAAACTTAAATTCAAAGAATTGAATTTAATCAATTTTATAAAAAAAATTAAATTTAGGATCCATTTGACTCTTAAGTTAGGACTTGAAATTTTCATTTCAGTTTTTTTTTTGAAAAGTCAATAAATTACAATGAGTTTTTGAAAAATCAATCAATTTCAAATTAAAAAAATTTATTTTAAAGCTTTATTTATTTATTTATTTTTTTGAAAGAGGAAATTTCATTAAATTCACTAAGAATATACAAAAATACCAAATATAAGAAACTTCGTATTATCTGAAACAAAACCCTACAACAAGAACGGATCCACTAATAATATTTGATGTCACTTAAAAACAAAGATGTATGCTTGAGGCCCGATTACGAGAATATATCTTAGCATATTGAAATTAATGGTCCGTTTGGTGAATGAGTTTGAGTTGAAAATTTTAAGTTTGAGTTAAAAATTTTTGTTAACTTTTCAGAAAAGACAAAAACTTTTTCAGAAAAAGACAAACTTTTTCAGAAAAAAACAAGAACTTTTCAGAAAAAGACAAAAACTAATATGAAAATTTTGAGTTTAAACTCAAGAGCCAAACGAGGCCTAAGCACATGTAAGGCTCTTTTTGACAAAACTCCAACAATCGATGGATTTTTTCAATCAATCGAGGGCCAAGACTCAGTAGCTTTAGGGCCACTACTAACTCCGCATAGAAATAACTCTAGTTGGATCAAAACATCATCAAGACTCAAATCTGACATATAAACAACCAACTCAAAGAGTAGAGAAAACACCTCCATTACTATGAATAACAAAAAGAAATAAAACACCTAAAGAAAAGACGACGAATATATCGTCATTATTATACACAAACTTAAAAAAAAAAAAATCACAAAGAAATAGTCATTGCTAATAAAACGAACAACATCATCGGGAGAAACTGGATTGTCGAAGCTAAGCTGCTGTAGGACCTCCCCGGCGCATGACGACCACGCACCACCGCTAATTATCTTATTCCTGCCTTGCTCGTTCCTACAACGCTCATCCTGCAGCCATGGGCTCGCCTCTGCTAAGACCCTCACTATATGATTTTCACATTCATCTCTGGGGCCGAAACATCAAAGATAGACCAAAGGTCACTATCGGAATCTGGCCCCAAGAGAGAAAAACGATTGATAAACTCTAACCTTATGCGTTAAAGAGAGAGAGAGAGAGAGATAAGCTTTTAATTGAGTTATAGAGAATAGACTTTAGCCAATCAAAACAAAACGTGTTGCCAACAATGCCCAAAAATTCATTACGGTTCCGTTTGGATGAAGTGTCCATTTTTGAAAATAAAATTTTTCTTATTTTAAATGAAAAAACTTTTCATTTTGAAAATAAGATGATATTTGAATGTGTAAAAAATCTTCTTCTTGAAGACAAAAAATTATTTAAACTGAGAAAAAATAATGTTGAAAACTATACCTTGTGAAAAAATTTTAAAAAGATTTATTTATTTTTTCTAAAAAAATATTATACAAAATAAGTTAAAAAAGGGGATTTTTTTTTTCAAAATAAGGGCGATGAAAAAAATTGGGAAAAAAATATTTTTTTTGTAAAAATTTTTCATTTTTCGAAACTGGACATGTGAGGGTACATTCTCGAAGGAAAATTATTATTTTATTACCAACAAAACACAAAAGAGCACGCGATGTTTCTACGCGTGGGCAAAGCGCTTGCGTCCTTTCTCACGGATCCTAGTTGGATTTCCTCGCTGAAACGGGATTGGGCAACCGTAAAGCAACGTGTCTCCGTACTGCGTCATAGCCTTCAGGACAATCCACTCGCTTCCCAACGCGCGTGGTTGACTCGGAAACCAAAACCCCCTTTGAAAAAACAAGAGAACAAATTTTCCCGATTAAATCTCAGAAGTAAAAAAAAAAAAAAAAAAAAAAAAAGAGAGAGAGAGAGAGAGAGAGAGAGAGACGAGAATAGAAAAGGTAGAAGAAGAAGACACAGTGATTACTAGGTCTTCGAAATGGCGCAGAACATTAGCCGACGCGCTCGAATGGCGTGGGCTTCAGTAGCCGCCGTGTGGTGGCTGGGCCTTCTGGTGACTCCGGCGACGGCGATATGGTTGAGCCTTCCCGGCTCCGGAACCAAGTGCGTCTCCGAGGAGATACACTCAAACGTCGTAGTTTTGGCCGATTACTACGTCGTGCCCGATGCCGTTGATCTTCACGATCAACTGCCTCAACACATCCCCACCATCTCTGTTCGGGTAATCGATTTTGTTAATGTTCGATTCTTAGATTGACTTTTCTGTCGTTTTTCTTTCTTTTTTTTTTTTTAAACAAAAAAAGTTATTGTTTCAAATATATATATATATGTATATATATATATTTTTTCAGTTATATAGATATATTTTTTTGTTTCGGAGGAACGGATTAGCTTTCTGTAACAATTTCCTTTTTTTTTTGTGTGGGTAATTTCATCTTGGATCAGTTCCAATTTCTTTCATTTCTTTCTTTTTTTTTTTTTTTTTTTGAACTTGGGGATTGGTTCCAATTTCCAAATGTTAAATTTTAGACAAAGAAGACAAAATTATTATTATTTTGGAAAACAATTTGGCTGGACAGTTCTGAAAGCAGCCTCAAAATATGGAGCTCGAAATCTAGTATTATGAGTAAATCGCAAAGAGGGTAAATGGTACATTAGCTTTTAGCTATAAATACTGCAACCAATGTTATAGGTTTAGATTAGGCACATTTTCACTTCATTCCTTAACATTCATCAGTAAAATTTGACTTGTGGCAGCCAGAAAAAAATTTGATGCTAACCCGTATCCTTGTTCGAAATAATCCGGATGCAGCAACACGTCGAATTTTGCCTAAAACATCGAAATACATTTTCCTCTTATGGGGATTCGGATTGTGAACCTTGATATTGAAACGAGTGTGGATTTACGAGTAGGTTGAGCCTGCAACCACGAAATACGTATCGATAATTTGAGTATAATTCTTTTTGCCGGATGCAATGTGCCAAAGTGGCTGGTTAAAGTGCAATTTGCCTCAAGTCAAATGTTCAAATTGTAAACTATGAACTATAAGAAAGCCGAAAAAATGTGGTCAGTAGTGGCTTTTCTTTCTTAGGAGTGAAATTCAGTACTGTTTCTTCCAACTTCATTGTTGAGTTACTGGTGTAAAGTGTTTTAGTCCTTGTGTTGGGGTTTTTATTTTTGTTTTTGTGTTTTTAACAGGTGACGTCGCCATATGGGAACAATCTGTACCACAAAGAAAATGCAACACAAGGACAGTTTGCATTTACAACCACAGAGAGTGGAAACTACTTGGCATGTTTTTGGTTGGATGGGAAATCCTCGGAGGGATCAAGCTTTAGTGTTAGCCTAGACTGGAGGACTGGAATTGCTACCAAGGATTGGGAGTCGGTCGCGAGGAAGGAAAAGATCGAGGTAACTGCACTAGTACTTTCTACCCGTCTGATTGAATTAAGTTTTCCTACAAATTTCTGTCATCTAAGAGGTTTTCTTTGTGAATTTGGTGGTATGTAAGGGTGTAGAACTTGAGCTCGTAAAACTTGAAGGACTCGTAGAAGCCATCCATGAGAATCTAAGATATCTGAAGGACAGGTTAGCTCTGACTATTCTTTTGAAGTTAAATTATTTTTACTTGATTCATGGAGGGTGTTGCATCTGTTGCATAATTCTCTTTAAGAAGTGGTTATCTTGATCTAACCTTGTCTGCAATATTTTGTATTCCGACACTTTGCTGTAATGGTGTTACATGATGTGTACTCAATTTCTGTTATCTGCCTCTGAGAAAACTATTGACAGAATTGGTCAACTGAATTGTCCTTCATTTGTTGTTTTTGGGTGAACCACCATGATTGGGGCAATAAACTAACTTTCATAAGACTACTAAGGTGAAAAGACAAAATGTATTTCGACGGAATGCTATTGATTTTCAGAAGACTAATGAGGAGGACGATAGACCTGCCCACGATCTACGAATGGGCAAGTGGCTTGATTGGTTCAAATCCAAGTAATATTTAGCTGGTTATGGTTATAATGTGCTGTTCTTTTCCCACTGCTTCATTGAAACCGTTCGAGCTCTTGGACCACAAATTTACTGTTGGCAAACCTAACCTCCCTTTTTTAGAATGAATTGATGCAATCTTAATTTAAAGAGACAAAGAGATAATGAATGAAAAGCTAGAAAAGAGCGAGTCTATGACATGAAAGCATATCAAACTCTTATTCTGTAAATGGTTTTCATACTTAAGAGTGTGATATCAACTGTACTAAGCTTTTTTTTTTTGGTTATCTTTTCTGATACCAACACAGGGAAGCAGACATGAGGGAAGTAAGCGAAAGAACGAATGCAAGAGTTGCGTGGTTCAGCATCATGTCGCTTGGTGTGTGCATTTTGGTTTCGGTTCTGCAGGTGTGGTACTTGAAGCGCTTCTTCCATAAGAAGAAACTTATATAGGTTGTATCTCTTTCATATTTAGTTCCTGGTAGCTGATACAGATGTTGAGATGTTATAGAGGGGAAAAAAAAAAAAAAACAAGAAGAGGCCAAATTCTTGTGTCCCATTATGTACCAAATACGTACAGGATCTTGTGGGAAAATAGTAAGTAGATGATATTTACTTTCTAAATTGTTCTTTACTTTTTTTTTTTTTTTTTAACTTATTGTTCTTTACTTTTTCAGATAACGGAATTGGATTTTTTTTTAAATTTAAATTTAAATTTTTATTTTGGCGTACAATCTTACAGAAGAGTAGAAATTCTTATGAATGCAAAAGGTATATTTCATGTTATCAAATTAAAAAAAAAAAAAAAAAAAATTTGAAGGGTATTCAGCACGCCCATATAAATTATTCTTTACTTTTTTCAGAAAACAGAATTGGATTTTTTTTATTTTTAATTTTTTTTGGGCGTACAATCTTACAGAAAAGTGGAAATTCTTGTGAATGCATAAGGTATATTTCAAGTTGTCAAAATTAAAAAATAATAATAATAAATTTTGAGGGTATTTAGCACTATTATGCCCATAACTTTATACCATTTGATAATTTATTTATCAAACTTTTAGCTTTGACAATTCGCCCTTTGAACTTTCTAAATGGTTGTAATGTAGTAGTTTCATTTTATGTTGAATTAGTGATGTATGTCAATATGTGACGAAGGAAAATTTCATTTTCAATAAAGAATCTTTATATTTAGTACTAGCCTTAATATAATTTTCCAAGTTCAATTTAATAGAAAGTAAATAAAATGGGGCAAATTACAACAATTTAAAAAGTTAGAGGGAGAAATAGGTAAAATTAAAAATTTGAAGGGAAATTGTGACAAATTTAGGGGCAAAAATAAAATTACCCAGTTTTGAAAGTAGTTAGAAAGATAGGATCGACTTTAGCCAAAACTTTAGTTTTAGGTAATTTTAGCTTCTTTTTTTTTTTTTTTTTTGAATAGATTTTAGCTAAATTTTGAAACGTAGAGATCCAAAATTCTCGAGGAAAAAACCTCAAAAAAAAAAAAAAAAAAAAATCTCGAGGAAAAAAAAGGTAAAGAAACGTGTAAAAGAAAAGATAAATTTGAAAAAGGGAAACATAATTTGAATAGGAACTAGTCAACTAGGAAACCTATTAAGATAAGGGAAAGGGGGGGAAAAAATCAAAGTCGTCTGCATCTATAAATAGGTGTTCCACTTGTTTCTTGAGTCTTACGTTACCCACAATTTTAAAAAGAGTCTCAAAGAGCCGCAGAGGGATGGACGACGGGATGAAGTCGCGTTGCCGGGGAATATTGAATGTTCTGTTGAACCATCGCTATGCCTGGGTGTTCATGGTACCTGTTGATCCCCAGAGGCACTCGAAATTCCCGATTACTTGGACATTATAACAAATCCTATGGACTTGGGGACGGTGAAGTCGAAACTAGTCAACGGTTTGTATGTTTCCATCGACGGCTTTGTCTACGAAATGAGACTCACGTTTTCGAACGCGATGACGTATAACCCGCCTTCCGACGATGTTCATATTATGGCCAAGAATGTGAGCGATGTTTTCGAGGCCATGTTGAAGCTTCTTTGGAACCCTCATCCTTCCAACGAAGTTGATAGAATGGCCAGGCAGATGGGGGGAGGAGTTTGGGACCAAGTTGAAGCTTTTTGACGAGGAAAATATGAAAGATTAGGATTCAGCCAGTTTTAATATTTTAAATTTGAATTTATTGTTACATTGTCTCCTAAGGATTCAGTCAATTTTAATATTTTCATGTTGAATTTATTGTTGCAATATCTCTTAATTAAGGATTCAGACAATTTTAATTTTTAAATTTTGAATGTAAACTTACATTTAATTTTTGAAGTTGGAAAGCACTTAAATTTGATATCCCATTTGCATAATAATACTCGTGGCAACGTACAGTGTATATTGTTCTCTCTTCATGTTAATTGAGCATAATGGTGTTTATCGGATCCAATCAACCAGTAACACTACAATCCAATTCAATCTTATTCAATCTTTTTTTTTAATTACAGATAATCAATCTTAATTAAATTGGATTGAATGTTAATTCTAAATCGATTTAGGTTGCATCCAATATACTTCTTACATTAAAAAACTTAATCAAATCCAATCCAACCTTTCCATATATACATAATATATGTAAAAAATTTAAATAATATTTATACTTTTATAATTGATCCAAAAGTTTGTATTTTTTCTTCATACAACTTCACATTATCAAATGAAAACTCCAAAGCTTACATATGATGAAATTAAAAAAAAAACATTTTTTTTAATCTCATTTTCTAATTCCTTAACATTTATGATACATCATCACACGTCCTATAGTTATTGTTTATTTTGTTCTAAATTTTAGTATTTAAATGATAAGTGAAATATGTTAAATCGATCAATATAATTATTTCTGAACATGCCTTAAATAGATTGGATTGAATGAGATTTTCAAAAACTGATCTTTAATCGTATCAGATGCAATATAATCAAAACAAAACGGATTCTATCCGATAAAAACCGAATCTTTAGTATGTGTGACTGAGAATGGTCCTCTTGTGAGAAGTTAAGAGAAACCAATTTGAGATTTCTAATTCTAGCTTGTTATTGACATGAGAGGAGAGTAGGCACGGTGGCTAGAGAGCCAAAATATTGGAACTCCCTCATCTTGGAAGAAAGGGGTATTTAGAGAGCCATTTCGTTTTTACAATTTAGTCCTTAAATTTCTAAAGAGTATAAATTAACTCTCATCGTTAATGTGACCTAAATTTTAGAGAATTCTATGACTAATAGCTTATAGCATATTTTATAGGTAACATTGAAGTTTATAACCTGAACTTTAAATGATGATAAATTATAACATATATTTCTCGTAAATTCTTAGATTTTCTTGAATTTTCTAGTCAATTTTTTGACAATAAATTTATGTGCTTAGTTTGATGTGTGAGAGAGAGAGAGAGAAGAGGAAGGAGGAGGGATTTTTTGGTATTATATAATCATAAATTTGATAATGTCATTCATTACTAGGTTTAAAATGTTATCCTATAATTTACTATTACTCTATTCGAAAAATGTTATTTTGCTCTTTCTCCCCAAAAAAATTTCATGCTAAAAAAGTATTATTAGAATGTTTAAATAATTCTCACGCTACTTGATTAACAAGGAAATTATATAAATTCTCCTGATAAATATAATCACATAAAATGAGAATTTTTTTTTTAAATTTTGAATAAATATGCCAGGTTCACAATTTAAATTAAAATGAAAAAATTATTATTTTTTATTTTTTATAAAGTGTTTCGGAGACCATGCATCTTGTGTTAAGTACAAAACACAGAGTGTTTAAAAAAAAAAAAAAAACAGAGAGAGAGAGAGAGTTAAAAAACATCAAGGATTAACTAAAAAGACCATGCTAAAGAAAAGCTTAGCTCTGTCATACAATAACAATTTAAAAAATTAAAATTAAAATTAAAATTAAAGGGTTACTTATAGGCCTTCAACATAATGAAAAAAGAGTAGCCAACAAAAGACCATCTAAATTCCAAACACTTGTTCCACGGCAATGGCAGCTGCGAATGCCATGGTAGTTAATATTTATTAAAAAACAATCTGAAAATCTAATTTCAAAAATTAAAAAAAGGCTAAGATACCGAAATATGTGAAAAAGGAAGAATAATTGTAATAGGACACAAAATTAAGATAAGGTGGAAAATATACGAATGGATCTTCCACGTCTTTCTTTATGTCCAGTTCAACTTCCGAAATCCTATTTTACTTCAAACTCGTAGTCCTCTGTATTTAAACGAATGGAACTTCTAGGTATCTTAGTCACAAGTAAACCACAAACTACTTCCAAACCCTAAGAAATTCCATAGCCAAAGTTGATCTCCAAACGAGACCAAACCTTCAATGGAGTCCATCAACAAGCGCAAGAACGACCAACGAGACGTGGACGATTACTACTCTTCCATGGATGACTTCGTCCTTAAAGTGAGGCTTACGTTTGCGAATGCGATCAGGTATACTGATTCTTCGCACCAAGTTCATAGATTCGCCCAGGAGATGAGACAAGTTTTCGAGATAAAGTTGAAACTTTTTCTGCAACAAGACATGAACAAGGCTTCTAATGATTTTGGCAAGCAAACTGCTGTGAAAACTAGTTCTTCTGTGTCAGTAAAGAGGTTGAAGAAGGAGACCAATTATTTGAAGGAAAGTCACAAGGAAAAGATCAATAGTGGGCTTATAACAAGGAAAAGGCCTATGAAAGAATCTACTAGTGTGCTACTGCAAAGGTCTATGAAGAAATCTACCGCCAGCGTTGTCGTAACAGTTTCGACCCCCCAAGCCCAGGAGTCGAGGAATAAAAAAACCAGGCGACAAATCGGAGTAGAGTACGGAAACCAGAGCACATCATTGTTAACGGAAGCGGCTTTGAAGGGTTCCAACGAGTTCAACATTCACAACAAAGATGTTGATGATGAGGAGGTTTTAAAGGCCAAGAACTCTGCCATCGCTGTGGATGATAATTCAGAGAGAAGTTCTGGTGTTGTTTTTGATGATCTGATGAAACTCTCACCAAATACAGCTCTCCGAATCGAAGCTATGAAGCGTCGCTTTGCGGGAACTATATTGAGAGCAGAGGAGAAGATGGCGGATATCAAAGGACGTTATGGTCCTAGTGAGGTAGCGAGAAAAGAAGCGATGATTAAAGAGGAACGGGAAAAAGCTCGGATGGGCCTAATTGAGGAGGAAAAGAAAGCAGAGAAGAATGGTCAAGAGATCTACAACATGAAAGAGCTCGAGATGCTGTGTGGTGGTGGTGATTATTCTACCAAAGTATTGCTTGGACTCCCACTCAAGAAGTTAGGCTTACGTCTTAAGCCTGATTTTGATTTTGCTTTCGAAGAAGAAGAAGAAATAGATATCATGAATTAATTTTGCTCTTTGGCACTTATTTCTCATTATGTTGTTCATAATACTTGGTGATGTATATAAAGAATTATTCTTTTTTTTTTTTTCCCTTCTCATATTTTCTTCTTGTACAAATTACAAAGATGAAGATAACAAGAACAGGACAAATGTAATCTATCATTTATTATGCATGTTAATGCGACATTATTGTATGCACGCATATTTATGTATATGCATGGATGTATTGAGAGAGATGTTTGTGGTTATTGTTGAACTATTCTTTTCGTTCCTTTTGGTTGAAATTGAATTAGAAAATTTTTGTTTGTTTCTGAATCTGAACACAGTGTATGTGATTTCAAAATTAATCCACCTGTGGGAGCTTATGCTGCCCCTTGATATATTTCTACTTTCTTCATGAACTTGTTCGTACTTGGCTATTTTGTTAAGAATTTGATACTAGTTGTAACATAATTTCGTTTGAAAAAGTATATGTTAAGAATAAAGAAGGGTTCATAGAGGGAGTCTGAAGATACACTGCGGCTTGTAACATAAAAGAGAACAACATTTTGGTGAGTTTGATGGCCAAGGGCGAATAGTCTGTTTAAGTCTGGGTATAGGTGGTGGTGATGTAAGGTTGTGGCGAAAATTGTGATCAACTCAAGTCCCAGCAGCTGTATGTTTGGAGCGCAGACACGTCCCTACTAGGCTATTGCCAAAGGATACAGACGATGCCGGGAGGGTGGTAGGCTCTGCGTCTGCTGCCAACAATTCCATCCCTCGCTCCAGTTTGAGGCTGCCGATGAGAGGTGAGATCAAATATAACGTTGACGAAGCTGTTTGAAAGGTTAAAGGACTTTATTCGTATTGGTGTGTTTGCTAGAGATGAGACAAGTTCTGTTCGTTGCGTCCTTTTGTGTTTGACGGTTCGGGAGGAGCTGCTTTGGCGAGTAGTTGTGGTTCTACAAGTGTGTTATCGTATGGTATACGATAAATGTTGTTCGAGCTATGAACTCACCATCTGCAAGGGCCCCTAAAGCTTCGATTGTGGAAGATATCAGAAAAGCTATTTTGAATAAAAACAGTAGCAATGTTTGCTACGGTTCCCGCCAAGGAATTCGGTAGCACACAATTTAACTATTTATGTGTTTTTTTTTAATTGACTAATTTGGTACCTCCCAATTTAGGAATGTTAGTCAAAGTTTATTCATGTTACTGAAATGATTCAAGTTTTACTTAAAAAAAAATAAATAAATAAAGAATTTCTAACGGTGACAGTCAATTAAGATAAATTTGCTAACCTAGTTTAGAACATGAGGTCCAAAATTCTCCTCTCTTATCAACTATATCTATTGTAATAGAAAATTTCTGCCGGGAAATCAATGCTTTTAACTACAACTACAAAAGATTACTTGTTTCCAAAAAAAAAAAAAAAAAAAACCTACAAAAAATTGATTTGACAACTTTTCATTAATATAGAAGCAAAATAAGTTAGGATTTCTTCCTTAAAAAAATGAAAAAAATGAAAAAAACAAACAAACAAACTCAACCCCATTGGATGCTCCAAATCTTGAAAAAAAATTTCACTCATTTACAATCATAAAAGTGGTAATCATTGATAAGAATTTTTTTTTTTTGGAAAAATAATGTTGGGTAGCCTACTTTGATTGCCCAATCTAATAGATGGTCATATTTTTTTTTGTTTAACAAAATGGTAGTTTGCCTTTTATTCTTTTTTTTTTTTTTTCAAATTTGGCCAATCTCAAAAATTGGTGATTTACGCTATGATTAATTAATAATTGACTATGATCAATCACTGGTTTACCTAATTAACAATATTATGTGGTCAATTATTAATTGATCATTTAAGAAAATTGATTGATAATTTTAAATAAAATTGCCTTCTATCTAATTTTTAAAAACTTCAATCACTTGTTAAAAAAAATAAAACTTCTTAAAAAAAACTATTTACCTCTAAATCTTTTTTTTTTTGGGATAAATTAGTTTTAAATAATAAAAGGTTAGAAAAAGGGGATGCTTAATATCAGGCTTTTTTTTTTTTTTTTAAACCATTGTCCCATGAACTTATAGCATAATTTACCGTCCTAAATTTTTATTTTGATAATTATTACACTTAACTTATAAATCAGTGCTTTATTCGAAAAATAAAACTTTATCATTCGATACCAAACCAATCCATATATTAACCTTTTTTTTTTTTTTGACGAAAATTGACATATGATTTTACACGCAAGTTTTTAAATTGAAAGTATGAAAGGACTTTTTGTCAGTGCAAAACCAAATTTATATTTGAAATAATGTTAACTCAAAATTTTTTATTTTAATAAATATTAGTCTTAGCCACAATAAATTTTGGTTAAAATACATTAAAATAATCAATCACGTTATTAATTAATGACTCATGTGTAAGACACAAGTCAACTCATGTCGTTAACAAAAAAAAAAAAAAAAATAGTGTTAACATTGTTATCAATAAGGGTGGTTTGCTACTAATTGGTCATAGTGCAAATTAGAAAATTACAAAAACTAATAATCTAGACGGCAAATTACATCTACGTAATATTTTCATGTCAACAAGTCTTAATATTATGCAACGGGATTTTAGCACTTCAACCAGCAGCATGAACTTTTTATCTTAATACTTTTGTTTATTTACATTTTTTGTTGCAATTTGATCTAAAAGAGTAGTAATTGATCCAGTCCTAAAATGTGACCTATATTTTAAAGAATTATAAGACTGATTTAAGTAGACATACCAATTGTGTTCATGCATTTTGTGCTAGAACATTAACCATCACCTTGTTACTTGAACCGTTTTTTGTTGATCTTGATCGCCTGCTTCAACACCGAGGATGTCTTGGGCTGATTTTTAGGAATGCCTCCAAAAAGGATGTCTTTGGATCATCACCCCAATTTATAATAGCTGAAGTTTTCTTTTTTCCTCCAATTAGATAAGTATAGATAGTCAAATTAAATGGTACATAAAACACAAATAGATCTATTTAAGGGGTTGTTTCCAAAATTTTCTCAAAATTTCTTAGGTTAGACTAGACCATAGGCCTAGGTACCTTGCATATGTGTAGTATATATATTATTTGTACTATGTTGTGCTCATGCTTATGTCGTATTGGCGTGTTGATATGTTGAGCTCTAAATTTTATATTAACCTACAATTTTTAATTTTACAGGTTATTACTTCAAACTTTTTTATTGTTAAGCAAATTACTACCCTTATTTTATTATAGAACAATTAATTGCACATAAACTGAACATGTTTAATTTAGGTCACGTGAGCTTTAAATTAAGACTAAAACCATAATTAAATATTTTGGAGAGAGAAACTGTACCTCTAAAGTTATTTAATATAATTATTTTCTGAAAACTGTTATTTACTCGTTTCTTCTTATGTTTTCAATGAAAGTATAGTTTACCGTTAAAATTTCTCTAATTGAGGTACAATATCCCTCCAATAAAAACTTTTAATCATGATTTCACAAATTAATAAAACTCATGTCATATGAACATGTTTAATTTCTACCTTTTTTTTTAACACAATGTTGACTAAGCGACTGTTGACATGACGGTAAAATAAATAGAAAATTCACTATCAATATGAGACATGGACTATAAAATTATGATTATTTATAAAATAACCCTATAACTAAAACAATTTCTTAAAAAAAAAATCAAGGATTATTTTAGGAAGGGAAGAAAAAAATAAAGGACTTTCAACAAAATGAAGAGAGTACCTCAAAAGACCATTTGTATTTGCAAACATTAGTTTCAGTAACTAATTTTATGCTGCGAATTATATTAAAAAGCCATGGCTGTCTGGCGTCTTTCTGAACAATTGGTTAGAAGAAGAAGAAGAAAGTAGAAAACCAGTAATCCTTGTGGAAAAAGGAGTACCGACATGAATATACACGTTTTGGCCAAAGTCATCTCTCTCTCTTTTTTTTTTTTAAACTAAGGTTAGGTTTGTCACTCAATCACTATTTGGTCTTTCTATGTTGTTTTTGGCTTTCCTCTTTTCCAATCTCTTTCGTAGCTTATGTGTTGCAATAACAGATCACGCGAGTAAGTTAAAAAAAATAAAAAAAATAAAAAAAAAAGATAAAGATTGATAAATCTGAAAATCTTTCAAAAAAAAAAACAAAAAGGTTAAGATACCTAAACATGTGAGAAACGATGCATAATTGTAATATGACTCAAAATTAAGATGAGGAGGAAAATCTACTAATGGATCTTCCACGTTTTTCTTTTATGTCGAGAAAATCTAGTTTACTTCAAACTCAAAGTGCTCTGTATTTGTATACGAGTGGAACTTCTACGTATTAGTTTAGTCTCAAGTAAACCACAAACTACTTCTAAACCCTAAGAAACTCCGTACCCAAAGTTGATCACCAAACGAGACCAAACCATCAATGGAGTCCATCAACAAGCGCAAGAACTACCAACGAGACGTGGACGATTACTACTCTTCCATGGATGACTTCGTCCTTAACGTGAGGCTTATGTTTGCAAATGCGATAAGGAACAATGATTCTTCGCACCAAGTTTATAGATTCGCCCAGGAGATGAGACAAGTTTTCGAGACGAAGTTGAAGCTTTTTATACAAAAAAATATGAAAAAGGCTTCAGATGATTCTGGGATGCAAACTGCTTTGAAAAGTAGTTCTTCTGTGTCACTAAAGAGGTCGAAGAAGGACACCAAAGATTTTAAAGAAAATCACAAGGAAAAGATCGGTAGTGAGCTTATAACAAGGAAAAGGCCTCTGAAGGATTCCGGTAGTGTGCTACTGCAAAAGCCTAAGGAGATATCGGTTCCATCCACGGCCAGCGTTGTTGTAAAAGTTTCGACCCCTCAAGCCCGGGAGTTGAGGAGAAAAAAACCAGACAACAAATTGGAGTAGAGTTCGGAAACCAGATCACATCATTGTTAACCGAAGCGGCTTTGAAGTGTTCCAGCAAGTTCAACATTCACAACAAAGATGTTGATGATAAGGAGGTTTTAAACGCCAAGAACTCTGCCATCGCTGTGGATGATAATTCAGAGAGAAGTTCTGGTGTTGTTTCTGATGATCTGGTGAAACTCTCACCAAATACAGCTCTCCGAATCAAAGCTATGAAGCGTCGCTTTGCGGGAACTATATTGAGAGCAGAGGAGAAGATGGCGGATGTCAAAGGACGTTATGGTCCTAGTGAGGTAGCGAAAAAAGAAGCGATGATTAAAGAGGAACGGGAAAAAGCTCGGATAGGCCTAATTGAAGAGGAAAAGAAAGCAGAGAAGAATGGTCAAGAGATCTACAACATGAAAGAGCTCGAGATGCTGTGTGGTGGTGGTGATTATTCTACCAAAGTATTGCTTGGACTCCTACTCAAGAAGTTAGGCTTACGTCTTAAGCCTGATTTTGATTTTGCTATCGAAGAAGAAGAAGAAGATGATGATGAAGAAGTAGATATCATCAATTAATTTTGCTGTTTAAACACTTATTTCTCATTATTTCTGTTCATTATATATACTTGGTGATGTATTTAAAGAATGATTCTTTTTTGTTTCTTTTCACTTTTCCTTCTTGTACAAATTGCAAAGATATCCTTTGAGAGAACAAAAGCAGGACAAATGTAATCTGCAACTTATTATGCATGTTAATACAATATCGTGTTTATTGTACACACACATATTTATCTTTCTGTATGTATGTACGTATGCATGGATGTATTTAAAGAGATGTTTGTGGTTATTATTGAACAATTCTTTTCGTTCCTTTTGGTTGAAATTGAACTGGGAAATTTTTGGTAGCACTACTTGATCTCTGAATTAATATTCTTATCCATAAGGGTGGTTTGCTACCGATTTGTAACTTCCTGGTGCAAATTACAGAAACTGAAGATTTAGATGGTAAATTGCAACTATACAACGGTGTAAAAAAGCCTTAACATTATGCAACGGGATTTTAGCACTTCAATCACATGAACTTTCAATCTTAGTACTTATATTCTTAAACTTTTTTTTAATGCAATTTAGTCCAAAGAGTAGTAATTAATCCAGTCGTACATGTGACCTATATTTTAGAGAATTATATGACTAATTTAAGTAGAGATGCCAATTGTGTTAATGTCATGTTGTGCTAGAACATTAACCATCGTCTTGTTGCTTGAATCGCTTTTTGTTGATCTTGATCGCCGGCTTCGACACCAAGGATGTCTTAAGGTGATTTGTGGGAATGTCTCTTAATAAACATGTTTTGGATTATTTATGACTCTATAAAATATAGTTATTTTACCACTTTTGTACATGTAAATTGTCTATATGCTTGAGCATTTTAATAAGTTTTAGGTTAAATTAGTTTAATTTTGTATAATTTTAATTTAGATTAATTTATTTTGATTTTGTGGAATTTATTTACTTTTGTTTAATTAGTTTAATATTAACTTCAATATATTGTTACTAATTTACCCCTCTAAATAATTTATTTTCTCATTTGTATATGATAATCCGGTAAGAATGGACAAAATGGGAAATTTGGACTCTAATAGGGCAAAACGGTCGTCAACTAGCCAAAAAAAAAAGATTAAAAATTTGAATTATATTCGCTACCAGCCAGAGAGCTCCACATGTCCCACTACAGCAGCGCTTGAAATCCACTGCTGCATATTCCATCATGCTTGTGTGAGCTCGCCTCCCTTGCCAGCAAGAAGCTGCCACATGTCCAGTGGGCTCCACACGGCAAATTGTCGTGTGCCACTTTTTAGTTGCAAAGAAAAAGAGAAAAAAAAAATTAAAAGCAAAGTGGGCCCACGCTGTAGCAGTATCCGCAACTCATTCTTTAAACGAACCCCAAAGGGTTGGCTCAGTGGTGAGTCACATGGACTTAGTGTCTCATAAAGCATTAGGTCTAAGGTTCGATTCCCGTTGAGTGCAAACAATTCCTTTGGACCACGCCCGCGGGCCACAGGTCTGAGATTTACCTGATCCATGTGGAAGGGGCGCTTTGCAAGGATCCTGTGGATTAGTCGGGGTAAAGTCTCGAATACCACGGTTATCCAAAAAAAAAAAAAAAACTCTTGCTTTAAATGAGTGTTATGTGTTTTTTTTTTTTTTTTTTTTGTCAAAAAATAAATTGTAAGGGAAAATTCACAAAGTTTTCTGAAGTTTAGGGGAAAAAATGTAAAAATGATATTAAATCACTCCACTTAACAGGTTAACCTTTTAAGATGGAAGCCCAATTTCTTATCAGTCTTAAATTTCTTCTTCCTCTCTCTAACTTTCACATGGTATCATCGGATCCAATCCACCAGTAACACTACAATCCAATTCAATCTTATTCAATCTTTTTTTTTTTTAATTACAGATAATCAATCTTAATCAAATTGGATTGAATGTTAATTCTAAATCAATTTAGGTTGCATCCAATATACTTCTTACATTAAAAAACTTAATCAAATCCAATCCAACCTTTCCATATATACATATTATATGTAAAAAATTTAAATAATATTTATACTTTTATAATTGATCCAAAAGTTTGTATTTTTTCTTCATACAACTTCACATTATCAAATGAAAACTCCAAAGCTTACATATGATGAAATTTAAAAAAAAACATTTTTTTTTATCTCATTTTCTAATTCCTTAACATTTATGATACATCATCATACGTCCTATAGTTATTGTTTATTTTGTTCTAAATTTTAGTATTTAAATGATAAGTGAAATATGTTAAATCGATCAATATAATTATTTCTAAACATGCCTTAAATAGATTGGATTGAATGAGATTTTTAAAAATTGATCTTTAATCGTATCAGATGCAATATAATCAAAATAAAATGGATTCTATCCGATAAAAACCGAATCTTTAGTATGTGTGACTGAGAATGGTCCTCTTGTGAGAAGTTAAGAGAAACCAATTTGAGGTTTCTAATTCTAGCTTGTTATTGACATGAGAGGAGAGTAGGCACGGTAGCTAGAGAGCCAAAATGTTGGAACTCCCTCATCTTGGAAGAAAGAGGTATTTAGAGAGCCATTTCGTTTTTACAATTTAGTCCTTAAATTTCTAAAGAGTATAAATTAACTCTCATCGTTAATGTGACCTAAATTTTTGAGAATTCTATGATTAATAGCTTATAGCATATTTTATAGGTAACATTGAAGTTTATAACCTGAAATAACATATATTTCTCGTAAATTCTTAGATTTTCCTGATTTTTCTAGTCAATTTTTTGACAATAAATTTATGTACTTAGTTTGATGTGAGAGAGAGAGAGAGAGAGAGAGAAGAGGAAGGAGGAGGGATTTTTTGGTATTATATAATCATAAATTTGATAATGTTATTCATTACTAGGTTTAAAATGTTATTCTATAATTTATTATTACTCTATTCAAAAAATGTTATTTTGCTCTTTCTCCCCAAAAAAATTTTATGCTAAAAAAGTATTATTAGAATGTTTAAATAATTCTCACGCTACTTGATTAACAAGGAAATTATATAAATTCTCCTGATAAATATAATCACATAAAATGAGAATTTTTTTTTTTTAAATTTTGAATAAATATGCCAGGTTCACAATTTAAATTAAAATGAAAAAATTAATATTTTTTATTTTTTATAAAGTGTTTCGGAGACCATTTATCTTGTGTTAAGTACAAAACACAGAGTGTTTAAAAACAAAAAAAAAAAAACAAAACAGAGAGAGAGAGAGAGAGAGTTAAAAAACATCAAGGATTAACTAAAAAGACCATGCTAAAGAAAAGCTTAGCTCTGTCATACAATAACAATTTAAAAAATTAAAATTAAAATTAAAATTAAAGGGTTACTTGTAGGCCTTCAACATAATGAAAAAAGAGTAGCCAACAAAAGACCATCTAAATTCCAAACACTTGTTCCACGGCAATGGCAGCTGCGAATGCCATGGTAGTTAATATTTATTAAAAAAAATATACGAAAATCTAACTTCAAAAATTAAATAAAGGCTAAGAGACCGAAATATGTGAGAAAGGAAGCATAATTGTAATAGGACACAAAATTAAGATAAGGTGGAAAATATACGAATGGATCTTCCACGTCTTTCTTTATGTCCAGTTCAACTTCCGAAATCCTATTTTACTTCAAACTCGTAGTCCTCTGTATTTAAACGAATGGAACTTCTAGGTATCTTAGTCACAAGTAAACCACAAACTACTTCCAAACCCTAAGAAATTCCATAGCCAAAGTTGATCTCCAAACGAGACCAAACCTTCAATGGAGTCCATCAACAAGCGCAAGAACGACCAACGAGACGTGGACGATTACTACTCTTCCATGGATGACTTCGTCCTTAAAGTGAGGCTTACGTTTGCGAATGCGATCAGGTATACTGATTCTTCCCACCAAGTTCATAGATTCGCCCAGGAGATGAGACAAGTTTTCGAGATGAAGTTGAAACTTTTTCTGCAACAAGACATGAACAAGGCTTCTAATGATTTTGGCAAGCAAACTGCTGTGAAAACTAGTTCTTCTGTGTCAGTAAAGAGGTTGAAGAAGGAGACCAATTATTTGAAGGAGAGTCACAAGGAAAAGATCAGTAGTGGGCTTATAACAAGGAAAAGGCCTATGAAAGAATCTACTAGTGTGCTACTGCAAAGGTCTATGAAGAAATCTACGGCCAGCGTTGTCGTAACAGTTTCGACCCCCCAAGCCCAGGAGTCGAGGAATAAAAAAACCAGGCGACAAATCGGAGTAGAGTACGGAAACCAGAGCACATCATTGTTAACGGAAGCGGCTTTGAAGGGTTCCAACGAGTTCAACATTCACAACAAAGACGTTGATGATGAGGAGGTTTTAAAGGCCAAGAACTCTGCCATCGCTGTGGATGATAAGTCAGAGAGAAGTTCTGGTGTTGTTTCTGATGATCTGGTGAAACTCTCACCAAATACAGCTCTCCGAATCGAAGCTATGAAGCGTCGCTTTGCGGGAACTATATTGAGAGCAGAGGAGAAGATGGCGGATATCAAAGGACGTTATGGTCCTAGTGAGGTAGCGAGAAAAGAAGCGATGATTAAAGAGGAACGGGAAAAAGCTCGGATGGGTCTAATTGAGGAGGAAAAGAAAGCAGAAAAGAATGGTCAAGAGATCTACAACATGAAAGAGCTCGAGATGCTGTGTGGTGGTGGTGATTATTCTACCAAAGTATTGCTTGGACTCCCACTCAAGAAGTTAGGCTTACGTCTTAAGCCTGATTTTGATTTTGCTTTCGAAGAAGAAGAAGAAGATGAAGAAGAAGTGGATATCATGAATTAATTTTGCTGTTTTACACTTATTTAACATTATTTCTGTTCATAAAACTTGGTGATGTATATAAAGAATGATTCTTTTTTGTTTCTTTTCCCTTTTCCTTCTTGTACAAATTGCAAAGATATCTTTTGAGAGAACAAGAGCAGGACAAATGTAATCTGCAACTTATTATGCATGTTAATACAATGTAGAGTTTATTGTACACACACATATTTATATTTCTGTATGTATGTATGTATGCATGCATGCATGCATGGATGTATTGAGAAAGATGTTTGTGGTTATTGTTGAACAATTCTTTTCGTTCCTTTTGGTTGAAATTGAACTAGGAAATTTTTGGTGGCACTACTTGATCGCTGAATCTGAAGACAGTGCCTTTCATTAAAAAAAAAAAAAAAAAAAATTGAAGACAGTGTACTTAATTTCAAAATTAAATCCTCCAGTGGGTCCTTGACTGAAGACAGTGTAACTTAATTTCGTTTGAAAAAGAATATGTTAAGAATAAAGAAGGGTTCATGGATCTTCTGAAAGGGAGTTGTGGCAAGAGGGAATATTCTGTTAAAGTCTGGGAGGTAATGGGACAAAGGCTTGGGGTCAATCACGGGTTGTGGCCGGCTCATGTCCCTAATAAAGTCGAAATCCATCTTTGGAGGTCTTATCATGATGCTCTCTCAGCAGGAGTACATTTGAAGCGCAGAGCGGTTCCTATAGCCAAAGGATGCAGACGATGCCGGGAGGGTCCTTAAGACACTACACTCGCCCTTTGGAATCGTGGAAGATCGATGGAAGTTTTGAGTTGGAGTTGTCTCTGGGATCTGATATGCAAGTGTGTAAGGTGTCCCTTTAGGCCATTTGTTTGTTCATGGTTGATAAGAGCTTCTTTGATGATTTTAATGTTTTTTGCTGGATTACTTGGGAGTTTATGGCTAGATTTTGTGCTGATTACAACTCCTGCCATTTGATTGGTAGACTTTGTGTCTGCTGCCAACAACTCCATCCCTTGCTCCAGTTTGAGGCTGCCGGTGAGAGGTGAGACCAGAATTAACGTCGATGACACTGTTTGGAAGGGATAAGAACTTTATCGGCATTGAAGTCGTTGCTAGAGATGAGGCAGATACTTTTCTTGGAGCTCATCTACCAGGTTCTTTGCTTCTGTTCATATAGCTGAGTGTTTGGCGAGTTTAGGAGCAGCTGCGTTTATCGATAAATGTTGTTCGAGGTATGAGACCCCTGAAGCTTCGGTTGTGGAAGATATAATAGAAGCTACTTTAAATAATAACAGTGAAAATATTAGCTATGGTTCCTGCCAAGTGAATTCGGTAGTTCATTATTTAGCTGGTCATGTTTTTTAAAATTGATACGTTATTTGTTGGATTGATTCGGTACCTTTTTATTTGGGAATATTAGTAAGAGTTGATTCATGGTAAAATGATTCAAGTTTTACTTAAAAAAAATTAAAACTTTTAATGGTGAGCCAATTAAGATAAAATTATTAACCTAACTTAGAACATTAAAATTTTGTTTGCTTCATGTAAAGGGTCTTAAACAACAATGTTTCCTTTCTCTCTTATGAATTATATCCATTGTAATATAAAAAAATTTGTTCCGGGAAATCAATGCTCATAACTACAACTATAAAAATTTAATTGTTTATCAAAAATTAAAAAATTTTGATTGACAACTTTTCATTATTAATATAAAAAAAAAATCAAAATTTCTTGCTTGAAAAAATAAAAATAAATTAAAAAAAAAAACATAGAAACAAACAAACTTAACCCCATTGGATGCTCCAAATCTTGAATTATTATTATTTTTTTACTCATTGACAAACACAAAAGTGATTATCATTGATAATATTTTTTTGGGATAAATTAGTTTTAATAAATAAAAAGAAGTTAGAAAAAGGGGACGTTTAATATTAGGCTTTTTTCTTTCTTTTGGCCGTTGTCCTATTAACTTATAACATAATTGTAATATACCTCCCTAAAGTTTTAGTTTTCATAACTAGTACACTTGACTTATAAATCAAAACCAAACCAATCTATGTATTAACTTTTTTTACGAATATGTGATTTACACACGAGTTTTTTATTAAAAGTATGAAAGATCTTTTTTGTCAATGTCAAACCATTTTATTTTTGAAATAATGTCAACTCAAATTTTTTTTTTTAATTTTAATAAATATTAGTTAAATATCATAACCATAATAAATTTTAGTTAAAACATATAAAAATAATCATTCATGTCATTAATTAACGATTCGTGTGCAAGTCACACGTCAATTGTCATTAAAAAAAAAGGAGTTAATATTGTTATCCATAAGGGTGGTTTGCTACCGATTTGTAATTAACTTCCTGGTGCAAATTATAGAAACTAAAGATTTAGATGGTAAATTGCAACTATACAACGGTGTAAAAAAGCCTTAACATTATGCAACGGGATTTTAGCACTTCAACCACATGAACTTTTAATCTTAGTACTTATATTCTTAAACTTTTTTTTAATGCAATTTAGTCCTTAAATGTCTAAAAGAGTAGTAATTAATTCAGTCGTACATGTGACCTATATTTTAGAGAATTATATGACTAATTTATATAAGTAGAGATACCAATTGTGTTAATGTCATGTTGTGCCAGATCATTAACCATCGTCTTGTTGCTTGAATCGCTTTTTGTTGATCTTGATCGCCGGCTTCGACACCAAGGATGTCTTAAGGTGATTTGTGGGAATGTCTCTTAAAAAACTTGTTTTGGATTATTTATAATTCTATAAAATATAGTTATTTTTACCACTTTTGTACATGTAAATTGTCTATACGATTGAGCATTTTAATAAATTTTAGGTTAAATTAGTTTAATTTTGCATAATTTTAATTTAGATTAGTTTATTTTGATTTTGTGAAATTTATTTACTTTTGTTTAATTAGTTTAATATTAACTTCAATATATTGTTACTAATTTACCCCTCAAAATAATTTATTTTCTCATTTGTGTATGATAATTCGGTAAGAATGGACAAAATGGGAACTTTGGACTCTAATAGGGCAAAATGGTGGTCAGCTAGCCAAAACAAAATGATTAAAGATTTGAATTATATTTGCTACCAGTCAGAGAGCGTCACATATCCCACTACAGCAGCGCTTGAAATCCACTGCTGCGTATTACATTGTGCTTGCATGAGCTCGCCTCCCTTGCCCAGCAAGAAGCCGCCACGTGTCTAGTGGGCTCCACGTGGTAAATTGTCGTGTGCCACTTTTCAGCTGCAAAGAAAAAGAGAAAAAAATAAAAGCAAAGTGGGCCCACACTGCAGCAGTATCTGCAACTCATGCTTCAAACGAATCCCAAAGGGTGGGCTCAGTGGTGAGTAACTTGGACTTAGTGTGTCATGAAGTATTTGGTCTAAGGTTCGATTCCTGTTGAGTGCAAATAATTCCTTTGGGCCACGCCCGCGGGCCACAGGTCCGAGATTTACCTGATCCATGTGGAAGGGGCGCTTTGCAAGGATCCTGTGGATTAGTCGGGACAAAGTCTCGAACACCACGGTTATCAAAAAAAAAAAAAAAAAAACTCATGCTTTAAATGAGTATTATGTGTTTTTTTTTTTTGTCAAAAAATAAATTGTGAGGGAAAATTCGTAAAGTTTTCTGAAGTTTTGGGAAAAAAATGTGAAAATGATATTGAATCACTCCACTTAACAGATTAATCTTTTAAGATAGAAGCCCAATTTTTTATCAGTCTCAAATTCATTCTTCCTCTCTCTAACTTTCACATGATATCAGAGCCCAACAAGCTCAAACGAGCGGTTCGATCTATCCAATATAAGATTGGTGACTCCAAAGAGAGCACCATCTTGCGGGGTCATATTAAGAATAAAAAGAAACCAAAGTCCTACATCTAAGATGGAAACCCAATTCCTTATCAGTCTCAAATTTCTTTTTTCTCTCTCTAACTTTCACAATATTTGCCACACCACTCTTTCTATTTTTTATTTTTCGAATCTTTTTTCTGCTTTCTCTTCTGTTTTTTAACTTCTAAATTCGTGTCGTTTTTTGTTTTTCAAATAAAGGGATATTTGCCACCAAGTTTTCTATTCTACAATCATTTAGTCTCCATGATGCCTGCGACTTTCTTGATTTCAAATTCCTCTTTCATGTCTTTTGTATCGCAATAACAGATAAGATTTTAAAAAGATAAAAAAAAAATCTGAAAATCTAAGTTCAAAAATTAAAAACGGTTAAGAGACCGAAATATGTGAGAAAGGAAGCATAATTGTAATGGGACACAAAATTAAGATAAGGTGGAAAATATACGAATGGATCTTCCACGTCTTTCTTTATGTCCAGTTCAACTTCCGAAATCCTATTTTACTTCAAACTCGTAGTCCTCTGTATTTAAACGAATGGAACTTCTAGGTATCTTAGTCACAAGTAAACCACAAACCACTTCCAAACCCTAAGAAATTCCATAGCCAAAGTTGATCTGCAAACGAGACCAGACCTTCAATGGAGTCCATCAACAAGCGCAAGAACGACCAACGAGACGTGGACGATTACTACTCTTCCATGGATGACTTCGTCCTTAAAGTGAGGCTTACGTTTGGGAATGCGATCAGGTATACTGATTCTTCCCACCAAGTTCATAGATTCGCCCAGGAGATGAGACAAGTTTTCGAGATGAAGTTGAAACTTTTTCTGCAACAAGACATGAACAAGGCTTTTAATGTAACGACCCGCCTAGCACAGGCCGTTACCATACATACATACATATCTTACATAATTACTTAGCGTATACAGCGGAAAATTTTTTTTTTTTTTTTTTTTTTAGCAATAATTAATTACGATAGTCGAATATCAAATAAAATAATTCATAAAAGAACCAAACGCGTAGCGGTTATAAATCCCACATTTCACAGCTCGCCCTGTCATCGAGCCTTGCTTTAAATTCGTGAACTCGTCCTGCTGAGCGGCAAGGACTTCTCTGTTGTAGTACATAGTACGGAACTCCGTCACGAAATCCTGCCAGCTCATGGTTGTGACATCCCGACGCATCTGGACTGTCATCCACCAGTGCCTTGCGTCCTTCCTGAGTGCAAAGGAGGCACAGAGAACCTTCTCCTGCTCTGTAAGCCGCATAAAATCCAGAATAACCTGGATATCAATTAGCCAGTTATCAGCAGCTATTGGATCTGTCGGTCCTTCGAATTCAGGCGCTTTCATCCGCCTAAATCGCTCGTAAAGTAAGTCTTCTCGTACTGGAGGTAGGTTCACTGGTACCCCAGCAGGTGCCAATGGAACCTCATCATTCCGTGGTATTTCTGGTACGGGAGGTGGTGCTGGAGGTACTTGATGAACGGGCGGTGGAATCTCATTGACCTGAGGTCTTTGATTCATTCGAGCTAGCTGCTCTCGAAGTCTGTTAGTTTCTTGTTGTTGTTCGAGCAACTGCCGTTGTAAATTTGCTACAACGGTTGCAAGGTCCAGCTCGGGCGGATTTACAGGTACTGTTTTGCGAGGGCGTACCATCTTCTAATTCCTAATAAACAATAAGAAAAGATATTATCATACGAGAAATATCCTTTCTTTCACGCTTATTTTATCATATTGAAACATAATTGCATCATCACATATATTTATTATAACATACATGGCTATCATAGATCATAATATCATTATTATAACACTTGTAATTGCATTTACATATCTCTCATACTTGAACTATCTTTTTGTTTACTTACAAAAAGTACATCATATTTACTAAACTGTAAATACATTTCCTTTACATCATATTTACAATATCGTAATTACATATTTATCGTATGTACATGGCCAAAAATCGCGATGGAAGTGTCTACCACTTTACCATCATACATAAGTACAAGCCTATCGTCCCAAAAATAATAAGCTAGTACAAGTCAGTCCTAAAATAAAAGAAAATGCACAGTCAACCTAATCTAAGTGCTCGATCGTAACCACGGAGGAAGCGTCGGAGTCTACGTCCCAATCTCCGTCGTCAAACAAAATCTCCTCCGGGTCATCCTCAAAATCCTCCTCCTCATCTGGGCCATCACCAACCTCCTACTCAGCCTCTAATCAGCCTGCATGCTCTAGCTCTGGGTCCATGTCTGGGTCTGGCTCTGGCTCTGGCTTCATGTCATCGGCAAGCTCCTCCTCCTCGTCACTGGAGATATCGATGATTGGAGGATCTTCCGGTTGGTCCTCCGGAGCAACTATAAAATCGGCGGGGTCAAAGTCCTCAGCACCCGCGTCTGCCTCAGCCTCCTGCGGCGGCACCTCCTGTAAGGGAGCAGCTGGAATCGGGTCCTCGGGAAAAACTGGACCCGGCTCATAAACTGGCTCTCCCATCCCCGCGTCGTCAGCAGGTACCTGGTGATCTCCTGGTAAATCACCGGCCTGCATCTGGTGAACGAAGGCCTCAGCTCCTAAGATGTCATCTATCAGGTTCCCGACTGTCATAGCAAGCATGGGCTTAGGAACATACTGTCGAATCTGCGGAGGTACTCCATTTCGGAGAATCACCAACGCCTGTAGCTCAGGGCTGGGCAACTCCTGAGGAATGTGAGGCAGCATCGCCTCCTGAAATCGACGACAGTAGTGCCTCATCGTCTCCTGTGGATAGGCGTGCCAATCCGCCACGTAACTGAGGTATCGGGTGTGACGCATATCCCGATAAATCTCGGGATCACGAGGTGGTACACCTGCCCCCTCATCCAGAACCGGCCCAAATCGCGCAATCACTATCGTACGAAAATGCGCCCATGTGCGACTCGGCATCTGTCGCTCACCCAGAGTCATCCACCAAAGTCGGGCATCTGCCGCAAAACACCGGCTGGCCAAGGAAACCTGTAGTCGAGCCTCAATATGACAAAGATGGAAAATCTGCTCCATATCATATAGCCAAGCGGCTATGGATACCGTCCGTACTGTACCGTCAAATTGTAATGGATGCGACTCATAAAATGCCGACACCGTCTCTCGATCCTCCATCACTTGCTCAGGATCCATGTCGTCGGGTCTACCGTAACATGACCGCATAATAATTATTAACCCAAATATTTAAAATAAAAAAAAATCAACTTACAATGATGGTGGCGATGACAGGTATGCTGTGAAATCGGATAGCAGGAAACCGCTCTGATACCAACTCTGTAATGACCCGCCTAGCACAGGCCGTTACCATACATACATACATATCTTACATAATTACTTAGCGTATACAGCGGAAATTTTTTTTTTTTTTTTTTTTTTTAGCAATAATTAATTACGATAGTCGAATATCAAATAAAATAATTCATAAAAGAACAAAACGCGTAGCGGTTATAAATCCCACATTTCACAGCTCGCCCTGCCACGCTCGCCATCTTGTATCAAGAGGTGCCCGTAGGTTGCTTACCTACAGCATAGACGTAAGACGTGAGCTTTCGCTCAGCAAGTACAACATTAACATCCGCAACCTAATTAATATAAACCATACAATCTTAACTTACTTTTACATGTCATATCTTATCTTATCATAATCATGCATGAGCCATTTATGCTTCATTATGCTTGTTTATTCTTTCAACATACTTTTATACTTATCTTAACTTACTTATCTTATGGGCCCCCTTACATAAGTGTTCGTACCGGGTGCGCAACTATGGAGTGGTTGGGGCGGCCAGCCCAGTCCAACTCAAACCATAGTCCAACCCGACCTTGGACGGGTCGGTACGACACAGGCAAGCTTGCTTGCCATCATACTTATCTTTTCATCTTTTATACTTGGTCCTTATTCTTATTTGTGGACATGCATCATGATGTCACACATGCATAATTCATAATCATATCTCATAACATAGCCATGTACTTAGTATATCATAACACACCTATTATACCCTAAATGTATTTTATTATACAATCACAACATACATCACAGCATATATCAACCATACTTGAGTAAGTATCAACAAAAGCCTATGCTGTAGGCGGAGTTGTACTTACCTTATTCACTATATTCGGTATTGTACTGGTCCAGTCGGATACCACAGTACTCAAACTTCTGTTAAAGGACATGGATAAGGATTAGATATGTTGGTGATTTAACCAACATTCTTACAAAATCTGAGTTATATGTCCCCCCTGATAAAACCATTTGCTAACCTATTTGGTTACATTGTGTAACCCTAGGGTTTAGAACTTAACCCACTTTTTTTTGTTTTCTTTTTTGGAAAAACTCATTATTTACTTTAGGAATTCCTTTGTTTATCATATGAAAAATTATAATTCTTGAGTAATATTATTAAGTATTGGAAACATCCTTTGGAACAGCTTTCCACAGTTAATTTATCAGTGTTAGTGCAAGGTTACCCTTTTTCTGCACTGTTTTAGAAAATCCTGCACAGGAATTTCCTATTTCCTGTACAGTTTTTGAAATCAAATTTTTATTTTAAAATCTAGATTGAATCTGAAAAAGTTGTCTTCACGAAAGTTTTAGATCTCGGAAAACCCTACAACTTTCGTGTTTTGAGGAAAACCCAGTTCGGACTATAACATGCTCCTATTTTCGTTTGAACTCACCTGGCCGTGCATAAATCCTGGGCACGGTCAGGCTCGGGTTTTTGTCAATACCGAGGCCGTTGGAGCCTTATTTTGGAAATCCGTCCGCGTTGCCCCCTTGGAAAAACCCTCCTCTAAAACTTTCAACTTTCGTGTTTTGTGTTTTCCCAAATTCGGCCTCTAAAGGCCTCAAAAACTGATTTTCCAGAAACTGGGCAGTTTTCATCCGAAAATGGCAGTTTGGTTTAAAATTCATTTTACGTCCTATTTCGTGTAATCTAACTCAACCGAACACGCGGGAGCCTAGAAAACAGGCATGCAGCGTTTTCTAACGTAAGGTTTTCCTTGAACACATTTTCCATCAACTCCATGCAAACCCTAATTGACTTTGGATCAACCAAAGTTTGCATGGTTTTAGGTTGCATAATCCACATTAAACATTCTAGTTCATTCTAGCAACCTAACATACCATATTCATCATCATGCTTGGGGACATACAACATATCAAACATTTAGCATGCAAATCACAAAATTTAAGGCAAGCATGCACATTATAATCCAAACCACCCTTATCCTAATTCAAGCACATAATCCTAAGTCCTAATCTTGGCACAAAATGAAATTGAGCTTATGCTCTTACAACTTTCAACTTGAAATACAAATAAATTTCAAATTGAATGCTCAATTTAAAAAGTTTGAGGTCTAGGGAAAAATTACCTTGATTAACTCAAGATTTTGGGCTAGGGTTTTGGCTTTCAATTCTCTCCCTCCTAGACCGGTTTCACCCACCAAATTGCACCCAAAATTGGTGTGGATCACTTGGTGTTTGCTTGCACCAAAACCAACCACAAACCACACTAAAATTTCCTCACTTTCCCTCCTAGTAACAGCCGGCCACTAGGTCTAGAGAATGCACAAAATTTTTTCAAAATCCTTGGTTGTTGTAATAGAAAAACCAACCACCACTCCTCCACACTTTTTCCTTTGGTTTGCAAATTTTTTCTTGGTTCTTGCTCACTCTAGGATGTCCGGATTTTTTTGAGGAAGGGAAATGGCAGAGTTTGGCTGCTTTTCTCCAATTTTTGCAGCCAAAAACCGCCCCCCCCCCCCCCCCCAAGGGCTATTTATAGGTGAAAAAAAAAAAAAATTCTTTTTGAATTATTTTTGGTTCAACTTTTGCTAAAAAACCCTTGAAGCAAAATTAATTGCCCATTAGCCCTTCAATGGCCGGCCACCTCATCACCTAGAACACTCCAAACTTTTCTAATTTTTTTTTTAATTCCAATAATGATGTCATAATTAAAAAGGATGATGAGGTAAGCACAATTAAGGCTTGTTTGCCTTTTTCTCTTAAAAAGCAGCTCACTTAAGTGCCAATACAGATATTTCTAGTACTGTGCTCACTAATACACAGTATTTATCATACTATACTGCAGTCCAAAATTTATCTGCGTAAAAATGGACTGTATGAAATTTTTCTTATTTCTTAGAGCTATTTTGCCCTATAATTCTACTTAGTGTGCTTGATTTTTCTAGGATGGTTTTAACTCTAATTCATATCATTTTGTCCGTAATTACGATTTTCGCAGTATATTTTCCATACTGCTTGCCATCTTTCAACATTGTCATACTTTGACCCTTTTTAGTCAACCTTTGACCCTTCCGGTCAACTTTGACTTTTTATGGTCAAACTTTGACCAATCATAAAATCATGAAATCTTCTACCCCCTTTTTGCTAAAAAGGTTACATACTTGGCTAATCAATTATTTCTGAGTCTTATAAGATCATAAGAACTCACAAAATTAACAAAAACCCTAGTCGGGCTTTCTCATGAATACCTTCATGGTACAGCTTAACTCTTTGTACAAAAAGAATCGTAATGTTAAAAAAAATCAGTTATTACAATCTACCCCCCTTAAAAATTTTCGTCCTCGAAAATTAGAATAAACTGGGGTAGTTCTTTTTTATTTCTTCCTCCAATTCCCAAGTGGCTTCTTCAACATTGTGGTTTCGCCACAGTACTTTAACCATGGGAATGATTTTACTTCTCAGTACTTTTTCTTCCCGATCCAGAATTCTAACTGGCTTTTCTTCATAGGTCAGGTCTGTTTGAACCTCCAATGGCTCTTGACTAAGCACATGGGAAGGATCTGGTACATACTTCTTCAGCATCGACACATGAAAAACATTGTGCATTGATGCTAATTCTGGTGGTAGGGCAAGCTTATATGCTACTTTTCCAATCCTTTCAAGGATTTCAAAGGGTCCCGTATACCTTGGACTAAGCTTTCCCTTCTTACCAAATCGCATTACCCCTTTCATAGGAGCAATCTTGATGAACACAGCATCACCAACTTGGAATTCTAAGGGCCTCCTGCGTCTATCGGCATAGCTTTTCTGTCTGCTAAAAGCTATGTCGAGCCTCTGCTTAATCTTCTTGATATCCTCAGAGGTCTTCTTGATGAAATCCGTCGTCTGAAGCTGCTTCTGTCCCACTTCTTGCCAGTGAATAGGAGATCGACATTTTCTTCCATATAATGCTTCGAATGGAGCCATACCAATCGAAGCATGATAACTGTTGTTATAAGAGAATTCGATCAACGGCAACTTCTGATCCCAGTTTCCCTTGAAATCTAGTACACACGATCTCAGCATATCTTCCAGTGTCTGGATGGTTCGTTCTGATTGACCGTCGGTTTGGGGGTGAAAAGCTGTACTGAACTTCAGTTTCGACCCCATAGCATTGTGAACACTGGTCCAAAATCGAGAGGTAAAATGCCCGTCACGGTCCGAGATGATCGATTTTGGTACTCCGTGCAGTCGAACGATCTGGGATACGTAGATTTCGGCCAATTTTTCCACTGAAAAGGTGGCTTTAATTGCAATGAAATGGGCTGATTTGGTCAATCGGTCCACAATCACCCAAATCGTGTCATTCCCACTTACAGTCCTGGGCAGTCCTACTATAAAATCCATAGTAGTTTGCTCCCATTTCCATTCAGGAAGCTCTATTTTTTGCAAATCTCCTCCAGGATGTCGGTGTTCAGCCTTAACTTTCTGACACGTTAGGCATTTTGACACGTATTTTGCAATTTCATTCTTCATGTTTGGCCACCAATAATTCTCTCGGAGGTCCTTGTACATCTTGGAAGCTCCTGGATGCACTGAGTATGGCGTCTGATGTGCCTCTGACATTATTTGCTTCTTCAAAAATCCGAAGTTGGGAACACAAATCCTTTCCTCGAAGTAGACGACACCATCAGCGGAGGTCTTGAACTCCTTGTTCTTTTTGCCAAAAAGTTGCGCCTTTAGCAAAAATGAGTCTTTTTCTTGATGCGACTTGATGGATTCCAGCAGATCTGACTGGAGAGTCAGAGAAGACAGTCTTCCTGCTATCATCTCCAGATTATACTCAGAAATTTCCCTTTGTAGTGGCTTAGGAAATGTGTCAATAGACATCAGCATGCCTATGGATTTCCTACTCAAAGCATCCGCTACTCTGTTTGCCTTCCCAGGGTGGTAAAGGATCTCACAGTCGTAGTCCTTTACAAGTTCTAGCCATCTACGTTGTCTCATGTTGAGCTATTTCTGAGTGAAAATGTACTTGAGACTCTGGTGGTCAGTGTAAATTTCGCATTTGTTTCCGTATAAATAGTGCCTCCAAATCTTGAGCGCGAAAACTACCGCTGCGAGCTCCAGATCATGCGTAGGATAATTCCTTTCGTGAATCTTCAGCTGGCGGGATGCGTAGGCCACTACTTTCCCGTTTTGCATCAGTACAGCTCCTAATCCATTTTTAGAAGCATCGCTGTAGATCACGAAATTTCCTGCATCTACATCTGGAATAATCAGCACTGGCGCACTTGTCAGCTTTTTCTTAAGCTCCTGGAAGTTCTCTTCACATTTCTGGGTTCATTCATAATTCTTCCCCTTTCGGGTAAGAGCGGTTAAGGGTGCAGCAATCTTGGAAAATCCCTCGACGAAACGTCGATAGTATCCAGCTAACCCAAGGAAGCTTCTAATCTCCGTAACACTTTTGGGTGCTGGCCATGCACTGACTGCCTCTACTTTTGCAGGATCAACAGAAATTCCTTCCTTAGACACCACATGACCCAAGAAATGAACTTTTTCCAGCCAAAATTCGCATTTTGTGAATTTGGCATAAAGTTGATTCCGTCTCAGTGTTTCCATCACCAGTCTAAGGTGATGCTCATGTTCCTCTCCGGACCTTGAGTAAATTAAAATGTCATCAATAAAGACGATAACAAACTTGTCCAGATATTCCTTGAACACTCGGTTCATAAGATCCATGAAAGCAGCTGGGGCATTGGTTAGTCCAAATGGCATAACCAAAAATTCTTAATGCCCGTAACGTGTTCGAAAAGCCGTTTTGGAGATGTCTGACTCCTTGATTCTGAGCTGATGATAGCCTGATCGTAGATCGACTTTCGAAAATACTACCGCTTCTCTGAGTTGATCAAAAAGATCATCAATCCTCGGAAGGTGATACTTGTTCTTGATCGTAATCTTGTTCAGTTCACGGTAGTCGATGCACATCCGTAGTGATCCATCCTTCTTTTTCACAAATAAGACAGGTGCTCCCCACGGTGAGTAACTCTGTCGGATGAATCCTTTGTCAAGCAGCTCCTGCAACTGTACTTGGAGTTCCCGAAGCTCGGCAGGTGCCATACGGTAGGGTGCTTTAGATATCGGCGCAGCTCCAGGCAGCAACTCAATTTCGAAGGAAATTTCACGTTCCGGCGGGAGTCCTGGTAATTCTTCCGGAAAGATATCCACATATTCCTTGATAATAGGTACATCTTCCGGGATCAGCTCCATTTCCTGATCTTTGTCCACCATGTTAGCTAAATATCCTTGACAGCCATTAGCTAACATTTTCCAAGCCTTCATTGCCGAAACTAATCTGGTTGCTGAGCTCCGTGACTGCCCGTAGAAACCAAACTCCTCTTCACCGTAAGGATTGAACGTCACACAACGCTTTCGGCAGTCAATCTTAGCGTTGTATTTGCCTAGAAAATCCATCCCTAAGATCACATCGAAATCCTGAAGCTTGATCGCGATGAGATCTACAAACAATTCTCTGTCGTAGATAATCACAGGAGTATTTCGTATCCAAAAATTGGACCACAAAATTTCTCCGGATGGCAAAGAGGTTTTGAAAGGCTGTTCTAAATTATCCACACCTCTTCCTAACTTCTGGGCAAACTCCAAGGACACAAATGAGTGAGTGGCTCCAGAATCAAACAAAGCAATGGCATCATAGATGGCGATAGAAATCTGACCTGTCACCACATGCGAGGTCCCGGCTTCAGCGTCTCCCCTGGTATAAGCATAAATTCTGGCTTGAGGTTCAGGGGCCTCTAATCTGCCTTGAGCGATTGAAGGTCCTTCAAGCCTTGCCTGGACTGCATGTAGCTGGCTGTTGGTGTTTCGGTTTGGGTATGGAGGGTTCTGGCCTTGGTTGTTCAAATTGTAATTTCTCGCATAGTGTCCCTCCTTGCCGCAAAGATAGCATGCATTAGTCCCCATTCTGCAAATTCCTGGGTGTTTTCTTCCGCACTTCGCACACACTGGGTAGTCAGAGTTATTACCCTCATTTCCCCTATTATTCTTTTTCTGAGGGAAATTCCTTTATTGCCCCTGACCAGCAAAATTCCCTTTTCTTTTGTTCCTCCCAAACTGTTTGGAACTCTGGCCAGGGCTGCTGGTTGGGCCTTTCTGCTGCGGTTCAGAACTCTGACGGGGCTGCGTCTGCTTTACCACGGCCTTTTCCTCTTTTCTAGCCTTGAAAATCTGAGCCCTTGCTTCTTTATCCTGGTTGATCCAATACTCAGCTCTTATTGCTCGGCTTACGCAATCGGATACCAGGGTAGGTGGGCTACTGCCAGCACTCACTTGTTTGGAGATGTCTGTCCGGAACATCTTCATCATTCTTCTAACTTTTTCCGTTTCGCTCGGTACTAATTCCAGGCACAAACGAGCTAATTGCTCGAACTTCTTGACAGCCTCCATCACTGTCATCGAGCCTTGCTTTAAATTCGTGAACTCGTCCTGCTGAGCGGCAAGGACTTCTCTGTTGTAGTACATAGTACGGAACTCCGTCACGAAATCCTGCCAGCTCATGGTTGTGACATCCCGACGCATCTGGATTGTCATCCACCAGTGCCTTGCGTCCTTCCTGAGTGCAAAGGAGGCACAGAGAACCTTCTCCTGCTCTGTAAGCCGCATAAAATCCAGAATAACCTGGATATCAATTAGCCAGTTATCAGCAGCTATTGGATCTGTCGGTCCTTCGAATTCAGGCGCTTTCATCCGCCTAAATCGCTCGTAAAGTAAGTCTTCTCGTACTGGAGGTAGGTTCACTGGTACCCCAGCAGGTGCCAATGGAACCTCATCATTCCGTGGTATTTCTGGTACGGGAGGTGGTGCTGGAGGTACTTGATGAACGGGCGGTGGAATCTCATTGACCTGAGGTCTTTGATTCATTCGAGCTAGCTGCTCTCGAAGTCTGTTAGTTTCTTGTTGTTGTTCGAGCAACTGCCGTTGTAAATTTGCTACAACGGTTGCAAGGTCCAGCTCGGGCGGATTTACAGGTACTGTTTTGCGAGGGCGTACCATCTTCTAATTCCTAATAAACAATAAGAAAAGATATTATCATACGAGAAATATCCTTTCTTTCACGCTTATTTTATCATATTGAAATATAATTGCATCATCACATATACTTATTATAACATACATGGCTATCATAGATCATAATATCATTATTATAACACTTGTAATTGCATTTACATATCTCTCATACTTGAACTATCTTTTTGTTTACTTACAAAAAGTACATCATATTTACTAAACTGTAAATACATTTCCTTTACATCATATTTACAATATCGTAATTACATATTTATCGTATGTACATGGCCAAAAATCGCGATGGAAGTGTCTACCACTTTACCATCATACATAAGTACAAGCCTATCGTCCCAAAAATAATAAGCTAGTACAAGTCAGTCCTAAAATAAAAGAAAATGCACAGTCAACCTAATCTAAGTGCTCGATCGTAACCACGGAGGAAGCGTCGGAGTCTACGTCCCAATCTCCGTCGTCAAACAAAATCTCCTCCGGGTCATCCTCAAAATCCTCCTCCTCATCTGGGCCATCACCAACCTCCTACTCAGCCTCTAACCAGCCTGCATGCTCTAGCTCTGGGTCCATGTCTGGGTCTGGCTCTGGCTCTGGCTTCATGTCATCGGCAAGCTCCTCCTCCTCGTCACTGGAGATATCGATGATTGGAGGATCTTCCGGTTGGTCCTCCGGAGCAACTATAAAATCGGCGGGGTCAAAGTCCTCAGCACCCGCGTCTGCCTCAGCCTCCTGCGGCGGCACCTCCTGTAAGGGAGCAGCTGGAATCGGGTCCTCGGGAAAAACTGGACCCGGCTCATAAACTGGCTCTCCCATCCCCGCGTCGTCAGCAGGTACCTGGTGATCTCCTGGTAAATCACCGGCCTGCATCTGGTGAACGAAGGCCTCAGCTCCTAAGATGTCATCTATCAGGTTTCCGACTGTCATAGCAAGCATGGGCTTAGGAACATACTGTCGAATCTGCGGAGGTACTCCATTTCGGAGAATCACCAACGCCTGTAGCTCAGGGCTGGGCAACTCCTGAGGAATGTGAGGCAGCATCGCCTCCTGAAATCGACGACAGTAGTGCCTCATCGTCTCCTGTGGATAGGCGTGCCAATCCGCCACGTAACTGAGGTATCGGGTGTGACGCATATCCCGATAAATCTCGGGATCACGAGGTGGTACACCTGCCCCCTCATCCAGAACCGGCCCAAATCGCGCAATCACTATCGTACGAAAATGCGCCCATGTGCGACTCGGCATCTGTCGCTCACCCAGAGTCATCCACCAAAGTCGGGCATCTGCCGCAAAACACCGGCTGGCCAAGGAAACCTGTAGTCGAGCCTCAATATGACAAAGATGGAAAATCTGCTCCATATCATATAGCCAAGCGGCTATGGATACCGTCCGTACTGTACCGTCAAATTGTAATGGATGCGACTCATAAAATGCCGACACCGTCTCTCGATCCTCCATCACTTGCTCAGGATCCATGTCGTCGGGTCTACCGTAACATGACCGCATAATAATTATTAACCCAAATATTTAAAATAAAAAAAAATCAACTTACAATGATGGTGGCGATGACAGGTATGCTGTGAAATCGGATAGCAGGAAACCGCTCTGATACCAACTCTGTAACGACCCGCCTAGCACAGGCCATTACCATACATACATACATATCTTACATAATTACTTAGCGTATACAGCGGAAATTTTTTTTTTTTTTTTTTTTTTTTTAGCAATAATTAATTACGATAGTCGAATATCAAATAAAATAATTCATAAAAGAACAAAACGCGTAGCGGTTATAAATCCCACATTTCACAGCTCGCCCTGCCACGCTCGCCATCTTGTATCAACAGGTGCCCGTAGGTTGCTTACCTACAGCATAGACGTAAGACGTGAGCTTTCGCTCAGCAAGTACAACATTAACATCCGCAACCTAATTAATATAAACCATACAATCTTAACTTACTTTTACATGTCATATCTTATCTTATCATAATCATGTATGAGCCATTTATGCTTCATTATGCTTGTTTATTCTTTCAACATACTTTTATACTTATCTTAACTTACTTATCTTATGGGCCCCCTTACATAAGTGTTCGTACCGGGCGCGCAACTATGGAGTGGTTGGGGCGGCCAGCCCAGTCCAACTCAAACCGTAGTCCAACCCGACCTTGGACGGGTCGGTACGACACAGGCAAGCTTGCTTGCCATCATACTTATCTTTTCATCTTTTATACTTGGTCCTTATTCTTATTTGTGGACATGCATCATGATGTCACACATGCATAATTCATAATCATATCTCATAACATAGCCATGTACTTAGTATATCATAACACACCTATTATACCCTAAATGTATTTTATTATACAATCACAACATACATCACAGCATATATCAACCATACTTGAGTAAGTATCAACAAAAGCCTATGCTGTAGGCGGAGTTGTACTTACCTTATTCACTATATCCGGTATTGTACTGGTCCAGTCGGATACCACAGTACTCAAACTTCTGTTAAAGGACATGGATAAGGATTAGATATGTTGGTGATTTAACCAACATTCTTACAAAATCTGAGTTATATGTCCCCCCTGATAAAACCATTTGCTAACCAATTTGGTTACATTGTGTAACCCTAGGGTTTAGAACTTAACCCACTTTTTTTTGTTTTCTTTTTTGGAAAAACTCATTATTTACTTTAGGAATTCCTTTGTTTATCATATGAAAAATTATAATTCTTGAGTAATATTATTAAGTATTGGAAACATCCTTTGGAACAGCTTTCCACAGTTAATTTATCAGTGTTAGTGCAAGGTTACCCTTTTTCTGCACTGTTTTAAAAAATCCTGCACAGGAATTTCCTATTTCCTGTACAGTTTTTGAAATCAAATTTTTATTTTAAAATCTAGATTGAATCTGAAAAAGTTGTCTTCACGAAAGTTTTAGATCTCGGAAAACCCTACAACTTTCGTGTTTTGAGGAAAACCCAGTTCGGATTATAACATGCTCCTATTTTCGTTTGAACTCACCTGGCCGTGCATAAATCCTGGGCACGGTCAGGCTCGGGTTTTTGTCAATACCGAGGCCGTTGGAGCCTTATTTTGGAAATCCGTCCTCGTTGCCCCCTTGGAAAAACCCTCCTCTAAAACTTTCGTGTTTTGTGTTTTCCCAAATTCGGCCTCTAAAGGCCTCAAAAACTGATTTTCCAGAAACTGGGCAGTTTTCATCCGAAAATGGCAGTTTGGTTTAAAATTCATTTTACGTCCTATTTCGTGTAATCTAACTCAACCGAACACGCGGGAGCCTAGAAAACAGGCATGCAGCGTTTTCTAACGTAAGGTTTTCCTTGAACACATTTTCCATCAACTCCATGCAAACCCTAATTGACTTTGGATCAACCAAAGTTTGCATGGTTTTAGGTTGCATAATCCACATTAAACATTCTAGTTCATTCTAGCAACCTAACATACCATATTCATCATCATGCTTGGGGACATACAACATATCAAACATTTAGCATGCAAATCACAAAATTTAAGGCAAGCATGCACATTATAATCCAAACCACCCTTATCCTAATTCAAGCACATAATCCTAAGTCCTAATCTTGGCACAAAATGAAATTGAGCTTATGCTCTTACAACTTTCAACTTGAAATACAAATAAATTTCAAATTGAATGCTCAATTTAAAAAGTTTGAGGTCTAGGGAAAAATTACCTTGATTAACTCAAGATTTTGGGCTAGGGTTTTGGCTTTCAATTCTCTCCCTCCTAGACCGGTTTCACCCACCAAATTGCACCCAAAATTGGTGTGGATCACTTGGTGTTTGCTTGCACCAAAACCAACCACAAACCACACTAAAATTTCCTCACTTTCCCTCCTAGTAACAGCCGGCCACTAGGTCTAGAGAATGCACAAAATTTTTTCAAAATCCTTGCTTGTTGTAATGGAAAAACCAACCACCACTCCTCCACACTTTTTCCTTTGGTTTGCAAATTTTTTCTTGGTTCTTGCTCACTCTAGGATGTCCGGATTTTTTTGAGGAAGGGAAATGGCAGAGTTTGGCTGCTTTTCTCCAATTTTTGCAGCCAAAAACCGCCCCCCCCCAAGGGCTATTTATAGGTGAAAAAAAAAAAATTCTTTTTGAATTATTTTTGGTTCAACTTTTGCTAAAAAACCCTTGAAGCAAAATTAATTGCCCATTAGCCCTTCAATGGCCGGCCACCTCATCACCTAGAACACTCCAAACTTTTCTAATTTTTTTTTTTAATTCCAATAATGATGTCATAATTAAAAAGGATGATGAGGTAAGCACAATTAAGGCTTGTTTGCCTTTTTCTCTTAAAAAGCAGCTCACTTAAGTGCCAATACAGATATTTCTAGTACTGTGCTCACTAATACACAGTATTTATCATACTATACTGCAGTCCAAAATTTATCTGCGTAAAAATGGACTGTATGAAATTTTTCTTATTTCTTAGAGCCATTTTGCCCTATAATTCTACTTAGTGTGCTTGATTTTTCTAGGATGGTTTTAACTCTAATTCATATCATTTTGTCCGTAATTACGATTTTCGTAGTATATTTTCCATACTGCTTGCCATCTTTTAACATTGTCATATTTTGACCCTTTTTAGTCAACCTTTGACCCTTCCGGTCAACTTTGACTTTTTATGGTCAAACTTTGACCAATCATAAAATCATGAAATCTTCTACCCCTTTTTGCTAAAAAGGTTACATACTTGGCTAATCAATTATTTCTGAGTCTTATAAGATCATAAGAACTCACAAAATTAACAAAAACCCTAGTCGGGCTTTCTCATGAATACCTTCATGGTACAGCTTAACTCTTTGTACAAAAAGAATCGTAATGTTAAAAAAAATCAGTTATTACATCTTATGATTTTGGCAAGCAAACTGCTGTGAAAACTAGTTCTTCTGTGTCAGTAAAGAGGTTGAAGAAGGAGACCAATTATTTGAAGGAGAGTCACAAGGAAAAGATCAGTAGTGGGCTTATAACAAGGAAAAGGCCTATGAAAGAATCTACTAGTGTGCTACTGCAAAGGTCTATGAAGAAATCTACGGCCAGCGTTGTCGTAACAGTTTTGACACCCCAAGCCCAGGAGTCGAGGAATAAAAAAACCAGGCAACAAATCGGAGTAGAGTACGGAAACCAGAGCACATCATTGTTAACGGAAGCGGCTTTGAAGGGTTCCAACGAGTTCAACATTCTCAACAAAGATGTTGATGATGAGGAGGTTTTGAAGGCCAAGAACTCTGCCATCGCTGTGGATGATAATTCAGAGAGAAGTTCTGGTGTTGTTTCTGATGATCTGGTGAAACTCTCACCAAATACAGCTCTCCGAATCGAAGCTATGAAGCGTCACTTTGCGGGAACTATATTGAGAGCAGAGGTGAAGATGGCGGATGTCAAAGGACGTTATGGTCCTAGTGAGGTAGCGAAAAAAGAAGCGATGATTAAAGAGGAACGGGAAAAAGCTCGGATAGGCCTAATTGAAGAGGAAAAGAAAGCAGAGAAGAATGGTCAAGAGATCTACAACATGAAAGAGCTCGAGATGCTGTGTGGTGGTGGTGATTATTCTACCAAAGTATTGCTTGGACTCCCACTCAAGAAGTTAGGCTTACGTCTTAAGCCTGATTATGATTTTGCTTTCGAAGAAGAAGAAGAAATAGATATCATGAATTAATTTTGCTCTGACACTTATTTCCCATTATGTTGTTCATAATACTTGGTGATGTATATAAAGAATTATTCTTTTTTTTTTTTTTTTCCTTCTCATATTTTCTTCTTGTACAAATTACAAAGATGAAGATAACAAGAACAGGACAAATGTAATCTATCATTTATTATGCATGTTAATGCGACATTATTGTATGCACGCATATTTATGTATATGCATGGATGTATTGAGAGAGATGTTTGTGGTTATTGTTGAACTATTCTTTTCGTTCCTTTTGGTTGAAATTGAATTAGCATTTTTTTTTTTTTTTTTTGTTTCTGAATCTGAACACAGTGTGTGTGATTTCAAAATTAATCCACCTGTGGGAGCTTATGCTGCCCCTTGATATATTTCTACTTTCTTCATGAACTTTTTCGTACTTGGCTATTTTGTTAAGAATTTGATATTAGATGTAACATAATTTCGTTTGAAAAAGTATATGTTAAGAATAAAGAAGGGTTCATAGAGGGAGTCTGAAGATACACTGCGGCTTGTAACATAAAAGAGAACAACATTTTGGTGAGTTTGATGGCCAAGGGGGAATAGTCTGTTTAAGTCTGGGTATAGGTGGTGGTGATGTAAGGTTGTGGCTATTGCCAAAGGATACAGACGATGCCGGGAGGGTGGTAGGCTCTGCGTCTGCTGCCAACAATTCCATCCCTCGCTCCAGTTTGAGGCTGCCGATGAGAGGTGAGATCAAATATAACGTTGACGAAGCTGTTTGAAAGGATAAAGGACTTTATTCGCATTGGTGTGTTTGCTAGAGATGAGACAAGTTCTGTTCGTTGCGTCCTTTTGTGTTTGACGGTTCGGGAGGAGCTGCTTTGGCGAGTAGTTGTGGTTCTACAAGTGTGTTATCGTATGGTATACGATAAATGTTGTTCGAGCTATGAACTCACCATCTGCAAGGGCCCCTAAAGCTTCGATTGTGGAAGATATCAGAAAAGCTATTTTGAATAAAAACAGTAGCAATGTTTGCTACGGTTCCCGCCAAGGAATTCGGTAGCACACAATTTAACTATTTATGTGTTTTTTTTTTAATTGACTAATTTGGTACCTCCCAATTTAGGAATGTTAGTCAAATTTTATTCATGTTACTGAAATAATTCAAGTTTTACTTTAAAAAAAATAAAGAAATAAAGAATTTCTAACGGTGACAGTCAATTAAGATAAATTTGCTAACCTAGTTTAGAACATGAGGTCCAAAATTCTCCTCTCTTATCAACTATATCTATTGTAATAGAAAATTTCTGCCGGGAAATCAATGCTTTTAACTACAACTACAAAAGATTACTTGTTTCCAAAAAAAAAAAAAAAAAAAAACCTACAAAAAATTGATTTGACAACTTTTCATTAATATAGAAGCAAAATAAGTTAGGATTTCTTCCTTAAAAAAATGAAAAAAATGAAAACAAACAAACAAACAAACTCAACCCCATTGGATGCTCCAAATCTTGAAAAAAAATTTCACTCATTTACAATCATAAAAGTGGTAATCATTGATAAGAATTTTTTTTTTTTTTGGAAAAATAATGTTGGGTAGCCTACTTTGATTGCCCAATCTAATAGATGGTCATATTTTTTTTGTTTAACAAAATGGTAGTTTACCTTTTAATTTTTTTTTTTTTTTTTTCAAATTTGACCAATCTCAAAAATTGGTGATTTACGCTATGATTAATTAATAATTGACTATGATCAATCACTGGTTTACCTAATTAACAATATTATGTGGTCAATTATTAATTGATCATTTAAGAAAATTGATTGATAATTTTAAATAAAATTGCCTTCTATCTAATTTTTAAAAACTTCAATCACTTGTTAAAAAAAATAAAACTTCTTAAAAAAAACTATTTACCTCTAAATCTTTTTTTTTTTTGGGATAAATTAGTTCTAAATAATAAAAGGTTAGAAAAAGGGGATGCTTAATATCAGGCTTTTTTTTTTTTTTTTTAAAAACCATTGTCCCATGAACTTATAGCATAATTTACCGTCCTAAATTTTTATTTTGATAATTATTACACTTAACTTATAAATCAGTGCTTTATTCGAAAAATAAAACTTTATCATTCGATACCAAACCAATCCATATATTAACCTTTTTTTTTTTTTTTGACGAAAATTGACATATGATTTTACACCCAAGTTTTTAAATTGAAAGTATGAAAGGACTTTTTGTCAGTGCAAAACCAAATTTATATTTGAAATAATGTTAACTCAAAATTTTTTATTTTAATAAATATTAGTCTTAGCCACAATAAATTTTGGTTAAAATACATTAAAATAATCAATCACGTTATTAATTAATGACTCATGTGTAAGACACAAGTCAACTCATGTCGTTAACAAAAAAAAAAAAAAAATAGTGTTAACATTGTTATCAATAAGGGTGGTTTGCTACTAATTGGTCATAGTGCAAATTAGAAAATTACAAAAACTAATGATCTAGATGGCAAATTACAACTATGTAATATTTTCATGTCAACAAGTCTTAATATTATGCAACGGGATTTTAGCACTTCTACCAGCAGCATGAACTTTTTATCTTAATACTTTCGTTTATTTACATTTTTTGTTGCAATTTGATCTAAAAGAGTAGTAAATGATCCAGTCGTAAAATGTGACCTATATTTTAAAGAATTATAAGACTGATTTAAGTAGACATATCAATTGTGTTCATGCATTTTGTGCTAGAACATTAACCATCACCTTGTTACTTGAACCGTTTTTTGTTGATCTTGATCGCCTGCTTCAACACCGAGGATGTCTTGGGCTGATTTTTAGGAATGCCTCTAAAAAAGGATGTCTTTGGATCATCACCCCAATTTATAATAGCTGAAGTTTTCTTTTTTCCTCCAATTAGATAAGTATAGATAGTCAAATTAAATAGTACATCAACACAAATAGATCTATTTAAGGGGTTGTTTCCAAAATTTTCTCAAAATTTCTTAGGCTAGACTAGACCATAGACCTAGGCACCTTGCATATGTGTAGTATATATGTTATTTGTACTATGTTGTGCTCATGCTTATGTCGTATTGGCGTGTTGATATGTTGAGCTCTAAATTTTATATTAACCTACAACTTTTAATTTTACAGGTTATTACTTCAAACTTTTTTATTGTTAAGCAAATTACTATCCTTATTTTATTATAGAACAATTAATGGAACAGAAACTGAACATGTTTAATTTAGGTCACGTGAGCTTTAAATTAAGACTAAAATCATAATTAAATATTTTGGAGAGAGAAACTGTACCTCTAAAGTTATTTAATATAATTATTTTCTGAAAACTGTTATTTACTCATTTCTTCTTATGTTTTCAATGAAAGTATAGTTTACCGTTAAAATTTCTCTAATTGAGGTACAATATCCCTCCAATAAAAACTTTTAATCATGATTTCACAAATTAATAAAACTCATGTCATATGAACATGTTTAATTTCTACCTTTTTTTTTTAACACAATGTTGACTAAGCGACTGTTGACATGATGGTAAAAGAAATAGAAAATTCACTATCAATATGAGACATGGACTATAAACTGATGATTATTTATAAAATAACCCTATAACTAAAACAATTTCTTAAAAAAAATCAAGGATTATTTTAGGAAGGGAAGAAAAAAATAAAGGACTTTCAACAAAATGAAGAGAGTACCTCAAAAGACCATTTGTATTTGCAAACATTAGTTTCAGTAACTAATTTTATGCTGCGAATTATATTAAAAAGCCATGGCTGTCTGGCGTCTTTCTGAACAATTGGTTAGAAGAAGAAGAAGAAAGTAGAAAACCAGTAATCCTTGTGGAAAAAGGAGTACCGACATGAATATACACGTTTTGGCCAAAGTCATCTCTCTCTCTTTTTTTTTTTTAAACTAAGGTTAGGTTTGTCACTCAATCACTATTTGGTCTTTCTATGTTGTTTTTGGCTTTCCTCTTTTCCAATCTCTTTCGTAGCTTATGTGTTGCAATAACAGATCACGCGAGTAAGTTAAAAAAAATAAAAAAAATAAAAAAAAAAGATAAAGATTGATAAATCTGAAAATCTTTCAAAAAAAAAAACAAAAAGGTTAAGATACCTAAACATGTGAGAAAGGATGCATAATTGTAATATGACTCAAAATTAAGATGAGGAGGAAAATCTACTAATGGATCTTCCACGTTTTTCTTTTATGTCGAGAAAATCTAGTTTACTTCAAACTCAAAGTGCTCTGTATTTGTATACGAGTGGAACTTCTACGTATTAGTTTAGTCTCAAGTAAACCACAAACTACTTCTAAACCCTAAGAAACTCCGTACCCAAAGTTGATCACCAAACGAGACCAAACCATCAATGGAGTCCATCAACAAGCGCAAGAACTACCAACGAGACGTGGACGATTACTACTCTTCCATGGATGACTTCGTCCTTAAAGTGAGGCTTATGTTTGCAAATGCGATAAGGTACAATGATTCTTCGCTCCAAGTTTATAGATTCGCCCAGGAGATGAGACAAGTTTTCGAGACGAAGTTGAAGCTTTTTATGCAACAAAATATGAAAAAGGCTTCAGATGATTCTGGGATGCAAACTGCTTTGAAAACTAGTTCTTCTGTGTCACTAAAGAGGTCGAAGAAGGACACCAAAGATTTTAAAGAAAATCACAAGGAAAAGATCGGTAGTGAGCTTATAACAAGGAAAAGGCCTCTGAAGGATACCGCTAGTGTGCTACTGCAAAAGCCTAAGGAGATATCGGTTCCATCCACGGCCAGCGTTGTTGTAAAAGTTTCGACCCCTCAAGCCCGGGAGTTGAGGAAGAAAAAAACCAGACAACAAATTGGAGTAGAGTTCGGAAACCAGATCACATCATTGTTAACCGAAGCGGCTTTGAAGGGTTCCAACAAGTTCAACATTCACAACAAAGATGTTGATGATAAGGAGGTTTTAAACGCCAAGAACTCTGCCATCGCTGTGGATGATAATTCAGAGAGAAGTTCTGGTGTTGTTTCTGATGATCTGGTGAAACTCTCACCAAATACAGCTCTCCGAATCGAAGCTATGAAGCGTCGCTTTGCGGGAACTATATTGAGAGCAGAGGAGAAGATGGCGGATGTCAAAGGACGTTATGGTCCTAGTGAGGTAGCGAAAAAAGAAGCGATGATTAAAGAGGAACGGGAAAAAGCTCGGATAGGCCTAATTGAAGAGGAAAAGAAAGCAGAGAAGAATGGTCAAGAGATTTACAACATGAAAGAGCTCGAGATGCTGTGTGGGGGTGGTGATTATTCTACCAAAGTATTGCTTGGACTCCCACTCAAGAAGTTAGGCTTACGTCTTAAGCCTGATTTTGATTTTGCTTTCGAAGAAGAAGAAGAAGATGATGATGAAGAAGTAGATATCATCAATTAATTTTGCTGTTTAAACACTTATTTCTCATTATTTCTGTTCATTATATATACTTGGTGATTTATTTAAAGAATGATTCTTTTTTGTTTCTTTTCACTTTTCCTTCTTGTACAAATTGCAAAGATATCTTTTGAGAGAACAAGAGCAGGACAAATGTAATCTGCAACTTATTATGCATGTTAATACAATATCGTGTTTATTGTACACACACATATTTATATTTCTGTATGTATGTACGTATGCATGGATGTATTTAAAGAGATGTTTGTGGTTATTGTTGAACAATTCTTTTCGTTCCTTTTGGTTGAAATTGAACTGGGAAATTTTTGGTAGCACTACTTGATCTCTGAATTAATATTGTTATCCATAAGGGTGGTTTACTACCGATTTGTAACTTCCTGGTGCAAATTACAGAAACTAAAGATTTAACATGAACTATACAACGGTGTAAAAAAGCCTTGACATTATGCAACGGGATTTTAGACTTCAATCACATGAACTTTCAATCTTAGTACTTATATTCTTAAACTTTTTTTTAATGCAATTTAGTCCAAAGAGTAGTAATTAATCCAGTCGTACATGTGACCTATATTTTAGAGAATTATATGACTAATTTAAGTAGAGATGCCAATTGTGTTAATGTCATGTTGTGCTAGAACATTAACCATCGTCTTGTTGCTTGAATCGCTTTTTGTTGATCTTGATCGCCGGCTTCGACACCAAGGATGTCTTAAGGTGATTTGTGGGAATGTCTCTTAATAAACATGTTTTGGATTATTTATAACTCTATAAAATATAGTTATTTTACCACTTTTGTACATGTAAATTGTCTATATGCTTGAACATTTTAATAAGTTTTAGGTTAAATTAGTTTAATTTTGTATAATTTTAATTTAGATTAGTTTATTTTGATTTTGTGGAATTTATTTACTTTTGTTTAATTAGTTTAATATTAACTTCAATATATTGTTACTAATTTACCCCTCTAAATAATTTATTTTCTCATTTGTATATGATAATCCGGTAAGAATGGACAAAATGGGAAATTTGGACTCTAATAGGGCAAAACGGACGTCAACTAGCCAAAAAAAAAAAAAAAGATTAAAAATTTGAATTATATTCACTACCAGCCAGAGAGCGCCACATGTCCTACTACAGCAGCGCTTGAAATCCACTGCTGCATATTCCATCATGCTTGTGTGAGCTCGCCTCCCTTGCCAGCAAGAAGCCGCCACGTGTCCAGTGGGCTCCACACGGCAGATTGTCGTGTGCCACTTTTCAGTTGCAAAGAAAAAAAGAAAAAAAAATTAAAAGCAAAGTGGGCCCATGCTGTAGCAGTATCCGCAACTCATTCTTTAAACGAACCCCAAAGGGTTGGCTAAGTGGTGAGTCACATGCACTTAGTGTCTCATGAAGCATTACGTCTAAGGTTCGATTCCTGTTGAGTGCAAACAATTCCTTTGGGCCACACCCGCGGGCCACAGGTTCGAGATTTACCTGATCCATGTGGAAGGGGCGCTTTGCAAGGATCCTGTGGATTAGTCGGGGCAAAGTCTCGAACACCACGGTTATCAAAAAAAAAAAAAAAAACTCATGCTTTAAATGAGTGTTATTTGTTTTTTTTTTTTTTTGTCAAAAAATAAATTGTAAGGGAAAATTCACAAAGTTTTCTGAAGTTTTGGGGGAAAAATGTGAAAATGATATTGAATCACTCCACTTAACAGGTTAACCTTTTAAGATGGAAGCCTAATTTCTTATCAGTCTCAAATTCCTTCTTCCTCTCTCTAACTTTCACATGGTATCAGAGCCCAACAAGCTCAAACGAGCGGTTCGATCTATCCAATATAAGATTGGTGACTCCAAAGAGAGCACCATCTTGCGGTGCCATATTAAGGGTAAAAAGAAACCAAAGTCCTACATCTAAGATGGAAACCCAATTCCTTATCAGTCTCAAATTCCTTTTTCCTGTCTCTAACTTTCACAATATTTGCCACACCACTCTTTCTATTTTTTATTTTTCAAATCTTTTTTCTGCTTTCTCTTCTGTTTTTTAACTTCTAAATTCGTGTCGTTTTTTGTTTTTCAAATAAAGGGATATTTGCCACCAAGTTTTCTATTCTACAATCATTTAGTCTCCATGATGCCTGCGACTTTCTTGATTTCAAATTCCTCTTTCATGTCTTTTGTATCGCAATAACAGATAAGATTTTAAAAAGATAAAAAAAAAAATCTGAAAATCTAAGTTCAAAAATTAAAAACGGTTAAGAGACCGAAATATGTGAGAAAGGAAGCATAATTGTAATAGGACACAAAATTAAGATAAGGTGGAAAATATACGAATGGATCTTCCACGTCTTTCTTTATGTCCACTTCAACTTCAGAAATCCTATTTTACTTCAAACTCATAGTCCTCTGTATTTATACGAATGGAACTTCTAGGTATCAATTTAGTCACAAGTAAACCACAAACCACTTCCAAACCCTAAGAAATTCCGTATCCAATGTTGATCTCCAAACGAGACCAAACCTTCAATGGAGTCCATCAACAAGCGCAAGAACGACCAACGAGACGTGGACGATTACTACTCTTCCATGGATGAGTTCGTCCTTAAAGTAAGGCTTACGTTTGCGAATGCGATCAGGTATACTGATTCTTCCCACCAAGTTCATAGATTCGCCCAAGAGATGAGACAAGTTTTCGAGATGAAGTTGAAACTTTTTCTGCAACAAGAGATGAACAAGGCTTCTAATGATTTTGGGAAGCAAACTGCTGTGAAAACTAGTTCTTGTGTGTCAGTAAAGAGGTTGAAGAAGGAGACCAATGATTTGAAGGAGAGTCACAAGGAAAAGATCAGTAGTGGGCTTATAACAAGGAAAAGGCCTATGAAAGAATCGACTAGCGTGCTACTGCAAAAGTCTATGAAGAAATCTGTCCCATCTACGGCCAGCGTTGTCGTAACAGTTTCGACCCCCCAAGCCCAGGAGTCGAGGAAGAAAAAAACCAGGCAACAAATCGGAGTAGAGTACGGAAACCAGAGCACATCATTGTTAACGGAAGCGGCTTTGAAGGGTTCCAACGAGTTCAACAATCACAACAAAGATGTTGATGATGAGGAGGTTTTAAAGGCCAAGAACTCTACCATCGCTGTGGATGATAATTCAGAGAGATGTTCTGGTGTTGTTTCTGATGATCTGGTGAAACTCTCACCAAATACAGCTCTCCGAATCGAAGCTATGAAGCGTCGCTTTGCGGGAACTATATTGAGAGCAGAGGAGAAGATGGCGGATGTCAAAGGACGTTATGGTCCTAGTGAGGTAGCGAAAAAAGAAGCGATGATTAAAGAGGAACGGGAAAAAGCTCGGATAGGCCTAATTGAAGAGGAAAAGAAAGCAGAGAAGAATGGTCAAGAGATTTACAACATGAAAGAGCTCGAGATGCTGTGTGGGGGTGGTGATTATTCTTCCAAAGTATTGCTTGGACTCCCACTCAAGAAGTTAGGCTTACGTCTTAAGCCTGATTTTGATTTTGCTTTCGAAGAAGAAGAAGAAGAAGATGATGAAGAAGTAGATATCATCAATTAATTTTGCTGTTGAAACACTTATTTCTCATTATTTCTGTTAATTATATATACTTGGTGGTGTATTTGAAGAATGATTCTTTTTTTTTTTTTTTCTTCCTTCTCATTTTTCCTTCTTGTACAAATTACAAAGATATCTTTTGAGGTAACAAGAACAAGACAAATGTAATCTACTATTTATTATGCATGTTAATAAAACATCGTGTTCATTGTACGCACACATATTTATGTATATGTATGTATGTATATGTTGAGAGAGATATTTGTGATAACTGTTGAACAATTCTTGTGTTCCTTTTGGTGGAAATTGAATTTGGAAATTTTTTGGTTTCTGAATCTGAAGACTGTGTATGTGATCTCAAAATTAATCAACCAGTGGGAGCCTATATGCTGCCCCTTAATATTTTACTAGTTTCTTCATGAACTTTTTCGTACTTGGCTATTTTGTCAAGAATTTGATACTAGTTGTAAGTTGTGACATAATTTCGTTTGAAAAAGTAAATGTCAAGAATAAAGAAGTATAGTTGCAAGATAAAAGAGTCACTAACATTGTAGTGAATTCGATGGCAAGGGGAGTATTATTCTGTTAAGTCTGGGTACAGGTGGTGGTGATGTTAGATTGTGGTGAAAATTGTGATCAGCTCAAGCCCCAGGCAGCCGTACATTTGGAGTGCAGAAACGTCCCTATTGCCAAAGGACCCAGACGAGATCGATGGAAGTTTGTAGTTCTTGTAGTCTTTGTGATCTATACGTAAGCGTGGGAAGGGTCCCTTTTGCGCCATTTGTTTGTTCATGGCTGATAAGAGCTCATCTGATGAATTTATTGTTTTTTTTTTTTTTTTTTTCCTGGATTACTTGGAGTTTATGGTTACACTTTGTGCTGATTACGACTCCTGCCATTTCATTAGTAGACTTTGTGTCTGCTGCCAACAATTCCATCCCTCGCTCCGATTTGAGACCGCCGGCGAGAGGTGAGATCAAAATTAACGTCGATGAAGCTTTTTATTAAATAACAGTAGGAGATAACTATAATTTTGTTTTATCTTTAAATGATGTGCTTAGTATCTCAAGAAAGCTTATTGCTTACCGTTTGAGTTTCAAGTCCAAGAGAATAAGATGGAAAAAAAAAAAAAAAATTGCTTGGGAAATGTTATAAAAATATATTTATATCTTATTTTAAATCTTAACGTATATAAAAGAGTTAAAATATTCTCTCTTTCTTTTATCACGTGTCAACCTTTTTTTTTTTTTTTACTTCTCTTTTATGTTTTTATCTTTTTTCTTTCTTTGATCTTTTTCTTTTTCGTCTCTCATTTATTTTCTTTTATTTTTTTATCTTTTATTTATTTATTTTTTATCTTTTTCATCTCTCCTATCTTAACATATCTGAAATATATATATATATATATATATATATATATATCTTTTACAACCTATTGTTTTTCAGTGGCTGTTTGCAGTTGCTAGGAAGAAAATAATGACACTTATTGTAAGAAACAAATTGCCAAGACCCCCTCATCAGGTTACTAACAGCCAACAAAACTGGTGTTTTGACACCTAAACAGCAAGCAAAATAGGTGTAAAATAACTCTCTTTATCTCTAGGATTTCAGAAACTGTCCTAGATTCTACGGGCTAGAGGAACCACTATAAATACCACCCTTCTCTAACATTTTGAGAAAAAGAGAGATAAACCACATATCAGCCTTAGGAATTCAGCCATTCTCTTACTCCACTCATAGTCACTTAGCCATTCTCTTCCTGTCTCTTATTCTATGCAACAACCCAAACTTTCTAATACCAAATTCCACTCCAAACACTTCTAAAACTCTAGAACTTTCCTTTTCTCTTTCTTTACTTAAAAGAAACAAGATCAAAAGGCTATTGAGCTACAAATTCCAAATGTTAAAATTATGTTTGTGGTATAAATATCATTTAATAAAATTGTATGCTGATTTTATTTTTATTTCTTGTTTGTTTCTCAGTTCTTTACTTACTTTTTAGAACTTTACATTTCTTACTATTATCTTTTATCTCCGGTTACCTGGTCCTTGCTTTATTTTCAGTTATATAGTTGATTAATTCAGTTAGCTAGTCCTATTTTTATTTTATACTTCCAATTATCTGGTCTTATTATTTATTTCTTAATTTCAGTTAGTTGATCCCTTTATTTATTTGTTAATTCCATTGTTCATTTTTATGCAATAAATTTTTTTACGGTCTTTTTATGCAATTATTAGTTGCTCTATTTTGACATTTTATGCTTATCTTTGTTATCATGATATAATTAAAACATAGTTTAAATATTGCCACAAACAATCGTAAATGAAAGACGAAGATAGGGGTGGAGGGAGCTTATGCCCAGGAGTAGGGGTGGCAATATTGGTCGCGACACGACGACACGACTTGAAAACGACACGAATTTCGCGGGTTCGGGTTGGGAAAAATAGTTGTCGGGTCAAATTCGAGTCACCCGAAATTGACACCGGAAAAACGGGTCATGTTCGGGTTGGACCCGTATAACTCGAATATGACCCGTATTTTTGTGTCAATTTCGGGTCAAATGTCGTGTCAATTTTGGGTCAAATTTGTTGGTGTTATGTTGTTTGAATTTAGACTTTTTAATGTTTGTATTTGGATTTATGGACTTTATTAAGATGTTTGTAATAGGACTTTGTCCAACTATGATTGTGAACTTTGCACTTGATGTGGAAGTTTAATTTTATGATTTTCTATTTGAAAACAATCCTTAAAACTTATTGTTTTGTCAATAGTATGTTTTTGTTGAAGGTAAATTATTATTCTTCTAGGTTTTTTATGAATTTGGGATATAATTTACTTAAATTGAATTGGTTTTTGTGTCAAATTCAAATTAATTGCGCGTTCAATTTAGGTTCAATTTGAGTTGCGGGTTCAATTCGGATCAAATTCGTGTCGCGGGTCAAATTCGTGTCGCGGGTCAAGTTCGGTTCGTGTCGTGTCAACCCATTACGGGTTCGTGTCGTGTTCATGTCGCGGTTTCGAGTCGTTTTCGAGTCACGGGTTGTGTTCGGGTTGGGGAAGAAAAAATTCGACACGACTCTAACACAACATGAATATGACACATGACACAAATTGCCACCCCTACCCAGGAGGGCATATGCCCCCCTAGATTTTTGAAACTCCCCTTTTGCCCCCATAAATTTAGTTAATTTTATAATTCCCCCCTTTCAACAAAATATTTTACAACTTCACCCCATGTTTGCCCACCATGAAATTTTTAATTACTAAAATGACATAAATTTTGTTTTAAAAAAATTTAAATTTCACCAAATTTTTTTTTTTTACTTCAAGTACTCGCGTTCAAAATTTAATATCTCAAATGTATCAACATCAACTATACAATTACATAAATTGATAAAATTTTGAACTCTAAACATTAAAATTACATCAAGCGTAGTACATTTAGAAAAAGAAAAAAAAATCCAAACATATAAATAGATAAACGGTAGAAAAAAAAAATATTCACATTTAGTTTTTTTTTTTTGTTTAATTCAAGCACTTCTTTAAATATATATATATATATATATATATATATATATATATATTCTAGTTCCGTGAAGAGAGAAGAGAGAATAGATGGTAGATAAATAAATAAATAAATAAAAAGGCTCAACTAAACGTTGATCAGCAAAGAAAAGAAAAGCAAAACACATACATACACACATAAAAAGACGTTTGCTGAAAAAACGTTTATTTTTTGTAAGAAATTTTTTTAAAAAAAAAAATTGCCCATGAAAGTATGTTGGTCGTTTGATGTTATGTGACGGTCAACGGGTGTCGATGTAAATTAGTTGGGGCGAATGGTATCACTGTAGTATTAATAAAAGATAAGGGGTGTCATTGCAACTTTTCTTTTTTTGTTTTACAACATATCAACTGCCATAAATATATATTTGAGCGCGCTAGTTAGTTGTCCATCTATAAAAAAAGATCGTTTACAGATGCACATCAGGTGTTCGATAAAAAACCTCACAGAAAACTAGAAAGAGCTGGGAGAAATATGGCAATGGCAGCTGCGAATGTGACGGCCATGGGAATCAGACGAACCTCTGGCGTGATTCTAACAAGCTTCAAAGCTAGGCGGGTCTTTACTCCTTTGGCTCTCTCTTCTTCTTCTTCTTCTTCTTCTTCTTCAAAGCCGCCAAGAAAACTCATCCTTTACTCAAAGCCCGAGTGCTGTTTGTGCGAAGACCTGAAAGAAAAGCTTGAAGCTGCTTTCTTATTGTCCGGTCCCGGTTCTCTCCATGACGTTCATTTAGAGGTACCACCAGACGTTTTCTTACGAGTATAGAGCTTTTCTCTTCTGTTTTCAACTTCAAATTGTGTCGTTTTCGTTCTTCTTCTTCAGATAAGGGATATTACCACTTGCCCTTGCTGGGAAAAGGAGTTCCAATATGAGATACCCGTTTTGGCCAAAGTCCTCTCTGATGGAACTGAGGTTAGTTTGTATTATTGTTTAAACATTTGGTTTTATGTTGTTCTTGATCTTTCTTAAATCTTTTGTGTTGCTTCTGTATTTGAGAATTCTCTTTTTAGGATTTTTTTGAAGTTGGAAATATGAGTATGTTATAGTTTCTGTTCAATCTGTAACATATTAAAGCCTAATCCTTTATTAGCAAGAGCCATAATGTAAAAGAAAGACAAGAAAACACACATTACTTATGGTGGTTAACCCTCGATGTGAGAGCTACGTCCACTTTAGTTGCCGCAGAATTTCACTACTTTCCCAGTATACCCTTAGCGCAGCCGCGTGCTAACTCTGTCTCTGCTTGTTTAGCTGCTGTTGAGGAACGTGGATCATAGTAGGAGATATAATAATATGTTTTTTACTCAATTGAAAATTTATGTTTATAGGATATTTCCCGTTATCAACTTTCCTTATTTTGTTTGGATTTAGGTTCCTTTTTTTTTTCTTTGGGTTTTCTTAAAAAAACAGTAGGTGATGGTTTCAGTTTAGAGTTGATCGGTGAATGAACATTGATATCATTGGTTTTCTTCATCTTTAGCACTCACTCTCTTTCTAGAATATTCTCTTATCTCCTGTGGTTCTATTACCATCTTCCTAGTGTGGGTGTGTGTGTGTACGTGTGTTTTTTTTTTCCTTGTTCTTTTCTTCTCATTCTATCACTTCTATCTTGGTCCTACGTATTTTGTTGCAAAACTTAGGAAGACTTGTTAGCCACAGGCTATTGAAAAATTCAACAAGAAGTTTGACAATCAAGAATTTCATAGGAAAAGAGGTTGTTGGATTATTGTAGACTTCTAAGATTGTCTTTTGTTTGTCGCTATGCTATAATCCAATGAAGGAACTCTTTTTAAGTGAATTTACCTTGAGATAAATCTATCTTGTGCCAGTGGCTCATGTGCGCCTCATTTATGCCGCATACTATACCGTATTGTGCTGAATAATCACAAAAGCCGTGGCCTTCCGCTATGTTAGATCCTCCCCTAGAAGTACAATGGTTGGCCCCTCCGGAACTGGTAATCTCCATTTGACTTGAAAGGAGTCTTGTTCAGTAGGTGTGCAGCAAGTATTCTTTCACAAGTTTGACGAAGTCGTACCTCCCCTACACATGAACCTCTTGGCGAACCCTAATCCTCAAGGGTTTGAAAGTAGAGATTTCAGCGACAGCCAGGAGGTTTGCCTAGAAGCAGCCACCTTTGAAAGCAAATCTCAATATTTCTGTTGCTTCCGCCCGCCACCCGGTCTTTCTTATGGTCTCTGGAATCGCTTTCAAAGCGAATTTTTTCTTCCTTTTTTTCCATTGAGTGTAAATTCCGGGTAATCACATGTGTGGGATGGACATTGCTGAATTGAAATTTGGGCTTGTGATATTAAGATTTTCTCCAAAACTTGACATCAGTTTCTTCTTCTACATTCCATTTGTAGATTTCTTGTTTGTTATAGGCAAAACCCATATTTATGTAGGTTCAAAATTGATAGCTCTATCTCGAGAAGTAACAACTTCTTAAAGAAATGTTGCCCATAATTAGGCCAATCTAACTAGAGAAGAGTTGTTATTAGATGATAGGATATACGAACTCACCACCTTAACAATAATCTGAAGGCAACATCTCTGTAGACTGACAACGGGAATATTAGTTGCCGGAGGTGGTTAGAAGTTTGTTAGATTTGTTTGATAGATACTATTAGTTGTTTCTAGCTGTTTCGTTCTGTTAGAGAGCAGTTAGCTGTTACTGTTAGTAAAACTCAGGGAAGCATATATAGGCTAGAAACATAAGGATCAGGGGGAGGAGATTTTGGTCGCTATGCTGAAAATTGGGATGAGATGGATCTCTTTAACTCTCTATCAACTTTGTACGAATCTTTCTGAGTTCACTGATTCGATAATGCTGAACCAGTCCAGTTCTTAAATTCTTCTCTATTCTTCCACTGTCTTCGTAGAAAAAACTAGCATTCTAACAACTGATTAGAGGAGCGTGATACATCCAATGATTATTTACAGAAGTTATAACCTAGAGCTGACAGGACAAATTGGATTTTCCAATTCACATCGACAATGATTATGTTTTCGATTTACTATATTTATCTGAAGCAAGCATTTTGCCTTCTTTGTTTCAATTGTTAGGAAAAGTTACTTAAATGTACTAAAATCATATCATCTTTTGTTTTAAATGTTAAACTCCCCACCAGCCTTCCATAATGGGATCTAAGGGCCTGTTTGGGGCAACGTTTCCTGATGGCAAGATGCCATCTGGATTCAAAACTTCCTGTTAGTTTACCAATTCTCGCAAAAGCTTAAGCTGTTAGGAGGTGGGCCAACAATAGTTTTATATTTCAACACTCCCCCTCACGTGCAGGCCAGACAATGGGCAAACGTGCGGACAAATATTAATTTGAAAGTCCAACACAAATTATAAGAAGCCCGAAACATATTAAAGGTCCAACACGCTATGATAATAAAGAGGGATAAATAGTGTAATTACAGGGGTTCAAACTCAGGACCTCCTGCTCTGATACCATGTTAGTTTACCAATTCTCGCAAAAGCTTAAGCTGTTAGGAGGTGGGCCAACAATAGTTTTATATTTCAACACTTCCAACTCTACATTAAACTCTCTCTCTTCCATTTTCAAAAAACTCAAACTATAAAACTCCATAACTTTCTCATTTCCAATTGAAATGAGATGATTCTTGTGTCAAAATACTCACAACGACGAGACAAACAAGACAAAATCCATTTTGCCTGCTTTTTTTTCCGAACACATTTCAAATTTTTACACTATTTTCTATCTCATAGAACTTTTCCAAAAGTCTTGCCCCCAAAAACACATTTCCAACCTAACCTCCAAAACACCGTCTCCAGACATTCCCCTAAACAGGCCCTAAAAATTCTTGAGGCAGCATAACTTTGTTTGATGTGGTAGAATTTTATGTTGGAACTTGTGCATAGATTTCCTATTGAGGTACCAGTCCTTAGTTCCAAATCCAGAGAGCTCTTTGTTCTGTATTGATTGCTTCACAAATCATCGTTAGTTTTGTTCTTTACAGAATCCCCTCTGCTTCAAATGCAAAAGTAATTGAAAGTAAATAATTACATGGTGGTGTAAGGTTATATTTTTAGGGGAAGCCACTGCTCTTGGAGTTTTAGGATAGAACAATACTGGTTCTATCAGCATGTTCCAATAATGAGACTCAGATTCCAAAGGTTTGATTGCCTTCGTGAGATGTACATGGTAATTTGCATTCTTACACACAGATAGTTCGACTAGGCGTTTTGAAAAGAAAGATCTTAAGTAACAGCAGTTACTCATTGTATGGCCCTTATGATGCCCTCTATTATCGTGCAAAAAAGAAATGTTTAGTATAAGATAACGGTGTTGCCTGGAAGTGAGTTTGCTCAAGAGGACTTTGTTGGACCTTTCTAACACAAGTGTGAACTGTAGTGTTAACACTATTGATTGCTTTTTATGTTCAATATAAGAATACTGGAAGGGTAAAGTCATGGATGATCAAGAACCTTGTCAAGTGGACGTCAACAGTGTAATGCCTTGTTTGTAGCCCAGCCCTAATAGTCAAGGCGAATGCTTTCTTGAGTTTAGTGATTAGCACATACGAGCTCTTTATGTTTTGGGCCGGATCTTTGTTTGAAGCAGACTTGAAAAACATGACCCTATGGATTTATTCATCAGTCAGGCCTTCAGCTTGCTCCCACATGGTCTGGGGATCAATTCCTTTGGGCCACCTACTTGATAAATAACCAAGAGTTTCATTCTTCCCAAAGATTCTAGGTTCATTTGGGCTCTAGTTTCGAACTCAAGCTTACAAGATGGGTTTCAAAAACCTGATTATTCTTGTTATTCAAAATATTTGTGTTTTTATAAACTCCACATCTTGAATGACCTCCTCCCAAATACACCCTCTTCTTTTACTCTTTTTTTTTTTAAATAAAATTTTAGCTGCAGCTAATTATACAATGGTATAACCAGCAATACTTTGTACACATAAACTAAAATTTTTTAGTTTTTTACGTGCAGTTATAATTTAAAATTTCATTTCGCATTCAATTGATGCACATAATTTAATAAATCTTTTTTTTTTTTTCCTTTCTTTCTTAAAGCCACTCTCCGCCAAGAATGATGCTAAAATATGCAGATTCTGATTCCTACTTCTCGTTTGACCAGATTCTTTCTTTTCGGTCAGGCACCTTTCATGATTTTTTTTTTTTTTTATTTATAGAAAGACACCTTTCATGATTGTAAAGATCATGTTCGTGTTTTACACGGTTGTTTCTGTTGTTTACTTTTTGCCCTGTCCACAATCAAAAGTTTATGGCTTTAGCACTGGTGTCTGCTTAAAGTTCACTCTTTTGTGCATGGTCAAGACAAATCTCATCAATCAAATGGTTTCCCACAAAATGGTTCAACTCTGGTTGACTATCAAATCAAAGACTGTCTTTATCCAACATTTTAAAAAAAATGTCTGTAAAGCTACCCATTTGCTAGAAAAATCACTAGCTTTCCTTACCCCCACTTCTGTTTTTCTTTCTTTATTTGTTATTACCATGTCTAGGTTGAACATTATTTTGTTTTTACAAGGATGACTCCTTTTCCTTGCCACGCAAAAAGTTTGGAATGTGTACGTGCATTTGTTGCTGGAGCTCATTTTAAGTTTCTTTCTAAAGAGTAATCTCTATTTCAGGAAACCCTACCTCGATTATCTCCTCGACTCGGAGTGGAGCTTGTACACAAGAAAATAGCCGAAGCCTTAAAAGAAATAGACGAGAAGAAAATTTAGATTTTTCTGAAATTTGTTTCTTGATCAACGAGGGTAATGACCTAAATGCAGAGTCGGATTCGATGACCTAATTTGCCCAAATGACCTGACAACAATTGGCTTCTCTTTTCCTTGTGTTTTGTTATGTTCTTCTATACATGTTTATACCTTATCTTATATATCTAAATTGACTGTCATCAATATGCTTTGAGGGGATTCCTTTTTCTTCCCTTTTTCACTTGTTTCCTTTTCTCCTTTTGACTATAATTGACCACTCAGGGTGTTGGAAAGTGATGCAATAAGTTTAGTCGATTCTATGATTTCTACTTTCCATGCTTTTTTTTTTTTTTGGGATATAAATCTTTTAGTAGATTATGAACTCTTTTTGTGCATGGGAGTTATAAAAGATATCTCGCTTAGTTATCAATGTCTTCTTTTGTTTGTTTATTCCAACTTGGAATGAAGAAAGAAACCTTTTTATTAGGCCATGAGATTTTTTTTTTTTTTTTTCCTTTTTTAATGGTCAAGTCTTTTATGGTCATTCCAACTTTATATCACTTTGAATGCAATATACATTTTTAATTTGAATGCACTTTATTTTACTAATTAAGTGACGATTTGCTGGGTGATAAGAAGAAATGTTAGATTATTTGGTGGTTGTGTTCGTGTTGTACTGTCGGCTCACTAATTCTTCCTCGAGGTTAAGCTGATAGGAACTGAGCCAACATTAGTATTTATTTTTTAACATTCAGCTTGCCCGCTTATAACACAGAATGAAGCCAAGGCTTATTGCATGTTGGTGTTGCGATCGGAAAACAACTAATCGTAGCCATTCCACCATTTCAGCTTCAACATACATCAAAAAATAGTTACTAATTTGCGATTTGGCAACTTTTCTCTTCTAGTTTTCAACAATATGGTTTTCGTTTTTTTTTTTTTTTTTTTTTTTAATTTACTTGTGTGACATAATTTCCATAAACCAAACGTTTAAAAAACCACCATATGTAGCCTTTATTGTATATATTTTCTTTCTTTGTACTCTCCCTTAGACTAATCTTTCCTAGGCCCGTGAACTTTGACCACATTATTTGATTTGCATGGCACATTACTTTGTGAAGCATTGTTTTCATGTCTTTAAAAAAGATGTTAACTTTTGTTTAGAGCACTGTATTTTTGGATCTTTGTTGCTTTTATTGATTGGGTTCAAAATAAAACCATCACTCAAGTTCATTTTCAATAGTTTCTTTTCTTTTCCCCTTTTTTAATCCTCTTCTTTGATCACGTAATTGGCCTAATAAATAAGTGTGTTAATAATTGAAAGGTTGTGCCAGACACACAACGTTTCTTTATTCTATTATATGACCCACCTTTTTCAATTACCCTAAAAAAAAAAAAGCTCTAATTTAGTAAACTTTTATACCTCCATATATCTCACGCTTTCAATCATTTATTAAAGAAAGTGTTATATAAATAAATAAATAAATATATATATATATATATAAAGCATACTCCACTTTATAGATCTCTTTTTGCTTTCATAAAGAAGATAGATTTTCATCACTCTTTTTTTTTTTTTTCTCTTCACTTTATATCGACATAATATACTTATAAATATATATACCCCACAAACATTATTCATGATAGAATTCTCTGCTCATAATTCATATTATTCATGTTATCTGACGACTGACTTCATGTATTAAGATGGCCAATGATTGTGTGGATACATATATATATATATATATATATATATATATATCATAAGGGACTTAATATTAAAGTAACTCAATTATAAGGCAGCTAGCATATGACATGTGAAATACACGCAAAATAATAAGATTCAACTCACAAAAGCTAATGGAGAATTAGATGATCGTGGAAGTTATTGCTCATATTTTTGGCTCGTTAATTTACACCCAATTTTAATTACTAACCTGATAAATGACATTGTTATAAAAGAAGAAAAATTATAGTAGTGTTTTAGGATCATTAGACTACTATATAAGTATTTTTCTTCAACTTTAAATGTGTGTATGAGATAAAGAAAAATAAGTGTAATACAGGCTTTTAAAAAGTTAAAAATTAAGTTTAATTTTGAGTTGATTTGATTTGAAAACATTTGGATTCTAGTGGTGATCCCAACATTTGGAATGGTAAACTTTCCAAATTCATAAAAATAAGATGTGCAAAACATGAAAAATTGATATGGTTTTAAATTTTGAATGGTAAACTTTCAAAGCAAGCATGTTTCCTTTTCATCTTGAAGGGTATTCACATTTCATACGTAAATATGTACAGGGAGACATACTTGTTGCCTATAATAAGAAAAAGTTAGAAGATATATCGATTAATTTATTTATTATACAACGCTGGATCAAACCCACACTCTATTATACTCAAGTTTACATCAAACCTTATCCCATGCCATTATATCTTCTCGCTTTATTTTAAGAGGTAGTTTGGAGCACGTACTACAATGGGAGTTTTGGAAATGTTTTGATCAAAAATGAGTGAATGTTTGGAGTTGTGCATTTAGTTGAAAATAAACTACGATTGTTAAAAAGTGTAAAAACTTGAAATTTGTTCATAAAATAATAACAATATGAATCTTGTTTTATTCCTCTCGTCATTTAATCCAATTTTTAAAAAATCATATCATTTTGACTTGAAATTATAAAGTAATGGATTTTTAAAGTTTGAGTTTTTAATAGAGGTTTGGATATGTGAATAATGAAATTAGTTTACTTTTGGAGAAAAAGACAAAAAAAAATTTTAAAAACTTCAACTAGAGTGTATGTTCCAAAGTCCAAACATGATTTTTTTATTTTTTTTTTAGGGCACGTTCCTAAAACTTCAACTAGACAAAAAAAATTAAGTGCATGTTTTTTTTTATTCAGCCAAAAAAAAAAAAAAAAAAAGCCCTAAATGTTGTATTGGAGAACCAACCACTAATCAATATCAAAAGCATAGGGTGCTAATAAAATAACAAGGAATGAAAAATAAAAAATAAAAAGAAAGAAAAAGAAAACAACCTATGACTCGTGGTTCTTGAAGAAAAATACCAAATAGTACCATTCCAAAATTAGGGCAAAAGTGCTTGGGAGAAAAAAGTAATAGAAAAGGACTTCTTTAATAATATGGAGTTGGTAGGGGGGTGAATTTTTTCATATAAAGGTAATTTGTCTTATAATGCACATAATTGCGTATCATGTTCAAAAAAGAAGTGGTTTATTAAAGCAAACCTAATATTAAACACCAAAATTAGTGCAATTTTTTTTTAGACCAATGCGCTATGTATAACTTTATCTACTAACAAACTTCGTCTAGAAGTTCAGAGACCATCATGTTCTCTTTTGAGGGAAATTATTGGTAAGAATGGAGAGAGAGAGAGAGAGAGAGAGAGAGATTAAAAGCAAAAAAAGGAATCAAGATAGTACTACCGGTTTTTTTTTTTTGTTCATTCTTATAAAATTCTCTTGGATTATACGAATAAAAAGGACCTCATTATATATATGTGTGTGTGTATGAAGAAAGGAAAAGAAAAGAAAATAAGTGATTAAGCTTGCATTTAGTTCGCCGGTTGGAGATAAAATTTTTAAGTTAGAGTTTGTTGATTTTTCAAAAATTAGTTATAAATTTTATTAACTTTTCAGAAAAAGACAAAACTAAGATAAAAAAGTACAATTTAGTTGAGTTGAACTGAAACCCCAAACAAAGTCTGAGTGATGATTGACTATTTTATTTAGTAATTGGTTTAAATTTGTTTGGAAAATAGGGACAAATAGATAATTCTTTTTTTCATTCAAGAAGTAACTAGTTTCTGTTCAAAAATCTCAAGGATGGATGAAAGGATGATGTTTCTGCCCATTTTTATTTTTCCTTCTCTTTTCTTTCTTACCATATAACTCATAATCCGGGGTAAAAAAAAAAATTTAACAAAAAAAAAAACAACTCTACTAATTTTCACTTTTCACCTACCATTTTATATTTTTATTTAGGGAAAATCCCATGTGGTACCTTATTATTTAAGAAAATATTATGAAAACGTCCTAAGTTTATCTTTTGAAGTATAAAATGACGATTTTACCCTTTTAGTCCAAATATGTGTGTGTGTGTGTTACCGAAATCTGAGCATGTTCCTTTTTTTAACATCCAAGTTTTTTATGTTTTTTTATTTATTTAGTTTTTTTTTTTCCCTTTCTACTACAGCTTTACAGTAAAAGGGCATAAAAGGCAATTTACGTCTCAAAAAATGAACTTAGGGTATCTGAATGATATTTTTTAAAACGACAGGAAAACTCACTGGGATTCTCCAAATAATAGTGTACCAAATCGGAAAAAAAAATGTTAAAACACAAGATATCAAAGTGATATTTTTCCATTTACTTATATGTTTTCACAATGAAGAAAAACAATATACTCTTCTTGTGAACAAGTAATTTATTTTCTCTCCTATATTAACAATATAAGAATGGAACTTCTATGGGTACTGTTCTCAAAACATAAGACTATTAATAAAAAAGTCAAGTAAGAAACAAAACAAATGCAAATATAACGGCAGTTGACAAAGAAGGATTTGCTCCCTCATAAATTGTAATAAATATATATTATAGTTTGAACATGAAAGGAGTCGAGTAAAAGACACATATTAATTTTGTTTAATAATATTGACAAGTTATGTTTATAAAAGATATCTACTAATAAAGTTCAATTTATACAGGGTGCTAATTTTGAAGATTAATTGGAAGTTTGGAACTAACTCTACGTACCGGTATTTTTAAGATTGAATGACCGGTGGGGGACAAGATTCTAGTTCGGATATAAATTCCACTAAGATACCCACAAGTTGAAACTATGTTTGGTATGGTGAAAAAGAAGAAGGAAGAAAGTGGGATAAGAGAAACTAGATGGAAAATGAAGGAGTTGATTGTTTAGTAAGAAAAAAAATATATATATATATAGGAGGGAAAAAAATTATAGTGGGATCCACTATTTTTAATCATTTTATAATTAGTGGGAGAAAAACATAAATCGAACCAAATGTGAGCAAAGTTACTTTTTAATCCTTACTTTAAGAGTTAAATAATATTGATAAATGAATAATATTATAGTAATTTTGTAAATCCATTATTTTCTTTCCTTCCTATCTATCAAACAGCCTAAAGGAAAACTAATTTCCTTTCTACCATTCCAAATTTCCATATTTGATAAGTTTACTTTCCCTTTTATCTTTCTTTCCTTCCTATCAAATGGAGTGTAAGATTTCGGTGGGAAGATAAGTATGATGTTGACTTTAGAATTGAAGTCTGTTTTGGCTTTTCACTAAAGTAATTGGTCATGTCTTTGTTTGATGATTGTTGTCGTTTTTAAACTTTGTTGGCATATATTGCATTTCAGGATAATCGTTTTGTTGTCATTATTGGTTTAAGCTCAATAACGATATGGAGAGATTAATCCTGAGGAATTTAAGCCATTTAATCAACAACACATATGACATTTCACCCGTGGAAAAACTAGAAAAAAGCGTTTTTTTTTTTTTTTCAAAGAATCATTTTTCACGATTGTTTTTGCAGAAAATTATCATGTAAAGTCCAACATTCCATTACGATTTTGCAGAAAATCATTGTGTAAAGTGTTGTGTCAAAAAAAAAAAAAAAAAGGTAAAGGTGCGACTCAAATGATATTCAAAAATGTTTTCTTATCCGTCGAGGTATGTTTATGACATAAAATAGTCATGGAATCCATTTTTTCTGCTTACCGTGCACTCTATTTTTCAAAATTTACGAAAAGGTTTCATTTAGAATTGAAGAATATTTTTCGATTCAAATTTCATCTTCACGCATATTCTGATAAAAATAAAATAAAAGAAAAAGACAAAAATATCCTTAAATAGTCCTTAAAAATTTTGTTTGAATATTTAAAAACTTCAAAGCATTAAAATGATTAAAAAAAAAAGACAATCTTCAACCCGTAATATTTTTTTAAGAAAAATATAAGCATGTCTTTTAATATTTTTTAGACATTATTTAAGCTTTTTTTATTTATTTTTGCATTGTTTCTTCCCCTAAAATATATGAGAGGGATGAAATTAAATCAAAATTTTCAAATTAAAAGGAAAAAAAAAAGGAGATAAATTGAGAAAACAAAAATTAAACTAAGGGCTACATTACCATAATTAAACCATTTTTGTTACTTTCACTACCTCCTCTTTTATATATGCATGAACAAAAACATTGCCCAAATGTTAAAAAGTTTCGGGGAAATTTTCAATATAAAAGTTGCTGAAATATTTGTCGGGTGTTAAAAACTTTCTGAAAATATATATATATATATATATATATATTTATCAGAGACATTCCGGTAAATGTATGAAAACTTCAGTAAAATATCGACAAAATTTTCGAAAATATTCTTAAAAATTTAAGAATTAAAAAAAATTAAAGATCAGTTGTTCAAGTATTTTTAATTTTTATCAATATTATAACAAATAAATAATAAACTTTTGTCACTTTGCTTGTATGCTTTACAAAAAGTTTGTTCTTTAAAATATAGTAAAACAAAATAAATAAATAAATAAAGATAATGATAAGGAGCAACTGACATAATACATACGTATATATAATATATTTTTATGACAATAATCCAATTGGGCTGGCAACCTATAGAAATTCCATCCCATACCACCAACACAACTTCAGGAAAATGATTGGAATTTTTGCAATTTCTCATCCATAGAAGAACTTATATATGAGTTAAGATATGTTCACAACCATATTAAGCCCTACCATATTTATACTTCATATCACTTCCTTTTAGTATTGAGATTCTATTAATATGTAAAGTTTCTTATATGAAACCTTTTGTTTATTTTTTGTTTATTTTTTTTTTTTCAATGTTATAATTAAATCACTACAAGAATCATACTAATCAATTGTTAATTTTTAAAAAGTCATCGTTAAATCTCTGTTCCTAAAACCTAACGACCTAAACCAAGTCCTCGCTAATAGTCCAAATATGTCGTCACTGCCGGATAGGGGGTGATGTGATGTCATATTTTAACAATGAAAATTTTAAAAACAAATTGTCGCTTTAAGATTTAAAATTATATTAAAAATTTTGAAATTATACATTTCATTTAAAATCATCTCTATAAAGTTTCCTCTTTTTTTTTTTTTCAAATCATAATGCAAGAGTATTGAATAATGGTGAATTTGTGCAAATACTAAAAATAAATATGAAAATCAAACTAAATGCAAAAAGTCTAATCATCTAATTTTGTTGTGTGATCTTCGTCATCATCATTGCCATCTTAGCTAGCGGTACAAAACTAGTTGGGATGGGGCGGGACACATGACATTTATTGCTGTATTCATTGGCGACACTGCAAATGTAAAATATAAATTTAAAAACAAAAACATCAACATCAACATCAAAACCTAAATCAAAATACCTACAAAAAATACTAGACCGAAATAAAAAAACAACCTCACCATCGCATATCACCATCGTCATCAAAACCCAAATCAAATCACCTCCAACAAAATAATAATAATAATAATAATAAATAAACCAAAAACAAAAACAAAATCATCATCACAAATAACCACATCATCATCAAAATACCTAAAACAAAACCGCAACAAAGGCACTAAAAATCAAGTTATAATGTTTCTAAATACGTCAAAAATAGTTTTACATTATTCAACAATAATATCGTGTTCATGCACATTGGAAACAAGGAACATTGTATTACAGTGACAGTTTCTTTCAAACGCCAAATTTTAATATTGAAATCTCTAATTTAGTATTTCTAACGAAACACTATGTCATATACCAATTATACACACACACACACTCGGTTATGAACTAACGTGGATTAGTGCCTCTTGCTGTAGGAATGACATGATCAATACTCATCTAACCATCGTCATCACGCACATCACAACTTTTAACTCACTTACTAGTACCAAGTTACAAAGGTTGCTTAACATATATATATGCACACACATACACACACACATATACTTATTACCAAGTTAAAAAAAAGTTGCTTAACACACAAACACACACATTCCTTTATTCTTTAAATGTTTTCAAAAGTTAATTAGGTGCGGGATTGAGAGACAAAAAATTTTCTTCATGTAATAACACACACACACACACATGTATACATATATGTGTGTGTGTATATATATATATATATTAACGTACGTTATTCACAATTTTTACCAAGTAATTTGGAATAAAATTTTCATTATATTTTTGGATGTTTTCTAGATATTGTACCTCTGAATTTTAAATTGATGTTACATTTATAATTTTACCGAGTCAACAAAAATCCCTTTGTAGCTTGTAGATTAACTTGAAACTAAAAATGAATTAGGCATTATCTTTAAAAATAAAAAAATAAAAAAAAAACATTAAAATTTGTATTTTCAAACTAAGCTACAACGAGTATTTAATGTTTGATTACAAGGTTTATGGGTAAAGTAAAAATTAGGTTAAATTCGTTAATGGATTTTCTCATCATTGGTTCTTAAACTATTTAATAGGTGACAACAAAACGATGTTCTTTTAACTCTTGCAAATGCATCCCTTGTCAAAATTCATGCAATTAAAGGAAAATCAATAACGTCCATCTAGTTTTTAACTAAATACATCAAGTGCAATATATATAATATGATATTCTGGGTATTTTAGTTAAATAACAATAATATATATTCTTTAAGTTAATGAAAATTACCCGAAAACTTCTTCAATGTGCAAGGCTGAGCTACAACTAGGGACTCGGTTGGGCGCACAACCGTAAGGGCGAAGACTCGATGGTGATAGGGTGTTTGTGATGGGGCTGAACTTGCATGGCTGAAGGGATGAGCTTACGCGACAATGACGGGAATGTTCAAGATGAGGCTGAGCTTTTGTGGCGGAGGGGATGGGCTTAGCGACAGGCTGAGCTCGTGGCCGTAGACGGGGTCATGAAGGGAGTTTCACAGCGGCTGATGGGGCTTGTGGCTATGACAACGCTCTTTTCTTCTCTCTCTTAGGGTTTGCAAAAGGTTTTCTTCTTTCTCATCTCCTTCTTAGGGTTTCAGTTTTTTGTTATTTTTCTTTGGTATGAACTCTTCATCACATGAGTTGGGGCATTTAAGTCTTTTCAGTGCGAAAAGTAATTCAAAACTTAATGGAAGCTAGCATTTTGCTTTAATTTTAAGCATTTTAATCGTTTGAGCGTGCATATTAGTTTGTCAAAAATTAAAAGAAGTTGTCACCTACTAAACTGATCGGGGACCAATGGTGCCAAAAGCCTTTTTTTTTTTTTTGGATAAAAGCCAAAAGCCTATTCATTAATTATGGAATCGGTTATTCACCTAGAAATTTTAGAAATTTGACATGAATTTGAAACTCGGAGATAATTTTTTAGAGCATTATAGGGAATAAAAAAAGGTATGATGAGCTCAACAATAAGGAATATACGAAATAGTGAATATCCATATATATGTATGTAAGATGTGTATATGAATGTTCGTGGGGGGTATGTGTGATGTATAAATATATCTTATATATAAATTATGTATTCTTTTTTCGTAATGCAAGCTGAATGGGAGGCACTAGGTACACGCATAAATTATCAACAAGAGACGTGCACCTCTATGATTCACAACTTTTGAAAAAGTAAATTTTAAAAAAAAAAAAAAAAGGACATATCAAATCTATTTAAGTAATATTGAAGTTGTGCACACACCACAAACAAGGATGTGACATGCTCCTGATATTGTGGTTTATATAAGGTTCTTTCTTTTCCGAATTAATATTTAATTTATTGCCACATTTTTCGCCTAAAACCAAGCTCCTACTAATTGACCATATAATTATACAATTAGAGCAAGAAGCTAAGTTCATACAGACTGTGCCTTGGAATTGAAGGGGGATCAACAAAATGATCATTGATAATATCATTTTTTTTTTATAAGCAATCATATATATATATATATATTCCACCCGCCATCGTATATTGCAGTTTAAGTATCACTGTTTGATCTTTAATTTGTTTTCTGTAATAGTTCAAACGTTGTGTTGTAATTAATTATATAGCTGCTTCAATTATATCCCTTTTTTTTCTTTCTTTCTTCTTCTTTTTCTTTTTTTTTTTTTTTTCCCCTTACTCAAAAGAATAGCCAGTCGTTTTGAAAAGAACTTTGTTATAAAGTTTTTTTAGAAGATGAGATCGACCACCTATTGTCACGGCCTTTTAAGAAGAAAATAAAACAAGAAGAGTAAACACGCGAAAGTTGTCTCAGAGTATACGTTACAAAAAGTTTTTTTTTCCAGCATTACCCCTCTTAAACCTTTATGATTTATAAATCAGTCTCTAAATTAAAAATACTGACATATACATAAAAATGAGGGGGGAAAACCGTAAAGAGCCGTTCAAATCATGTGTCAAAAACTGTCTATAAAAAAATTGATCCTTATTGAATTCAGCACATATGTGGAGCGATATACACTAATTAATCCTACTTGCAGTTTGGCGCGCCTTAATTTGTCCACCACTAGTGAGCAAAAGGGAAAGAGGAGAGAGAGAGAAACCACAGTACTTAAGCAAGCAGGTTGATTGGTAATGACCAAAGCAAGCACTTTATTATTATTATTATTATTATTATTATTACTACTACTACCTTTGTTTAGGGACACTCTTGAATTTAGCAAATTAGTCACTAAAGTACTTTTTTTTCTTGGAAATCAACCCACTGAACTTATTCTTGACACCATCGGTCTTTTTGCTCACGTTCGTTGAATTTTGGGTAGCTTTTTACACGTGACAACTCAAGAAGGGTATTTTCAATCATTTTTACTTAATTTCAATAAAAATTCAGTTTAAAGTTTAGGTTCACATTTGAGTTATAATCAAATTAATTAGATTCAAACAAAAAAATTGATCTAAGATTTGAGTTTTAAAGTAACATTTGTATTGAAATTAAAAAAAAATTTACCAGTGATGTCCTTTTGGGTTATCACATACAAGTCATCACGTGTAAAAATCATCCAAAATTTAACAGACGTGAGCAAGGACATACTGGTTCCAAGAATTATAAGTTTAAGGAGTTGAGTGTTTAAAAAAAATAAATAAATAAATTGGAGACTAAATTAGTAATTCAAAAAATACAGGGGGTGTTCGTAAAGTAAAAAACGCCTATAATTATGTTAGGAAATCAAGCACTATTCATGTATATTATTGAACATCTTTTTGTGTGAAAAAGACATTTAAGATAAGCCCGCGGTTCTCAAAGTGGGAGTTTATCTACTTAAATCTTTAATTTTTTTTTTTGTTAATTTTGTTTATTCTTTTTTCTCCTCCTCCCTCGTCGATCTATCTCTTTCCTTCCTTTGTTTTTTGGCTGCTTATAAAGGAGACCCCTTTCTCACGTCTTTCATGCTCAACAAGTTCAAATTATATCATACTTGGCACACGCAGAGATCAAAAAATGGCAGATAATCAAATTTCCACTAATAGTAATAATGGAAAGTTCAACAGGGTAAAGCCTTATGTGCTAATGGTTGGTTTGCAGTTTGGTGCTGCTGGCATGTACATCGTCAGCATGGCCACTCTCAACCATGGCATGAGTCGCTTCGTCCTCATCGTCTATCGCAATGCTATCGCAGCTCTCGTTCTTGCTCCTTTTGCTCTCGTCTTTGACAGGTACTTGAACTTTTTAACGTAAAAAAATATGATGCCCCGATAAAAATCTAACGGTTCAAAACAAAACCAAAAAAAAAATTTTGTGTACGGTAAAAACCCTCAATATTTTTCCCTTCTTTTTGTGTCCAAGTGAACAAGATATGTACTATACGTACGTATATGTTGTACGTTTACCAAATGATAGATGTCAAGTAAACGTAAGTGTGTGTTTATGATAATTTTTAAAGAAAACGAAAGAAAAAGAAAAAGAACTTAAAATCATAAACCACAAAAAATCTAAAAGCAACAAAAGAAAAACAACTTACCAAAAAATAAATAAAACAGTTTTTCAAAAAACATTAGTACACCTATTGATGCCTGTGACAATCACTTATTATAGAAAAAGCTTTACAAAAAACAAAACTACGTTTTAAATTTAAATCCCTTCTCACTTTAATTCTTTTTTGCATCAGTTTGTTCAAATTTTCCTAATTGCTCAAGTTCCGGCAATATTTTTTAACTAAAGTTCAATCTGTTCATTTGATTTTTTATTTTTTATTTTTCTTTTCTTTCTTTTTTTTTTCACAGGAAAACAAGACCAAAGATGACACTTCCAATCTTCCTGCAGATAATGCTCCTCGGATTTCTAGAGTAAAGATCTATTAATATTATCAATAGTTGTTACTTATATTAAGTGTGAAAATTTATAAGTCAAAAATTTTTACTGTTTTTTTGTTGTTGTTGTTGTTGTTGGTCTCGGATAATTAAGTTTAACAGTGCTTTGTTTTCAGGCCTATTGTTGATCAAGGCTTCGCTTACCTGGGAATGAAATACACATCAGCTTCATTTACATCTGCTATAATGAATGCTGTTCCTTCTATTACCTTTATCATCTCTGTTATTTTCCGGTAAATCAATATATATATATATATATAAATATATATTTGTCATATAAATATATATATATATATATATATACAGACACACATTAGTGACTGATCACGTAGCCAGCTCAATCATTGTACCATATACAAAAGAGAAATTCTATGTGTCCCTACTAATGAATATTATTTATCAATTAATTATTGATTCACATGTTAATTCTAGAGTAGGTAAAATAATTCTAGACATAACTCCGCCTATTAATGATATGTTATTATATAGTCTTGTAGCAGTGATCTATATATCTGATTTTATAATAAGATATTGGGTTCAAATCTATTCATTTCAAATTCAAAATAAGAAATCAATGGAACGATATATTAGGTGACAGAGTCATCTAAGTAGAGAATCCCACATGATTTTGAAATTTGCCTATTGATGACTTGAATTTTTTTTAAAATTTTAATTATGTCGTAGGGCATTAAATTAAGAAAAAACAGTATGCAACCCCCCACCCCCCCCCCCCGGCTTAAAAAATTTATATACGTCTCTCCACTTAATAATATGAAATTCTAACTATAGCCCACTTTTGTGTGTGTTTCATATTTTTCCTTTATTTGTTGTAAAATTTCTGACTCTGCTAGAACCTTAATTTAGCAGGATTATTGATTCCACCACTTAAAAAATAATAATAATAATAATAATAATAATAATAATAATATAGGGTTTATAGCTCTCGCTTATTAAAGAAAAATGAAAATACTTTCAAGTTTTAAACATATGAGTTTCTATTCAAATCCTTCCCCTCCCACCCGCTGACTTAAGTAGATTACTGATTCCACTTGAATAACAATGCAAAAGAAAAAATAGTTGGTTAGTAAACCAGGATTAGTCAAGAGATAAATAGAGTTTAATTTTCAGGTTAGAGCGCATTAAGATTAAGGACATTCGGAGCCAAGCGAAGGTGATTGGAACCGTGGTGACGTTTTCGGGTGCTTTGATAATGACACTCTACAAAGGTCCTGTGATTGATCTCATCTGGTCCACCAAATCAACCCACCAATCCACTACTAGTACTCACTCCTCCGACAAACACTGGTTAACCGGCACGCTTTTTATCCTCATCGGCTGTGTTGCCTGGTCCTGTTTCTACGTCTTGCAAGTACGTACTAACAATTATGTCCTGCGTGGTAAATATATATATATATATATATATATATGTGTGTGTGTATCTGTACATTATATAGAAAGGTTAAAAAGTTTTACTATTTTCATCCAAAACGGTTCGTTTTGGATGAAAACAGATTTTCTTTTTTTTTTTTTTTTTGTCCTTTTTTTCTTTTCTTTTTTTTTTTGTTTTGTTTTTCACCTTAAATTTTTTTTTTCATTTTAGTCCCTTCTAAATCAATTTTTCTTTTTTAAGTCCTTCATTTCTTTTTTTTTTTTTACTTTTTCACCCTAAAGTTTAATTTTTCTCTCATTTAGTCATTTTTTTATAATGATCTTTTTTTTTCATTTTAGTTCTTTTATCAGTTTTTTTTTTCTTAAATTTTTTTATTATTATTAAAATATTTTCTGTTATATTTTTGCTATTAATTTGCTTTATTTATCCCGCACGGGCGAATCGCACGTCATTTTAGTCTTTTTTTTTCTTTCACCCATTGTTTTTCATTTTTTTTTATTTTAGTCTTTTTTATGTATTTTTAACATTTTAGTCCTTTTATCTTGTCTTTTTTTTCACGTCTCCTTTTTTTATTTTCTATTTTTAGGTACTTTGTTGATTGTTTAATTTGTCTATTTTTTACTTATATTTTTTTTTTTCTATTCAGATAAATTTCTTCAAATATATCTCATCATGGGCATCGCACATGTTTTTAACTAGTATATAAATATATGTATATATATATGTACATATGTATAATAAAATGGCGTACGTAGACAATTATTAATTGTGTGAACAAAATGATCAGTCCATAACAGTAAAGAAGTACCCGGCGGAGCTGTCTCTGTCGTCGTTGATATGCTTATCGGGTGCGTTGCAAAGCACGGCGGTGGCACTGGTCATCGAACGCCATGCCGGCGCTTGGGCCGTCGGTTGGGACTCCAGGCTCCTGGCTCCCCTCTATACGGTACTTAACAACCTTTCATAAAAGTTTTACTATCATTATCGATTTATGAGACCATAAAACACTTTATTAAATACAAAAATTTAATTTGTCAAAATCCACAAATAAAGTTACAGAAGCAAAAACCGCAGAAAACATAACCAAACCTTAGTTTTTATATTCCCTAATCTTATATCATGTTCCACGGAACATTTGAGGTTTCTTTGATTCAATCATATAATATGTATGTGTATATATTAACATACGTATTTAAATTCACCACCACAAAGACATATTTTATATATATATATATATATGTAAATAAATGATTTGATATATGGATTGTACTGGTTACATTTTTTTTTTTCTACCGACAATTGGAAAAGAAATTCATTTTTTTGGTTTCCTAATTATTTTTCTTCTTTTTTCTTTTTGGTAAATTGTTGTGTTGAATTTTTACCCCCCCCCCCCCCCCCCCCCCCCCCCCCAAAAAAAATGGACAGGGAATTGTGAGCTCGGGAATTACGTATTACGTACAGGGGCTAGTGATGAAAACAAGGGGCCCAGTATTTGTTACGGCCTTTAATCCTCTCTGCATGGTCCTCGTTGCCATCCTTGGTTCTATCATTCTAGCTGAGAAAATCCACCTTGGAAGGTACTTTTCCACTTCTACTCCTTTTGATTTATTTCTTTACTATCAATTTGAGTGTATACGGATTTAAATTCTAGATCTTGTACACAGAATTATCGAAGGATTATATTTTTACCATGTATATGAAAACTATTAAATTAAGAAACTTCAAGAACAAAATCATAAATTAAGGGTTTGTTTGGTTTTCAGATTCGGATCTAAGTTTTTCATACAAGATAATTATAATTAATTTTTAAAAAAATCAACTAATTTCAATCTAAAAATTAAATTTCAAATATGTGCTCCAAACGCAAGCTAAATTCTCTAATTATTAAATTCCTTTTTTTCTTAATCCAAATTAAGTTTCTTTTAAGAGGGGCCGAGAAAAGAAGAGATAGAGAAAGAAAACCTCTTAATTAATGCCTGTACGACTCATTTTCTCTTCTTTTTTGTGTTTGGCAATAATGCAGCTCTCAAATAATTGAGGCAAAATTTCTCCAAAAAAAGAAAAAGAAAAAAAAAAAAGAAAGCATATGTCGGAAGCATAAAACTTTCTTTCTATAATGATTCTAATCTTGAAACCATGTATATAGTTAAGAAAAGAGGTAAACCAATTATTTATTGTGACATCACAAATGTAGTTTGTACACATATATGATCATGTACGTTTATAAATCTTTATATATATATATATATATATATATATATATATATAGGCTTCTCTTTTTTCTTTTTCTTTTTCTTTTTTTTTTTTTTTGGAGTATAGGCTATTTTAGACTAGTAGGGCACATTCGATTTAAAAAAAAAAATAGTTGCAAAGATTAAGATTGGTATTGGTACGGTCCCGAATACAAATCCTGCCTAACTTTAGAGATCTATTAGTACGTAGAATATGATCCTTCAAACAAATTTATAGCAGGTTGTATAAATTAATGACTCCGAGCTTTTCATGGTAAGACATTAATGGTATCGGTAGTGCACATTTTCTGAAATTATATATAATTTAAATTAAATAAAAACAAAAAATATATATATAAAATAAATATTTATATATATTTGATGGTTGAAGATAAAATCTTACAAATTAGATTTTTTTTATCGTGCCCTATCATAAAGTTTAATCTTGACATTTCTCTTTGAGTAAATGAAGAACCCAAAAAAAAAAAAAAGTAATTAAGTCCCTAACTAAAAACAATTATTTAAAAAAAGATTGGGGAAAAAAAAAAAAGAAGAAGAAGATAATTTCATCACTAGTGTAGTACGGACAGGAAAGGTGACAGATCTCTTTTTATATATTTCGAAATGATAGTACCTTGCCTACTTGTGTTTGTGTATCAATTATATTATTTTTCAGATAATGGTGGAATTTGTTCCTACAATATATATTATTTCACACAACTTTTGAAAAGGCTATCCATAGCCAAACTATGTATACACAAGGATCAGAAATTTTTTCGTAAATATTAATGATTCAGCTTTTGTGCATTCATTAATCTTCTACATAGATATATATATATATATGTATAAATAAATGCTACAATATTATTATCATTATACCTATATATTATCATAATTAATCATGATTTCTTAATCTTATTTTGTAGTATTTTTGGAGGGATTATCATAGCAATAGGCCTTTATTCTGTCGTGTGGGGCAAAGCCAAGGATTATTCTAACTCAAGCATATCATCATCATCATCATCATCACCATCATTATCATCATCAGAATTGGCGAGAGCACTAAAGGTGGAAGCACCTGAACAGAAGCTACCACTTAGTGAAACCAATAATATTATTAATGGAGCTAATACAGTCGTCATTGCCATAGACAAAAGCGACCACCAATATTCTGGAAAGCAGCATTTGTTCCCACACTAGTGCTCACATATAAATATATATATATATATATATATATATATATTACACTACTAATACTAGTGTCTACTACTCTAAATGTTTATTCCATGTTCCCCACCCCCAACCCACCCACTTTTTCCAATATTTTGTAAGGTAAATTGCTATATTGATCCATAAACTTTAAATCCATGTAATTTTGGTTTTTGTTCCCTTTTCTTTCATAACTACGAGTGACCTAAATTATTAAAAATGTTGTTACATATTTTTAGACGGAATCCGTTAATGAACATCACTTTTTCACCAAATTACCGATAAATTAATTCCATCCAAAAAATTAATGAAAATGATTATTGTAATAACATTTTAATAATTTAGGATCATTCAAATTATGAAAACAAAAAAAGGAACATAAATCAAAATTGTATAGAGTTAAAAGTTTATAAACTAAAGGACCAATTTACCCTATTTTCTATTAAGATTATAATTATATAGTTTCACTAAAACCCCCATCTTGTAAGTTGTAACTCTTGTTTAATAGTGGTAATATTGGCAATAATTAGATATATATGTGCATAGTTAATAATTTCCATAATATGTAAAGCTATCGTGACCTAAGAAAGTTAATGGTATTAGCTATGTGATGTCAACTTCTATAATATACTATGAATCATGGTGGCAACATACAATGCATGTATGTAGTCCATGTGACAAATAATAGGCCCCACTTTTACAATAGCTTTTCTTTATATACAATAAAATTTGTTGAATACAGAAATCAATAGATGCACACTATTAAAATAGCTAACTAGGTTCATTAACAAATAGTTGTTCCATTTCAATTTGGTAATTAGAGTTGGTGTGCATCTGATCTTATTGAAAGAAATATACATGGAAAATACATTTACTAGAAATTATATTACTAAGATATCCCTAGCATTGGTCGAATTATCTAAGGAGGGGAGTCAAGGAAGACGGGATTTTTTTTTTTTTCTTGGCTTGAAAATTAACAGGAATCATGAGTTTCATGTGAGGGTCTTATGTACTTCTACCTAACATATGATAATATATTGTGCCAGTTTAACAAAGTTTTCTGTAAGCTACTTTTGACTTCCATGATTTAACAGTTATTTTTTATCTTGAATAAAAATTACAAATAAGACATTTACAAATTTCATTCTAAAATTTTTATTGTTAATCAAAAAATTTTGAAATCATTTTGACCTATTAAATTTATTAGAAAAAATATGGTTCCAAACAATTATTGAACATCTAAAACTTTTCTCTCTCTTTTTTCTATTGATTTAAAACAAAAGAAAAACTTTACTAAATACTGACGCATTATTAATATATATATATATATATATATAAATTGATTTTCACTTCTAGTGATATCACCACTAGTACTTGATGATTTTATTGTCTCTCCATACTATATATTGTGGTCAACGATCAATATAATAGCTTGTCACACTAACTATTATTGTGCATCTACGTGTATGTTATAATGCAAACAAATTGCAGGGTTCCTAAATATAGAGTACTATATTGTAGTGGTTGATGTCATCCAAAGTATGAATTTTTTAGCCAGTTATAAGTTCAGCAAAGTGATCATAAGATTGATCATATTTAATTTGTGGCATAAGATTAGATATTTGCATTATATATATGAGTAAGTGGTGAAGAGATAAATTGAATTGAATTGTGGACATAAATAAAAGGTACAAAGGAGATATATATGACCACATTAGTTGTTCCGGAGTATTAGTTTTGCAACTTTTTAACTTTCTATAAATGTGTTCTATTTGTTTAAGGAACTAAATAAATGTCATCTCTTTAATTTTCTTTCTATGTATGTGTGTGTGTGTGTAAGATGTCATCACTTTAAGTTGATGGTACTGTCTAAAGTATATATTATCCATCAATGTCTCGTTAGCAAAGCAAGAATAAGAATTCCTTTCTTTTTCTTTTCTTGACAAACTAGTTAGAATGTTTTACAATTCGTTCCGTCATATGTAGACTTTTTTTGCCCTTTTTTTTTTTTTTTTTTTGCTGCTTGGAATATATAGAGAGAGAGAGAGGGAGAGACTTAATTGCTGTCTTTTGTCGTTATTCAATATATTTGTTAATGCATTTTTTAGCTCTCTCTTCCGAAATAAGAAGAAATCTACTGCTAAAAAAAAATTATATATATATATATATATATATGATGATTAACAAAATTCAATAACAATTTAACAGTTCAAAAATGTACACAGCTACTAGAATTTTTTTTACATATTTATAAAAGTGGAATTAAAAATAAGTCTTTTTGGAATATTTTAATAATATAAAATTTAAACAATATTTTTTGTAACGATTTTCATGTTTTATGCTTGTAATCACAAAATAATATTTTAATTTTTTTTCTATTTGTAAAGTTAATTAATACTTTTGCTATATTTAACATGCCTAATAAAATTATGTTAAATGGTTTGAGTCACACGTTACTTGATCTTGAATTAATTAAGTAATCACAAACCAAAACACGTTTTGTTGATAAGTCACAAAAGAAAACAAGAACATTTAAGAACCTGTACCTTTTTGGTGAAAACTCCGAAGGAAGATGATATGTATATATAAGGGACAATTAGAAATCAACACGTAATCTACATTTCCTCTCAGTCGTCCTCATGTAAAATTACAAAAGACTACTTTCAAAATCAAATTTGTTTTCTCTATTACATATAAATAACGTTATTCTAACGTTTAAATTTTAAACAACAGTTTCTTACCGATATTATGGCAAAATAAGAGGATTTTTTGTAAAAATTATATTTTCTATGTTAGTGGGATAAAAATAATTGTGTACCATGTTGAGATTTGGGATAGTGATTGACATGCAACAGGTGAGTACGTACGGTAGATAGTAGAGAATATTTGTTACTCTGGGGAATATGTAAAACTGCAAGTACTGGACCAAAAGTCATCTTAGCAAAAAATAATAATACTTACAAGGTAGATATTTTGATTGGAGAAGCGATTAGAGAGGTTATTAAAATCGAAGTGAAATATTATATATATATATATATATATATAGGGTGTATATTACCGAGCTTGTGAGCCCTGCCTGTTATACTTTGGTAGACCTAGACCCACACATAATGTATTATAGAGTAGAAGTACGTGCCATTGTGTGTGTTCAGTTAAAATAAATGGAATGACAGTTAATTTCTACTCTTTCATTTTAATTTTCTTAAAGAAAAAAACATTTATTTTTCTAAAGAAATCTCACGAAGAATAGTTTTTAAAAAATAAGGTAAATCTATTGAATCAGAGAATATATATATATATTTTTTTTTTTTACTTAAATAAGTTTTAAAAATGAAGAGTAGAATTCTCATTTTGTGTTACTAAATAAGATTTTAGAATATCTGAATGATATTTTCTCAATTAACAGGATATATACCTCAATGAGATTTTCCAAGCATATGAAGATATCAAGGTTTAGACCCCATTTGATATTGTTTTTGGATACATTTTGAAAATTAAATCTCACAGTTGTTAATAGAAGTATTTTCAAAATGATTCTGATCATGAAGCGTTTGTTTTCCACGAATACGTAAAACAGAAACAAAAACAAAATTTTTTTTCATTTCTTTAATATCTTGGGTTTCATGTTTGATTTTTTTTTTTCCCCAGCTCTTAGGTTTTTAGTTCGAAATCTTTTTTCACATTAGTTAGTATTAAAGTAAGGTGTCCATATTCCCTCGAAAAAAAAAATAAGGTGCCCATAAAGTTTCTTAACAACAACAATATTAAAAATAAAAACAATAATAATAATAAATAAATGAATAAAGTGCCTTAACTTCGACTAGCATCTTATCTCTCTTTAAGTTACAAATCGATGATGATGCATTATATGCCTGATTCATGAGTAGCTTATTCAAAACAAAAGTTGTGCAAATTATTTATAAAAAAAATGAAAAAAAAAAAAAAAAAAAAAAGCAAGCTATATTGGAGAACAATGCTCTCTAGCTATTTGTGCCCTTCTAGAGCATGAGATGAAAAAATTTCAACCCGTAATGTGACATAGATATATATATATATATATATATATCCATATATCTTATATATATAGCTCAAATATCATCATTAATTCCCAGGTTTAGTACCTGGCTCGAAATCCGTCTCTTCCTGATTGTGCCAAGGAATACGAATTATGTCCTTTGCAAGGAAAAAAAAAATTCAGAATTAAGGCATGATTATATTGATGATATGATTTTCATAGTATATGTTTATATTGTACTTGACTTGGAACTGATCCAAACTAAATGATTTGATATCATGATATAATGTGTTTGTCTCAAAAAAAAAAAATAAAGGATCTTGTTAATTTCCATTATTACTTTTTGTGACCATAAATTAGACATATGAAGTCTTACATATTACTAACTTTGTAATATTCTCGTACCAAATAACAAAATAAAATAACAGTTCGTTAATGGAAGGAATCGAATTCAGAATATAATTCTTTTGCAAGGGCATCTGCATATTATGTAGACTTGATATGGGAGCTGAAAGGACGATATTGGATAATTTGCGCGTGTGGGATTATGTTATTGTTGCCCTTTAATTTTCCTCAATACACGTATTTCCAATTTTGTGAGGGTTGATAAATAGTTTGCCTCATGGTGAAAATAAAAAAGACATATACAGAAAAGAAAAATCTTCTGTCATCCTTTATAATAACGGAGGTCTTTCAATGCACGTTTTTGTATGGTTGGATTTAATTAAAATCACATAATAACAATATTTATAATAATAATAATAACATCATACGAACATATAATTTCTGATATAGATGTTACGGATGAAAAAAAAAATGAAAAAAACTCTATTTTATAGCAATTTTGTTTAGACCTTACGATAAAAATCTCCAAATAATATCATATGCTAAGAATTCAATGAATTTTTGCTTTCAGTACATGTTGCTATATTTAATTTTTTGTTGAATAATTTGTAAGCCACATAGTATTTGGCGAGGAAATAAAGCACCCAACTCAAATTTATTAAAAGAGGGGAAAAAAAAAGACAGAAAGTCTTTGATAAATAGTGTGTCTCATGCAAAAATAATAAAAAGAAAGAGAATATATTACAAAAGACAAAGAAAAAGAAATTCTTCTGTTGTATTTTAATATTAGGGACTTTCTACAAAATAAAATAAATATATATATATATATAACAAATAATTTTCTATACAGATATAAGAACTAAAAAGCAAATCAACCTTATAAATAACATATCTTTTGATATCCTACAGTAAAAATCTCCAAATATATATGCCAATAATTCAAAGTATTTTGGCTTTTTTTTTTTAGAAAATATAAAACAAAATAAAATGCATTTTTTGCTTCAACCAATATTTCCTTCTGCTGAATATCTGTAAGCCACACAGTATTTTGAATTACGCAGTACCAAGACAAATATATTTTGTGTTTCTATATATATGCGTGTATATATATATATATGCTTTTTACCTATTAGCCTTGTTTCATACTTGTCTTTCCTGTGTACCGCATTTCGAGGTGGGATTCCACCAACCAGATTTGTTGTTGGAATCCAAACACGAAAGCACCAACTTTATTTCTCTGCCCGTTGTCCGCCAATGTGGTTTTTAATACTCATTTTTAACAAATTATTTTAAAAGATACGCCCTTGAGTGTATTTTAGACTTGATTAACATGCATCAGATTTGGCTTTTTTTTTTTTTTTTTTTTTTTTTACCTGCTACGCAGCATTATGGCAGTTAATCACAGCTCTATAATTCGTTTGAATCATACATTTATTTGATATTATATTCTAATATAATATTAAAATATTTTATAATATGCGTTTGGATGTTTCTTTTAATCATTATATTTAAATAAAATGTATGTTTAGATTATTTTTATTTGAATAATCATTTTAATGAGCATTGATGAGAAAGAGAGAGTCTGTGATGTTACTGATAAAAATAAATATAAAAAGGAAATGAATAAATAGTAAAATAAATGAGTGTAGTGTTCAAATGAAAGTGTATTCAAAAGCAATATATATAGAGGAACTAAATAAATAATACACTGTATTGGAGTTGAATGTGCATCCACGAAGCACTAGGTTTTTAGTTTTAATATTCTCTCCTACTAAATGAAAAGAGAGATAATAGATTATTTAAAAAAATTATAACAATTATTAACCGATATACAAATAGGGAAAAAAAAAAGTACTAGAAACAATAACTTTAATCCTAACTTTTGAATATCAATTCATGTGACGATAAATTGTTATTTTTTCATTGGTAGATATAATTTTTCATTTTAATTGATGTTGACAATCTTTCAAACACCTATAAATAAAAGAATGACAACTCATATGTCATATAGGTTAGTACTCAAAAGTTGAGATTAGAGTTAATGTTAGTATCGTTATTAAAAAAATTTATTAACGTGATTGCATATATAACTTAATGATAATTTTACTCGTGTCGTATGTAGAGTTCGAGTATATGAAATTGAAAATAACAAAAAATAATCATAATCATAATCATTGCACATTAAAACTATGGATCATGAGGTGCCACTTTTCTTTTCCGAATTTTATTTGCTATTAATTTAATGCAATAACTTCATATAATTGACTTTAATCTATTAGTGTCAATTTTATATCGGTTACATATGGAACATGAAAAAAAAAAAAACAAAAAACAAAAAAACAAAACAAAACAAAACAAAAAACAAAAAACTATTGGCTCAATAAATGGAACATGCATATCGATTTCACCTTCTTTTTTTCTTTTTTTTTTACACATCGGATAGAAGTGGCAAATTGACATGGTAAGGATGAGAAGGATATAATTAGATATAGTAAATTTCATTAATCCTAATAATTCAATGATTTGTTGTGAATGCTTTTGACAAAGTTGAACTAGTAATTCCTTTATAAACGCACTACTACAGTAAAAATACAAATAAATTACAAGCCATGTCATTCGCACTAATTAAACTTTATTACATGATAGAAAGAGATATATTTATTAATGTATGTATATATGTTTATATATATAATTTGAAGTAAATAAAACGTAAATTCCTCAGCTAATCAATGAGTGATGTAGTCAGCTGGGCCTCTCTCTCTCTCTCTCTTTTTTTTTTTTTTTTTTTTTTTGTTTAAGTGGTGTCCACTCTTCATAGCACCAAGTTTTACAAACACCACATAAGCTGTGCATATGTCATCCAAAAGCACTAAACCTAATTCCCATTTGATGGTCAATGAATCAAATCCCCACTTCCCATAAAAATATATATATATATTATTTTTCTAAAAAGAAAAAAATTAAAAGGAAAAATAAAAAGAAAAAGAAAAGCTTGCATTAATTATTTTCCAAAGAGATCCAAATTAACTCCTCTCTCTCACTCTCTCTCTCTTTTCATTTTTATGATTCTGACACTAATTAGTGAGGATTCTAGTTGCTTTGGAATACCACAGAATTTTTGTTTTAGCTTAATGGATAAGAGAATCCTAGAGTGACAGAGAGAAGAGAGAGAGAGAGAAAGTGCCTGGACGTGTTCTACGTACTATTAATGGCCTGGCCTTTATTTTTTTAATTTTTAAGTTTTTGGTTTTTCTTTTCTTTTCTTTTTTTTTTTTTCTCAATTATTGCGTTTTCTTTTTTCCTTTATGCGCCTATAAGAAGGAGGATATCTCGTTTTGGTGTAGGCAGCCAAAGAGAGAGCTTCAATATAGCAATATATTATAGAGAGAGAGAGTAGCAGTGGTAGTAACCCTAGAAAGGAAATTAAAAAATAAAATATATAGATATATTATAGAAGGAAATATGGGGGATAATAATGGAATTGTTCCACGTGCGTCGTTCAGTGAGACTCTGCTGAAGATGAAACCATACTTGGCTATGGTGTCTCTGCAATTCGGGTACGCAGGCATGTACATCATCAGTATGGTCTCCTTCAAACATGGCATGAGTCACTTCGTCTTGTCTGTCTATCGTCACGTTGTTGCCTTTCTCATCATGGCTCCCTTCGCCTTTGTTCTCGAAAGGTACATATATCGTTTTAGGTCCTGACAAACGGATCATTTCCTTCCTAACACTGTCTATATATAATATATATATATATATATGTACTTATAGTTACTTTGCCTTTCTTCTCGAAACGTACATATACGACGTTATGGGTCCTGACAGACAGATTTCCTTCCTGACACTGTCTATTTACAATATATATATGTACTTATAGTTTCTTTGTCTTTCTTCTCGAAAGGTACATATACGACGTTATAGGTCATGACAGACGGATTTCCTTCCTGACGCTGTCTATTTACAATATATATATATATAAGTACTTATAGTTACTTTGCCTTTCTTCTCGAAAGGTACATATATAACGTTATAGGTCATGACAGATGGATTTCCTTCCTGACACTGTCTATTTACAATATATATACAAATAGTTACTCTCTCAATCACTTTGAAATTGTTACGTAAAACTGCGTGGAAATATGCAGATGGTTATGTTTCTCAGTCCTTCTTAATTTACGCCATGCTATGGAATTGTGTAGATATTGATATATATATATATATATGTTGTTTCTCAACCCTTTTTTTTTTTTTAACAGGAAAATAAGGCCAAAGATGACTCTCCCGATCTTCTTGAGAATAATGGCGCTTGGCTTCCTAGAGTAATGCCCTAGCACTTTGCCTCATGTTATAATATTACTGCTAAATTAAAATATGTGTGCATATATATATATATATATATGTGCGTGTGTGTAGCGTATTCTGCATGCACACACAAGCTAAACCTTATAATATATGTTGCTGTGCAGAGTATATTCTTTACACTTTTTGTGACTCTTTCATGCACACAGAATATTATATATTATTGACTTTATATTTTCAAGATTTTTGTTGTTTAACATTTCAAGAATAAAGTATAAAAGTTGATAGTGCGAAGTAATCAATTACAAGTTGAAGATATATATTTATGATTTTATATGTGTAAAGTTGCTTTTGTTATTGTATTGGAAGAGAAAATCTAGCTACCGACATCACTAATTTGTAGATAGTGGGGCTATATATCCTAATGGAAATGATGTCGATAATCACTAGTTTGTCTTGTTCCATCCCACATGGACCACTCCTTTGCACCTATTAATGTGTATGCACATATATATATATATATACACATAAAAATATTTATGGAGTTCCATATAAAAAGTGTTTATTTTGTTTGATAGTCTTTCATATCAAGTCATGTGTGTCTATGGTTTTTTCTTCTTTTATCTTCCACGCACATACACAACTAGTAAAACTAAGAACATATTAATTTTTAATTAAAAAAATAGAATTATATTATTAAAGTAAAGACCTACCTTATATTTAGATACAAATGCCTCTTTTTTTTTTTAATATCGCTGTTGAGTACTACTTTAATGTTTAAACAAATTATATTGTAGCCTTTGCATATATATATATATATATATATACACACACACATATAAATATCGTTTTCTACTATCGTATATGTATATTTATATCAAGTTTTAGATCTTAATTTTAATAAAAGGTAATGTTGTTAGCTAAAATATTTAAAAACCTGCAGGCCAGTGCTTGATCAAAACTTGTACAACATGGGAATGAAGTACACCTCAGCAACTTTTGGTGCCGCTATTGTTAACGTCCTTCCTGCTATTACCTTCGTCATGGCTCTTATTTTCAGGTATATATTATATTTGTATTTTTTTTTCCCCTATTACAAGTTCTCATATGTGTCTATATAAATAAATAAATATATATATATATATATGTGTGTGTAAGTACTATTAGGCAAGACATATAGAGTAAGAAGATAATAAGTTCAATTAAATTAAGCCACAGGTAGCCACACACAAAAAATTTTAAAGATTTTTTTAAAAAAAAAAAAAAACAAAGGGTCCGTTTGGTGAATGAGTTGAGTTTGTGTTGAGTTGAAATTTTTAAGTTTGAATTGAGTTGACTTTTTAAAAAGTAGTTATAAACTTTATTGACTTTTTAGAAAAAGACAAAAATTGAGATGAAAAAATATAGTTTAGTTGGAGTTAAACTTTGTTACCAGCAAAAGAGTACTGCGGACAAATATATATATATATACACACAGTACGTGTTTCACTTTTCACGCAACATTTTTAGTGGCTGATTCTATTTGACCAAACAAGTACTACAATTTTTCCGAGCTAAAAAAAAAAAAAAAGAAAGAAAAAAAAAGGTACTACAAATTTTTTTTTTTTTTTTACAGAGAGGAAAAGATTTAAAAACAAAAACAAAAAAACAAAGCCAAAATATAATTTCATGCTGTTTGTAATTCTAGTACATCATAAAAAATAACAAAATAATGTCAAGAAATATCTGAATGCCATTTTTATTATACACTTTAATGTTGTTAAAATCCGATATATATATATGTATATAAAATGAATGATTATCAGGTTAGAGACGGTGAATGCGAAGAAGATGCACAGCCTGGCAAAGGTGATAGGTACGGTGATCACAGTGTCAGGAGCAATGGTGATGACTCTTTACAAAGGCCCCATCCTCGACATTTTCCACAACCATGGCCACTCCAAGGAAGCCGCCACCGCCGACTCCGCCCAACACCATTGGGTCGTCGGCACCCTCATGCTCGTCGGCAGCTGCGCCGGCTGGTCTAGTTTCTTCATTGTACAAGTAAGTATACTACGACACATTAATTTGTACGTACCATTTATTTTTTATCATGTACCACCTATGATCTAATTTATATAAAATATGATATGCTACAAAGTTAGAAGAACATTTTGATTTAGTACTAAAATATTCTTGTATATATAAATATATATGTATGTATGTATGTCGATCTAATTCTTTGTTTTTTTTTATTTTATTTTATTTAAATTCCAGTCATTTACGTTGAAGAAATACCCAGCAGAATTGTCTCTCACAGCTTGGATATGCTTGATGGGTGTGTTGGAAGGTGGGGTTGTCACGCTTGTGTTTGAACGTGACATGCACGTGTGGGTTCTTGGCTGGGACTCCAGGCTTCTCGCTGCTGTCTACTCTGTGAGTTCGTACACCACATCATTTTTTAAATGAATGGTGCATCAAAACATCCTAACTAGATCGACACCCCTTTAGTAACTTGAGTTGTATAATATCCCATCTTGTGTTATCATCTTTTCTTGAGCTATCCGAGAATCTGCTTGGAAAACTTTTCAAAACTCTGAGTGCTGTATCCAAACTATTTTGCATGACATATAAAAGAGAATTTTCCAAACTTAACACCTCAACTTCAAATTAGCGATCCGTGTGGAATTATTGCTAAATCAAACCTATAACCACACAACCTGAAGGAACTTCTCTAGTTGAACGCTGGCACGCCTTCATTGTTTCTAAACACTAAAAAAGTCTCAAGTTCTACATAAATCACTTTAATTACCCCTTCCATTATTATTATTATTATTATTATTATTATTATTATATTGGTTCGGCCTTATTGCATGCATATACAAATATATATATATATATATATATATATAACTAATAAATGTTGTGAAAATAGGGGGTGGTTTGCTCTGGAATTGCGTATTACGTGCAAGGAATGGTAATAAGGGAAAGAGGGCCAGTGTTTGTGACATCCTTCAGTCCTCTTTGCATGATCATCACCTTCGCTCTTGGTGCCATTGTTTTAGCCGAAACCGTCCACCTCGGAAGGTAACATAATCATTAAAATTTAAATCACGAATAATTAATGTAATTTTTAATAAATCTTCTTGTGTTGAAACTTAAAAATGATGTTATTTTTCTTCTTTCTTTTTTTTGCCCTCAGCATTGTTGGAGCCATTTTCATAGTGTTCGGACTCTACACAGTGGTTTGGGGAAAAAGCAAAGACCCATTAGCCTCGGCAGCACCATTGAAAGACGACAAAACACAAGAACTGCCAATCACAGACACAAATGCTCCTCCTAAACAAATCGCCATTGTTACTACTATTAATACCAATAATGCTTCTTCAGAGATGTCCAAGATTTCCCCGTCTCAGCTGGGTTCTTAAACAAGATATAATCTCATATATATCATATACATATATAACATATATATATATATATATAATTCGTGGTTGAAGAGCTATAGCTGCTTATATTAGATTAAAGAAAGAAAGGGAAAAAAAAAAATTCACAAGATTATGTACATCTCCTCTAGGGATCATAATCTAAAAGCAAGTGAAACTTTGTTTTAACTTTTTTTTTTTTTTTTTCGAAGTAACTTTGAGAGCGCTTCTCCGGTTAAAGTGTATTAATGATCTTCATCTTATCTACTTATGTTTTGGTCTACATGATATCTTTTCCTCCCTTTTTGTTTTTTTTTTTTTTTTTGCTTAAATATTATTCTCTGTTATCTCATTTCCCTTTTTTGTTTTGTTTTGTCTTTCACCATATATACATACATACATACATACATACATACATACATATATATATACACACACACACACATAATCTGAGGATTTATGCCAGCTAGTTAGTGAACCTAGAGAGAAACACCTATATATATATATAGACACACACACACACATATATATATATATATATAAAGCAACCAAAGACGAGAAAAAAGGAATCGAATATATAAGTGAATTTAAATGTTCCATCATGTGTCAACTTATCACAGTATTCTTAAATAGCACCTCATGAGGATTCTCACATGTCATCATACCATGGCGTGAAGAAGAATGTTATCTGCACATCATATCTTTGTAGATTTGTTTGATTGGAAAGCCTTACTGAAAATGGGGTCTTGGAATAATATTAGAATCTAATACTTGCTAATTAACTTGGATATATATGTGCCTGATAAAGGTATATTTGTGAAGATGGTAGTTTTTCTAAAGCATTTTTTAATTAATGTCTCAAGTTTTATTATATTAGGAAATAACAGTTTTTTTTTAATGATTAATCAGTACTGTTTGATCGATATCAATATATATTTTTAATTATCGATCACTAGTTGATTGGATTTTATTGATTATTGTCAATCAATATTTTAAAAGCTCGGATTAAAATTGTTATCTGACGTATTTATACTCAAATGATACACGGCAAGAAAACAAGTGAAAGATAGAATCAAATAGTTAGACCTTCGTTCGTCACACTGCACTAAGATTTGTCATATTTTGCCTCTAAATAAATTTATTCTTTAATGGATTATGAGGTGGAATTGATTGGGATTTTGAGATTAACAAGGACAAAAGAGTGAAATCATAAACTTCTTTTATGTTTAACTCTGGGGTACTTAATTGGAATGTGCTGGCATTCAAATTCCCTTAGCTGAATTCTTTAAATAAACGAAGAGGAAAGAGACTAACTTATTTATATTTAATTCATTTAGTCTTAATATTTATTTATTGTAGGTTCCAAAAATACATAATTTTTTTTTAAATAAACCATATTCATACTATAAGAGTTAAATTTATTAAAAGTTTTAACTGAGAAAATTGAAAATCTCTAGATTATAAATATCCTATTCAAATTCGTACTCATCATATCATCAAGATAAATCATAGCAAACATAGAACATCAACAAAGAAAAATATTTTGTTCCATGCTGCAGGTGAGATTTGTACTTACTTGTCTTATGTGTTTAAACTTCCAGAATTGTACCTCCTACTAGGCAAATTTGAGAAGTTGTCATTAATTAACAATCTCTCATTATTAGATAGAATCATAGTTATATTTCTTTATTCATTTATTTATTTATTTAATAAATTAAAGAGAGCTTAATTTATTTATATCATAATTAACCTTAAAAATTAATTCATATTAATTATTAAGTGTTAAATAAGTTTCTACTAATTATTATTTAATTAATTCAACTTTACTTAATTTAATTTATTTAATTTAATTTGATTAATTAATTAATTAACTAATTAATTAGGTAGTAGTTAATTATTACTTTATTTAATTGAGTAATTATAATTAAATTACATAATTTTAATTAATAATTATATCGTTAATAATTTAATTATGTTACTTAAATATTCTTTCTCATATAACAATTATCAATTATTAATTCTCATATTAATAATTAATATTTTAATTATTCTAATAATTAATATTTGATTAATCTCTAACTAATCATTCATAGTTATATTAACAACTATATCAATAATTAATGATCAATTAATCTCTAATTAAACATGTATTATAATTATATAGTTACTCAACATAATAATCTTACTTACACAGCTAATTATCACTTATTAACTATTATAATTAATTAATTATTAATTAATTAATTACTTCATTAATTACTAGTTAACTTTCTTAGTATAATTACGTTTTGTTATATATTTATTTTTTTATTTCTTAATTAATTAATCAATCAATGTGACAATAAGTCATCTAAGTATATACATTCTATCTAGTATTGGGCTTGTAAGGCCCAATCCCATTAGTTATTGGGCTAAAGTAATCTCTTGGTATATGTCAAGTAATCCTATGGTGTACTTTATCTTAGTCCATTTAAAAACTTATGATTCAACTTTATAAAGTTAGAGTTTTCATATTATTTAATCATACACTTAATACCAACTCATTTCATAGATAAATATGTCTATATGTTATGACTTACCCTTATGTCACATTTTAATGTTTAATTGTTTTGTCAGTGTGGGATTTTAACTTGTAAGATTTATTTAAATTTGAGTATAATCCCGTTTTGGACACTTGATAACTCGTTGGGAAGTTTGAAGTATCTAATTTATGTATTTATAATTTGTTTTCCAAGATTTTAAGTATTTCAAACATTAATATGGACGTTTTCCTAAGTGTCTTATGGTGAAATATCAGTTTACCATCTTACAGTATAATATTATGTGATTTATTAAAATTTATGTGCATATCCGTTTTAAACGCATCATAACTTATTCGAAGCTTGAGATGTCTACTTTATAGCCATAAAGTTATTTCCTTTATTGTTTGAGTGTTTCATATCATAAACTTAGATTTTGTTACTGTTGGTCCAACGTATATAGCATATGTCCAGATTTATGGGTAAAATTAAAAAAATCATAACAATTCATTTACAAGTCCAAATAAGGTAAAAGATATATTATTAGTGTGACGCCCCGACTTCCCAAGCCAGGTCGACACCATACATACTAGTTCTTTACTTGAAAATTTGAGAAATTTTTTTTTTTTTTTTTTTTTAAAACATATTCACATAAGTTATTTAGTAGAGAAAAACTTGTTATGCATACATACCATACTGAAAGTATAATCTCAAGTCTTTAAATTTCATACATACTGCACAACATAATTTACTTTTGAAATATATCTATTTTAACTCAAAAGCAGTTGCGGAAAATTTTGCGTAGTGGTATCCCACACCGCCCTTCACCCGCCGCATCGTCTGCATAGCCCACCACTTAAACTGCAGGCTTCTTACCTACAGTATGAATATAAGAGTGAGCTTTCGCCCAGCAAGTATAAACGTAATCTCACAAAATAATTCAAACATCTTAAAATATGCCTATCATCATATAGCTTATGCATGAACCCTTTATGGTTGATTGAAAGTCTTATGCTTCATTATTGACTCAATCTTTAATTTATTATCTTGTCTCAACATGTGGGCCCATAGTGTACGTACCAAAAGCGCGCAGCCTCCAGACAAAGCTAGGGTTTGCAAGGCCCTAACAGTTCTGGGAATTATAACTTGACCCTTCACGATCACGGAAGGTATATGTCACAACTGAATTATGTAGCCTCCACGATCACGGGAGGTTGGTACGACACCTTACTTGATTTATCTTACCATATGATTTAACATTAGTGAACATGCCTTATGATGTCACTATGTCCTATCAAACTTAACACTTGCTATAACATGGTATTCTTGAAAACATGGCATTTTTAAAACCATGACATATTTGTAAACGTGGCATTTTTGGAAACCATGACATTTTTAGAAAACATGGCATTTTTGTTAACATGACATTCATATAACATGGCATAACATGTAACATGTCGTAGCATATCATCACATATCATAACACAACATAGCATGTATATTTAAACATATAGTGTAAATAGCATAGCTTAACATAGCATGTTTGAAAATAGTATTTACTATTTTCACACTGTAGGTGAGGTTTGATACTTGCCTGATATGCTAGGTTTCTGGTTTTGTTGCTTCAACCCAGATCTCAACTGCAGGTTACTTCCTGCTATTAAAAAAAAACATAGGATAAGGATCCTATAAAATGTTGGTAACTTTTCCAACATTCATTCACAATCTTAGTTATATGTCCCCCAATTATACACATGATAACTCATTAGGTTACATGAGGTAACCCTTGAGATGGTCAATATTTTATGGTCAAACTTGGCTTTGGACCAAGCCTAGTAACTCGGGTATCCTTCCCGGTTATCATCCGTCAACCTCTTGTTATTATACTTTGACTTTTAAAAAACCTAATTTCTAAATTTGGAAAATTTGACAACAATCTTTTGTTTAACTTGAAAATTCGTGGTTTTTAAAGTGTGACTCTATAAAAATCATTAAAGGCTGAAAACTGCCATTGGAACAGTTTTCACAGTCAAAATATTTGTGTTGGTGCAAAAATATAGTTTTTCTGCATTGTTTTAGAAAATCCTGTGCAGGAATTTCCTATTCCCGGCACAGTCTTTAGAAATCCGTGTCAGTTTAAAAATCCAATTTGAATTTGTAAAAGTTGTCTTCATGAAAGTTTTAGCTCTTGAAAAATCCTAAAACTTTCGTGTTTTACAAAAAATTTAATTCGGACTCTAACATGTTCATATTGCCGTTTGAACTCACCTGGCCGTGTATAAATCCTGGGCACGGTCAGGCTCGGGTTTTTACAAAAACGAAGGCCTTTGGAGCCTTATTTTCAAAAACTGTTCACATTGTCCTCAAGGAAAATCTCTTTTCTACAACTTTTATGTTTTACGTTTTTCCCAATTCGGCCTCTAAAGGCCTCAAATTTCACTTTCCAGAAAACTGGCCAGTTTGTACCCGAACTGGCAGTTTTCATTCTTAAATTCGTTTTACGTCTTATTGTCGCAAATCTAACTCAACCGAACACGCGGGAGCCTAGATAGCATACATGCAGCATTTTCTAACGTCCCACATTAACAATCATGCTACTCAAACGCGCCCATGCAAACCAAAAACCGAACTGTCCTAGCCTAGGTTTGCATGGTTCTAGGTTGTCTCACCATTCCATAATTGAAACCAACAACCTAGCATGCACCCTAACATTCATACAAGCATAAACATAACCATTCAAACAAGCATAATCATAACCATTCAAAGCCATTAAACCAAACCACCCTTAATACCTAATCAACATATCAAACACTTAGGATGCAATAATTAAACTACCAAACCAAAACCCTAATTAATCAAGCACAAACCCTAAAATTTCTAACTAGGGCAGCAATTAAAAGTGAGCTTATGCTCATACAAACCATGCTTAAAATACATTTAAATTTCCCAAATGAAATTTAAATGAAAACTTAGGGTTTAAGGGATTTATACCTCACTTTAGGTCAAGAATTTGGCTTGGCTTTTCCTTTCTCTTTGCCTCCACCAACAACCGGCCACCTTGGCTAGTTGAGTTCCAAAATTTGCCGCCACCCTTGTTCCAACTCCGGCCACCTCTAGCCTCTAAAAATCCGGCCAAAAGCTTGGATTTCTCTTCCTTTCTTCTTCCTCCCCACAACCGGCCACTTGGCCTAGAATGGGTTCCAATTTTTTTTTCAAACTTTTTTCTTGGCTCTAGGTGAAATCCGACCAACCCCTATGCTCTCCCCCCCTTGGGTTTTGATTTTTCTCTCTTCTCTCTTGGCCTCTCAAGTTCGGATTTGGTGAGGGAAAAATTGGGCATAGTTTAGCTTAGGTTTTCTAATTTTTGAATTATGGGTTCACCTATTTATAGGTGATGAAGAACTCTTAGAAATTGCAAAAAGGGCCTTGAAGAAGCAAGGATTTGCACACCAAGGGTGCATAGGTGGCCGGCCATGAGTCTTGGAGAACAAGCAAGAAGTTTCTAGAATAAGACACTTGTCTTTCAAGGGTTGGTTCATGGAATTATGATGTCATAATTCCAAATAAGGTGATGTCATAAATCAAAATGGTGGGTGATGTCATCCTAAGGCCTTGTTTGGCTTTTTCTTCAATATGCAATCCATTTTTATGCTAACACAGATAAATCTAATACTGTGTTCACTAATACACAGTACAATTCAGTACTGTTTTGCTTGACTGAAGTCCAAAATTTATCTGTGTAAAGTTGGACTGTATAAAAATTTTTCTTTTTTATTTAAAGCCATTTGGCCTTTAATATCCTATTTTAGGTGCTTGATTTTTTTCTATGGTGGTTTTAAAACTTAATTATACTATCTGGCCCGTAAAGACGGTTTCCGTAGTATATTTCCCATACAATTGCACATAAACACATAGTACAAACTTTAGATTTCTTATATACAAGAAAATCATGAGTTCGTGAAAATTTTTGGATATTACAATTAGAAACTTATAGTGTCTATGACTAAGAATGGTTTTGTAAAAAATTATGGTTTACGGACCCAAAATATACAAAAACCGTGGCTGGTACAGGGTTCCAGCAAAAGCTCTCGGTTCGCAATCCAAAATTATAAAATTCACCAAAAACTACATATTTATCCATTTGAGGTGCATAATACCTTGTTAGAAAGCTTAAAGAATATAATTTTCAAATATATAACTTATAATCTAAAATTTTTAGACCAAAGGGTTCGGAATATATAAAACCCGTGGCTAGACTGAACCCCAGAGGTTCTTTTTCTCTCTAGTTTTGTGTCACAAATATACATAACCTTAGACATATAAAAGTAAACCAAGTGATTCCAAAGACTAAAATGAAGCTTATCCTCTGTATAATCTTATCATATAATTTATTTTCCATATCAAAGTTTCTAATGCATGTCATATTATCATAACAACCACAAGCTCTAACAAAGTTCGTATATCTTATTAAAATACTCCGTGGATCCTTTAAGATCTCGGACTTCCAAGGTTCTTCTTAAAACCTTTTCCTAGGTGAGAAGAAGTCTAACATTAAGATTCTAACTAAACATCATGCTTTAGTTCTCCAAACAAAATGACTAAAACACAAAGAATACCACTAGGTTCTTTCAGATTATCCCTCTAATACGATAAAACAAATTTTTCATATAAATTTATATGTCATTCAACTCATCTTCTATGTGTCTATAATTTCTCATTTAAATAGAGAAATTCAACATTATTAGATCATCGACATCGTCATAGTGATGATATATATACAATCATTCATGATCTTGAAATTTGATATTCATCAAAATAATTAATTAGAAGTATATTAATGAAGGAAATCCATAATAATAATTCATGAAATCAAATTTATGAATTTCTAGGGTGTCACATTATTAAGAGTAGGAATATATCTTAATGACTCGCAACTTAACGCCATATCACGCATGAAGAACATAATAGTGTGCAGAATCTGACACCAAAAAAAACAAAGAACTATTTCATTATGAAACTTTTTTCCAAGAATTAAGAATGTTAAACAACCTTTTTCCCCATATTGTTAAAAAATGATTATCAAAGAAAAATTTTATTAATTTTCCCTGAATTATGACACTAGTTTCAACATACTCCCTTGAACTTTGAAACAAACCTGTTGTGAACTTGAACTATAATATATCTCTAGATTATCCCCCAACTTTTAAACATGCTATTTTTTTAATCGAATAGCACATGTGATATCCATGAAAAGTGCTAATTCGTCAACTTCTTTAAACCCTTAACTAATCGAATTGAATTAAGGTACATTTTTTAGCATTTTTTAATCATCTTTTCTTGCTTTTAAACAGCTCCTCCAATGAGAGAGTATACATAAGATTCGGTAGCCAACTAATTTATTTTTGAGTGAGAGCATTCGTTAACCCCTAACTATCATACCTGACTTTAAATCAATTGATAACTCAACAATTTCATCCAAAAAACAATATATTTCAAAATTCAAAAGATAAATAGAGAGATATAGGATAATTTAAAGGCACAACAGGTACATTTTACAGTTTCGAGGACATTTAACAACTGCCAACATAATACAGGGGAAATTCGTAAAAAATTTTCCGAAATAAAATAAAAAGACTTTTTTTCTACAAATGAGGCATATGTTATTTCAAGTATCGTTATCGTTTTCGTCGTCTAAACAAAATCCTTAATATTCAGCATAAAAAAAAAAAAAAAAAAGTTTGACAGTCCACGTGTCAAGAATAGAATAGTCCAATTTCTGATGTCAATCCTTAGCTTTTACAAATACAGCTTCTATATATTCCTCTCCTGACTGACAATATAGATCAGTGTGCTACAAAAAGGTGCTAGTTCATTTTCAGCTCCTGAGCCTTTGATAACTTTATAGAGTTATTTTAATATTGTTAAGCTTATATTTTTGTTATAATCTTAGTAATTTGTCTTAATTTTTCTCTCAAATTTATTAAGTTTTTTCAAATGTGTAGATTAATTATGTTAATATGATTAAAAGTGATCATTTGAAATTAAAATATGATAAAAAGAAATTAAAATTACAAACAAAAATTCGGAGTCATCATCCACCACTCTCAAGAAGACCCACATGCGCCCACGCGCTCTCTAGGCCGTCGGATGAGCTCCATCATACTCCCGATCCCGAGTGCGCTTCACTCGCGCCAAAGCACGAGTCCCAGAGCATGTTAGCACCATCAGCCGCTGCCGGATCCAGTGTGATGCGTTCCAGCATTCTCACGTGCGCCTGCGTGTTCCACCGAACCGAAGTATGCCACGCGTCCCACTTCTTCCAGCTCTCCAACTGCCGCGCATCACTTGTCTCCGTGGGGCCCAGGCATGCTACTAGGCTTCAGATCTGCAGTAGCAAAAAGAAGAGAACAGAAAAGGAAAAAAAATGAAAAACCTAGTAATTAAAGGCGGCGACTAAGGCATATAAAAAGAAGTCTCAGGGCTCCGTGACGGGTGTCTTTTGGCTTGCAGATTTCTGGAGCCGAAAACCAGAAGAAAAAGAAGAAAAAAATATTTTAGGATTTAGCTTTTTGTATTTTTTTTTTTTTAATTTGAGTTTTAGGTTTTGTCTCTACAAAATTAGGGAGAGATCATCACGAATCATCAAGAGGAGAGGGAGAAGGAAATATAGGATAAAGCTTTGAAGACTTGTGACACCTCCATATTTGGGTTTTTCTTTCCTATTTTCTTATCTTTTTATCTTTGTAATTTAAGAATGATTAAACCTTCTTTTTTTTTTGTAGATTTCTATTTTTATTTATGAAGTATATTTCTTTTCTAGGGATACGGTCTATCCGAATTATGATTATCTGAGTTTTTCTATTTTTAATTGATGTTCTATTTCAGTTCTATGTTAAGTATTTTAATCCATGCTTAATGCTTGTGAAATTTATGGTCAACTTTTGCATGATTTGGTATTTGATTTGAGACTAAAAAGTGATAATTGAATAAGCCCTTATTTAATCTACCATGAGATTGTCATAAACTAGAGATAGTTATGAAACTTGTGCAGTATCATGAATTTTTAGTTCTTAATAAATTACGACCGAGAGTTGATAAGACTTATTATATTAAATTATTAATACTTGAGAAAAATTAATAAATATATTAGAGAGATTCGCTAGCAACATAGGAAATAGATGTTGATTAATTGGATTAGAGAATTTGAATATGATTAATCCGGTGAAATCGAAATTCCTAGATTTTTATTATTTTGAGTCTTTCGTCTTTTTATTTTTTTTTGTTATTTTTAATTAAAAATCTCTTTTCGGTTATTCAAATAAAGTTGGAGTTAATATATATAATTTCGGTAATTGATAACGACAGTTTTCGTAAGAACGATATTTTAATAATCACTTTATTACTTGTTTACGATATTGTGCACTTTTAATTTTTCACAGCAGTCTTCACAGAATATAAATGTACAAGGTCGAACTTTCCTTTTGATCTTCCTTTTGAGCATTTTCCCATTTCTAATAGTTGCAAGAAGATGAGCACAGTTGCTTCTAAGAACTATTCAGATCAAGTTGATGTTATAGGATTCACACTAGTGAGGGAAAAAGAATGGAAATAATGACAAGAAGATGGAGCCTAATTAACAACACTACGACCACAATTGCAGTTTATCAATCATATCTCTGCAATGAATAAATATGAAAAGTCAATCTTAGACAGATATAGCGGATGATGACTATTCTGAAAATCAAAAGTCTTGAAGCGGACAATGCATCAGAAATCAACAACCGTATAATTGCTCAGAGAGATTTGGAAATTGTTGTTTATTACAATTCTTAGAACAAACTGACAAATCTAAATATTTTGAGGAAAAAAATCGAGCAAAGAGCCGGAACTAAATACATCATCTTCCAAGTTTAGAATTCATAGGAGGAAGGGTTTTAAAATGAGATAATCTGAAGTGTTTTTTTTTTTTTTTATGTTGCTTCTTCTTTTCTGCCTTTTCTTTCTCTTTGTTTTGTTTTTTCTTTTGCAAATTTCATTTGGGTTTCAAAGAACTTTTTTCCTTTTCCTTTTTTAGTGAATCTTGTGTTTTATTGAAAAAAATAAAATAAAATAGGTATGCAGTATTGGTGTGTCACGACCTAAACCTTGAGGTGGGATTAAACATGATTAGTTAAAGTAAAATCAGAATTTTATTAACAAAATCCGGTAATAATTTTTTCTCAAAAATAAATAATAAATATGTTGTTCTGGAGTCTTTTAAATGACACTTATTGTATATTAAATTTTTCTCGAAATAATTCAATCAAGTTACCTATTCAATCTAAAATTATATCGATTGGGGTGGGTTTTTATTTTAGATATTATCTAATCTTTGGGATCATATTGTAATTTCTCAGTCTATAGATCACACAATTACATCCAGATATTTATTTTAGTTTCGGAGATGGTTATTCTAATCGGTTCTAATTAATTTAAAAGTAATTCATTAACCTCAAATAATTTAGGTAATGGACTATTTACAGATATGACTGATTTGGAACCTACTCTTAAAGTAATCTCATAATTAATTCTTTGAGACGTTATATGGTGTCGAACCATATAAAGTCAAATGACTGCTTCTATCTAAATGCGAACTTTAGAATGCCTGTATTCGTTATTGTTTCAACTTGGCCTAAAAAACAATAAAAACACAAAACAAAACAAAACAAAAAAACTTGGCTCGTCAAGTTCATTTCTGTTGTCTAATCTTAAAATTATCATGACTGAAATTCTTTGTTTCTCATCTTCTATGCAACGAACAAATAGGTACAATTGGCTTTCCGCAAGTATAATTATGACAATTTTTTTTATAATATAATTATGACAATTTAAATATGCAGTTATCTCTACAATTTAAACAATAATCCGCGATTGTTATATTAAAATTTAAAACAAAATCATTAAAACCTCATCTATATACATATATATCTTCTTCCTTTTTTTTTTTTTTTTTTTTTTTTTGGGTGTGTGGGGATTTCAGAAGTTGAACAAGCAACAAGCCCATCCACATACCCTCTCTCTGCAACCATTATTATTTCCCTTTTTTTATCGGGTGTGTGATAGAGTGTGATAGAGTCTCTTTTAGAAACACTATCAGTAGTTATCATTTTTAGACCATTCATACTTAATCAAATGGTTAAGATATCAAGGGTGCATAATAGAAAAAAATAAACATTGTTACATAGGATTGCAAAAAATAATATAATAAGAATAAGGAAAAAACTCACCTCTGAACTCCCATCTCTGGATACTGCCCCACCTAGCCACCCACCTCCCCTAGCACGTCGGTCGTCGCACTACTCGAGCCATCGCCCGCGACCACCCACACACATTCCTACCGACGCAATCAAAGCCTCCATCAACATGTGAGATCGGCAATGCAAGGGTCCGATTGGATCCGATGGCAGAAAAAATGGCAAGATCTAGTCTGGTTGGATCTGGTTCGATTGATTAGCGCCTCCGATCGTCAAGGGTCCCTCTCTCGTTCTCAACATCCCAAGGTGAGATCGGCAATGCAAAGTTCCGGTTGGATCTGATGGCCAAAAAAATGGCAAGAACTAGTCCGATTGGATTTGGTTTGATTGATCAACACCTCCGACCATCGAGGGCTCGCTGAGAGCAGTCAAAGTATTGTTCAGTGCAAGGGGGGTAAGATCTAGTGGCGGAAAAAATGGCGAGATCTGATTCGATTAGATCTGGTCTGGTTGATCAGCACTTCCGCAGTCGACGGCTCGTTGAGCGTGATCAGAGGACTATTCAGTGGCAACGGTGCTGGTGTGCCAGAACGGCGGTGGCCGGTCTTTCCATGGCTACCGATTCAAATTTTATTTTTTTTAATTTGGACAAATGTTTTAGGAAGGGAATGCTTGCATGCACTCAAGTTCATATTAAGATCTGGTACACCTTATTCCATAGTCATCCACTTCATTACACCATTATTATTAGCCTTTGGATCAGACTGCCCCTTAAAAGAGCTGTACCACAACCATCCCCTTCTTTATAATTATCTCTCTTTTTTTTTTTTTTTTTTTTGGCTAAAGAATTATATTCTCATCTGATAGAGAAGTAACTTTGATTATTTTTAGTACGTTAATCCAAATAGGCTAACAAATTGCATTTCATCACATGCTAAATTAAATGTAACAAAATCAAAACACATGCCAAGTAAACTCACACTACTACTGCCCTTGCAGCTTAGGGATTAACCATTAAGACCTACATTGAGGGAGATGTTCTGCAGAAACCAAATCCTACCACCTGTTCCTTCCTACAGCCCCAAAAGCAAATTCAGAAAATCCAAATAATTATACAAAAACGAAATCGAAACTCATGGTACACTACCGTGATTAAATCGTCGACGCTCCTATATTCGTAATCTTTGGAGTCTGTTAATGCATTCAATCACTGTTCTCATCGTCGTCTGCCACATATGAATAGAAAATCTCGTCAGAAAGAACCATAGAAAGTTACCCTTTTGGAATAATTATAAGAGGAAAGTGAAATAATTTTTCTTCTGTAGAACACTCGTCTTTAGCATAAAGATTGAATTCTTAACTAGCCGGTAATTTGGTGGGCAGTCACGGAATCCTCATAGTAAGTCATAACCCTCGGAGCCAATTCTCTTTGGGACTCAAGAGAACAAGATATGACCAATTCAGATGCAAGACAAGTCTTGACATTAATATCTATCCTTCTCGCAGCTAAAGCCTATGAAGAATGAAATGAATGCCATAAAAAACTTACCCGCGTTAGATTCTTCACTCTGGCTATCATTACCATTATCGTCATCCTCATCCTCATTGTTCTCATCCTCATCATCGTCATCGTCGTCATCCTCGTCATCTGTATTTTCACTGTCGCTTTCAACTGGCACTTTGGGCTTTGGAGGAGCTACAAAACTTCTTGTTGACCTTCTACGTGTACTAGACACGATATTGCTTGTGTCGATTCCCTCAAGTTCCTTTGCTCTTTCCTTTTTCTTCCTGACTTCCTTGATTTCTGAGCACATAAAGAACGAAAAGACACAATCTTTACACACACAAGCACGGTAAGAACTTAATTCATAGCATAATTTGTGACAGTATTATCTCTCTCTAAAGTAATTTGACACGGAACTTCAAGCAAAAGTAAATTCAAGAAAACTTGGGTAGGAAGTACAAATAATAGGCTGCTAACTGCTGTCAACGGCCAACCATATTTCTTTAGACCACCATAACCGAGGAATGTAGTTTTGATAGAAACCAGAAATAGAATGTTTCTTATTACTTCCTTTATCTGTTAGAAAGAAGCATTGAAAATCTCAGGTATGCTCTCAATCTGTTCTTGCCCACCTTTTGATAAAGGCGAGGAAAAAATAAATAAATAACTCTTCATTAAAAGAAAAACAATAAACGAAGGTCGACAAGGAGTCCTCAAAGAAGCAAACAGATAGTATTGTTAATGTCCGTCAAGGAAATGATGGTCCAGCTAAAATATGATATGCATCGTCCATGTTCTAAGCAAGTAAATAACCAAGTCAACACTCTTGCTAGAAAAAAAAAATGTATATAATTAAAGAAAAAAACGCGTCATCATAAAAATGTGACAAAACATCAACATTGATGTGTTGTATAGGTCAAAAAAGAATACCATAAACTATAAATATTTTTAAAATAAATAAATAATAAACTGTGAAAATTCTATTTCAGACATACAATATCTGTACGTAAGGGGGAAATTGCCAAACATCAGATCCTGAACCCATCAACTAGACTAATACTGCTATGGTTACTTTTACCTTAAATATGGGCATGTTTGTCTGCATGCGCGTGCAAGCCAATACGAGACCAGGTTAGATATGTACTAACATATTTAACAAATTACCGTTGTTTCGAATTAAAATAACTGGAATCGAATTGTACTTATCGAAAAGTTATTTTACCTTCAAAAAACTAGACAATACTTGAGCCTTAAAATAAACAACTTGCACTTAAGTGATAGAATGATACTACATCCTTAAATTTCTTTTTTCCCCAAATTTGAACACAACGAGATCTGACGGGTAAATTATGAATTGAAAAAATTGATAAATGTTGTTAAATCTATTTAGGGTGGTGAAATTGTACCTCATTCCTCTGTTTTTTCACTACTAACCTACTTTCTTATTTTCTTTTGTTGCAGTCCAATCAACTCATAAATTTCAACCTACTCTTTTTGCTTTGTAATTTAATCCCCCAAACCTTCCTGAAAAATAGTATAGGTAACCGGAAAATTACCGTGCATCAACGTTTCACCAACATTTTTTTTTCCTCCAGAAGGATATATCGGAGAAAGTGAAGATGTCAAAACAAGTATAAATAAATATATTTGAATAAATAATGAATACACAACATTTTAGGGATCTCTGGCCATAAACACGGAAACTTTCAATCCTAACCTTTGTCGGAGGGATTTGCAGATAATCCTTCTTTAGATAGGATCTCCTCTAACTCCTTTATCAGATGTGATTCCCGTTTGTTTTCAGGAGCCTGCTTGACTCTCTTGTAAACTGAGGGAGGAACACTGTAAGAACGATAATTAATTCTTAAGGCCACAGTTAGTGAAAACGAAAGCTCAGAAACAGTAAATCCAAGAAATATAACCTCATCCCACATGCTTTGATAACTGTTTTCAGATGTTCCACACGTTTTCCATATGCAGGAGTTGAAACCACTTTCTTCTGCATTTTAGAATTAAAAAAACGATAAGCAGGGCTATATCACTTGATCAACTCTTATGAGTTACAATAAAAGGAAGTAACCTTCGTCGGTTTTTCAGCAATAGATTGCGAATCACCATCTTCAGATACATTTCCATTGTCATCTGCATCACTATTTGCCTCTGTCAACATTTCTGTAGCCTTGATTCTCTTCTTCTTGCCAGAAATGTTGGTATCCTTTGTAGGTTTTTTCCTTTTCTTAGGCTCGTTATTGTCCTTTCCCTTCCTTAAGATTTTCTTTCTAGGCTTGACTTCTTCATCCTCATCACTTTTTCCCTCTGAAGAATCAGAACTCTCTTCGTTACTGACCTTTTTAGCCACTTTTCTTTGAGAATTTTTCTTGACACTTGAAGCTGGTCGAGAGACTTCCGGAGAATTTAGTACCTGAGTGATAATAAACAAAAACTAACGTTATGCATGCTACTTCTAGAATACTTCTTGAATTTAATACCAATAACAAATTCTACGCACCTCATCTACTTGGTCGCTTATGAACTTTTTATAGGGATCAAGAGAGTACATTTCAAGTTTAAGATCTTCCTCCAAAATCCGCCGAAGTCCAACAAGAGTAAGCTGTCTAAAAAAATAGAAAAAGAACAAACAATGATGAAGGCTAACTCTATTTTCCCAAGCCAAAGCCCAGAAAAAAGTGAAAAACAAAAGAACAAATCCAACTTCACCAAAAAGAGGGTAAAAGGCATTAAGAGCATAAAGATAGAAATTAGAAAGTAAAATAGAACAACAAATCGCCGAAAAAATGAAGTAACATACTCAGACTTATCTCTGAGGTACTGAGCTTTTTTCCTGAGGGCTGTTTTTATTGTTCCCTTGCTTGGAGCCTTTTTCTTATCGACTGCTTTGGATTCCTCAGCCACAGGTTCGGTTGTTTTATTTCCTGTCAAGAGGCCCAATACAGGTGAGTTCTGCTGATGTCCTTCAGATGACTCTGCTTGTTCTTCTCTGGCTTCACCTTTGCCACCAGTCTCCACATTATCTTTTTTTTCCTCACTCTCCTCATTCTTTGAGTCATTTCCATCATTTGCGCATTCTAACAACTAACAATGAAGAAAAGAATGAAAAATTAATCAAAACTCAGGTATAAGTGAAAAACGAGAACATTTTATTCAACGGAGAATTAATTATAACAAACTAAGGTTTAAAGATTACAAGGAAGAGGCATTCTTCTGTAAATTGAGACACGTACTAGAGGTTTAAGCCTCACTGAGTTTTCGCTATCGTCTGACTAAAATAAAAATCCTGACCCACAATCTGGTATTTTAAGACAAACCGACGTTGTTTGGGTCTAATAAAAATAAATAAATAAATAACAGAGAGAAAGAAAGATTTAAAACCTACATATAATTGAGTCTAATTTAAAAAACAAAAGGATATTCAATAATTTTGTTTGCAACAAAAGAATCACATAAGTGATATAGCAAACAAATAGTGAGACTGATATTTACCAAAGCACCTTTTCTCTACAACAAAACTTCACAACTTTCTTCAGCAACCTAGAAAATTAGGAGAGTACAATACATACATAGAGAAGTGTAAGCAAGAGCTATTTCACTTGGAGGCGTGTAAAGAATGTTAGTAGAGAAGTGTTAAGACCGTACATTACACAGATTCTGAAGGAAGCATTCGGCAAGGCAAGAGAAGGCAAAACAAATGGAAGTTGCAATTCATCAGACGTGCTCTACTAATACCTAGGAGTAATTTTGTCTTAGATGCCAGAATCAATCAAAGAAATAGTTTTGTGACTTTGTCCCAAATGCATAACAAACTCTCCTAAGGGTAAGCATTCCAAATCTCCCTCTACTAATCTCTAGCAACCTTCAATACACAACCACATGGTTCACCACGGGTGTTGGGTGTTAAATATGCATATGCACGCAACTAGAATCAATTTATCGGCTAGCCGATATACTCCTCCTAAAGATCTCTCTCAAGCTGATTAATGAACAAATGAAATAAGGAACTTGAGAAGAACAAGTCCACATAAGAAGCCAATAACTCAAGCTCCTAATGTAGCTTGCCCTTACGGAAACCAAACGCAAACGGAGATAAAGGATGCAAAATCCAAAGCAACACCTCATGCAAAAGCTGCTTGATGAATCTCTTGTGCACATCCAATGAGAATGTCTCCAACCCTAAGTCCTTCTCCAAGAGCCTCCGAACCCCCTCGAAAGTCAAAGAACTGCAATCAAACGCAAAAGTAAAAACTTTTGTTTTCATTTCAAATCGCAAACCCAACCCAATAACGTCTAGTAACGGGTCGAATCCAACCACTCAACCAAGCGTATTTTAACTAAATTTTATCAGATTAAGCCCAATTCATCAGGTATTAGATTAATAATCAAACTTAAGCTAATAACTTTCCAACTTTATAACATTAATTATTAGCAGATACAGATAATCCTCATTTACAACATCACAACCAGCCTCTTTCAAAGAAAAATCAGACTAAAAGCCATATTTTCTACATTTGTAACCCCTTATATATATATATATATATATATATATTCAATTCAATTATTCAACCCAAACGCCAAAACCATCAAAATCCAGGACACCACTTATGGACGCAGCTTCTTTAAAAAAATAAAAACCAAAAAAAAAAACCCAGAATTTAACTGGTGAAGAACACAAAAACTTGCATATACGAAATTTAAATCACAAACGAATGAGCACAATATAACATCCAAAAACAGAATTCAAACTCGAATGAAACCCAGAAATGAAAAGGAAACGAGGAAAATCTTGAATGAGAGAGAGCGTACTCGGCTTGTTCCTTGAAGTGAGAGATACGGGAGCGCATAGCGGTGTTAATCTGAGACTCGAAATCTTGATGAGGCTCTTCTTCCTTGTCATCTTTCACGACTGTCTCGCTATCTTCCGCCATTTTTGGACTGGTTTTTCTTGCTTAAACTTCAAAATTCTACTAGTGCTTTGTGTTCTGGGTCACCAAAATTGAAAATAAGGGGAGAAAAGGGAAAGGGCAAGACTCAAATAACCGCGGATTTTTGCGGTTTCTACTTTCTCTTTGTTAAAAAACGTTAAAATTAAAATTAAAATAAATAAAGCTGCCTAAAGTCCTTTTTATATATCCTTTGATAGAGTTTATTTTTAAATTATTTGATTTAATCGAGAAATTATTTATTCATGATAATTATAATATACCTTAATCCATAATATTATATATTAAAAAAAATTCAAAAAAAAATTGATTTCTCAACCAGTCAACCAACGGTCCTCCGACACCGACGAAGATGCCGAGGAGGCCCCTTCCCTAGACGCCAGCGCCCCCCCAAACGCTAACCAGATTTGGCTTTGGGTGGGGTAGGGGCTAGTCGGCGTCGAGAGGGGGCACTTGGGCTCAAGCGCAAGGTTATGGGGGGGGCCGCCTGGGCTCAAGCGCAGGGGTAGGGGGGGCCTCGTTGGCATCTGGGGAGGCGAGCGCGCCTGGGCTTGAGCGCAAGGGGGGGGCCTGGCTCATCGGCGGGAGGTCGTCGGCCGGGGAGCATCGCCGGCGGCCAGAGAGGGAATAGGTGTTTTACCCATTTCTTTTTAAATTTTTTTTATATATTATTTTTAAATTTTTTTAGTTTATATTAGTATAACTATAATATACAAATAACATGTTAGTTTTTTTATTATATTTTAATGGTTTAAAAATATCAATAAGATATATAAATGAGATTTTATTATAGATTTACTAATATATATATATATATATATGAAAAAAAAAAAAAGAAAAAAGAAGATGGGCCTTTGTACCCTAAAGTTCCTGCTATTATGCATGGTCAATTTTTGAGAGAGAGAATAAAATGACATTTTTTTGTTTAAAAGAGTTATAATAAAGTATGACATAAAATTTTAACATAATAATAAATAACATAATTAAATTTATGATTATAAAATTTAAAAAAAATAAAAAATAAAAAATAAAAACCCTCTCCTCTTTCGTCCTCCTTTCTCTCTCTCTCACTTATCATCTCTCCTTTTCTCTCTAACATAAAACTGTACACATAAATTTGTTATTAAAAATTAAACGTAAATCTATTTTTAAAAAATTCAAAGAAATTTAAGAATTTTCCCGAATATCTAAGTATTTACTAAAAAAATATATGCTATAATTTATCATCTTTTAAACAACTTGTTATAAATTTCAAAAGTACATATAAAATATGTTATTTGTTATAATTTCCCATCAATTGTTGTATTTTTTTCCTTTTTATTTTAATGGAAATCGTAGTATATTTTTACGAAACAAATATAGAGTAAATAGTAAAATTTTCAAATAATTAAAGTAAAGAATAAATTTATCAAATAATAAATTTATTTATTAAAAATAAATAACTTATTTAGCTGATAAAGTTTTCATTTGTTGTTATTTTTTCTCAATATTCTTGAGTCTTACTATTCACTTCAAATTTATTGTAGAAATATATTAGTAAATGTTGACCTTTTTTTTTTTTTTTTTTTTGGAGGGAGAAAACTTATGGTAAATAGTAACGGATGCTAAAATAAGCATATATCATTTTTCTGAAATGTTATAGTGAAAAAAGTATACTTAAGTAAATTACTTACGTAATAAATAAGTTTATTTACTAAGTAAATAAATTATTCAAAATTTACTATAAAAAAACTTAATTTATTCAATTTTAGTAAAAAAATAAATAATAATTTTTGTGTGTGTAAATATACTATTTACTTCAACAATCTGGTAAATATATTGTTTACTTTTTTAATTAAAATTTGCATATGCTGGTAAATATATTGTTTACTTTTTTAATTAAAATTTGCATATGCAAGTATGACATTTATATCTTGAACTTTGAACCGTCTACCTTAAAACCCGTATGTTTTCCCTATACGAATATAGACGATAACATATTATCAATGAAATTGGAAACTAATAAACCTAAAAAAGATGGATCATCTTGTGTTTGTGATTGTTCCAGAAGCAATGAAACAAATGATACAGCAAAGCTAAGATAGTTATTGTATGAGGTCGTCTATCCAATCCTAGATGTTCCAAATACCACACATAGGTTAGAAAAAATTTGATTGAGAGTTATATTTTGAGTACCTTCTTATAATTTTGTTCACTCTAATATTAAAATTGAAAATTTTAGTATTGTAAAATGATAAAATTATCAATTTTAATGTTATAGTGAAAATAAATATAAATAAGTGTCAAATTTATAGTATTCTTGCATATAACCTGATAGGTTATTGGGTATGAGACTTTGATATGATGTAGCCTATTTGATATCTTCATATTGGAGAGTCAACAAATTAGACCCCACGGTGTTAACAAATCAACCAGATATTTAAATAAAATTATTAAATTTGACATTTTTGCTAACAAATATAGAATTCAAGAATTAAATTGCCAGTGAAAAAGAAATAAGGACTAATGTCACTTTTTTTTTTTTTTTTTTTGGTAACAAATGACCAATGTTACAACTTACACTCAATAGACATTAAGTGGAAAAAAAGGTAATTCAATTAACCCTTTAAGAATATATATAATTTAAGGAAAACCCCAAAAAAAAAAAAAAGGGACCACTATGGAAAAAAGAAAAAGGACTGAAAAAGGACTGAAAAAATTAAAATGGTGTTTACAACCAAAAGAATCGTTTTTGCTGAAATCATGAACAGATAGCTCTGTTAACCTTTCTATATACAAAATATAGATGCATGGACTACACTAAACAGGTTAAGGATTTAGTATTTAATTAAAATATAAACTAATTATAAAAATTTGCTCTACTAAAAGACTAACAATACGTAGCATCTCCCTAGCCTCCCGTCCCACCCCATATGGACGCCAAGTACTTCCGCCAAAGCATCATTGAGTTTCTGCTCCTAAATAATAATTAAAATTTGTGATTGTAAATATAATTTAACGGTAATTATACAACTAATTTGATTATGAAGTATAACGTTCAAATCTCCTCCTGAAAATTCGAAAAAATTAACCATAATAATTGAAATATTTTGAATGGCAAAGTTGCCAAAATACCCTTAAGTTATGTACTACATATCATTAGTGTAACAACTTCAGTGAAAAACTATGCATTTAGTTGGAAGGAGAGAGAGGGTTGGAAGGAAATGAGGAGAGAGAGGAGAGATGGAAGGAGACTCTCTCCCTCTGGACCCATCATTTTGCATTCTTCTATTGATGGAAGAATGCAAGGTCTCCCCTCTATTTTAAATTGAAAATATAATTTTACTCTAAAAAGAATTATAGAAATATTTTATAAAATAAACAATATAATAATTAAATAAACAATTATTATTAATCTATTCAACTCTCCCTCTCCAGATAAAATAATAGATTGCTACAATCCTCTTTATCCTTTATATTCTCCATCCTTTCAACTCTCTCCATTCTTCCTCCTCTATCCCTCGTACCAAATTTTTTTTAAGTTACCTTTTGAAGATCGAGTGGCACATTGTTACAAGGATTATAATAAAAGGGAAAATTTTTGTAATTAACCCTAAAAAAATAGCTTTGTTTTTAGACCTCATTTGTGGGATAGCACGTACAAATAGTGAAAAATGCACATTTAGCCATTAATTAATATTAGTTTCGTAGTTTCTTTTCTATCAATTTAAATTTTGGCATACAAATTCACACTAAATAGCAAAACTCAGTATATAAGAATAGTCCCCAATATGAAGACGATAGCCAAAATGAAAGAAACAAACTCTTTCGTAACAATTTAAATAAATAAATAAAATAAAACCAACAACAACAACAACACAAACTCTTTGACCTAAATTTCGTGTCAAGGTGATAGGATCTCCAACACTACAAAATTGGACTAAAAGGCATCACTGATAGCAAGATGGTTGGTATCTGAAAAATAAAAAAAGCTTCGTCTACCGCAGGTTTACACCTACTCGCCTAGTAGAATATCTTCAACAATTTTTTTTCTCCTTCAAATCTACTCTATTCGGTTTTCTGATTCATTACTTTGTTCTCTTACTTTAGTTGATAGGTCAAAATTAAACATAAAAAGTAGTCCAACACATTAAAAAGTCATAAGCAACTCAAGTTTCTTCAAAGAGCCAGACCACACACCAGTGCAGCCACTTCTAACGCAACACATCTATTGCGTCACGACTAGACAGCTGAGCTAAAGTGAAAATTCTCTGTGATTTCAGACGGTTCTGGTTCGGGGATCAAATTCTGCAAATAAGCCTCACTTGTTTGTTCCTGAGCTGGCCACCAAAAAGCTCGTGTAAGAAGAAGCGTATAGAACGTGTTGATGGTAATGGGAAAAACACAAGAAGCAGCTATACCGAACAATATACCAGATTTGATTGGGAAAAGAGCATGATCATGGTTATGAAATTTTTCTCTTCCTGTTAGGTGCAGAATCATGATCTGACTGGGCCTGACCAAATACCGACCTGCGTGCACGAAAAGACGATTAATAATCAAGAAAAGTAAAAGTTAAAGGTTAAATCCATGTCCATTTTATCATTCGCCCTGCAACAATTAATTTGCAAGTTACTGACAATAAAAATTAAATCATGGCGTTATGAGTAAAACATAAATCATGAAGTTGTTGCAAGGGCGTTGGTCCACATGTGCATGTTCATCTTACATGCATAAATTTAATTTTCCCCAGCATGCCTGAAATCCCTGACTCCTTAAGATGAACCACGGGGCTTTGCATGCTGCCTTCAACATAAATTCCTAATAACAATATCATAATCAATTGATACACAGCTCACTTTCATACCATGTTGTTATCACCTGCGGTTCTGACTTAAAAAATCGAATAGAGATGTTTCTTGCTTAACCCTAGACAACGGTGACTAAGAGAACTATACTCTTCAAGACTTTTTTTTTTTATAGCCTTTTAACTCTCAAAATGAATTCTAATTTCAGTGTGGTTCTGTCCTTATTCCTTATTCCTTATTCCTCCATTCACCTTCCTCCTTTCCAGGAAAAGAGGCCGTATTTCTATCAATCAAAATACCAAAAAAAAAAAAAAAAAGCATTTCCTCTGCTTTGGAGACTTATAGAAATCAGAGATCATTATACACACTTGATCATCCCTTTTTTTTTTTTTTAAATATTTCCCTAATTTCGTTGATAAGAAAAAATGTTGAAAAAAGTATAGTAAACACGGAGAATTTGAACCTAAGCACATGTTTTCTAATTTCATAAGTTTCTTGCGTTAGCTAGGCTCAAGCTTTCTTATTCCGATCTATAGAACATCCATATTTTAGTAACAAACAAATCATTTGTCATTTCCTGATTCGAAAAAAAAAAAAAAAAAACATTTCTAACAGAGGAAACTTGCTGAAAGGAGTCCAGAATAATGTGTAAATAACTACAAAGGGAAAACAATTGCTTACCCGCAGGTTGAACATTTCTTGTGATGCTTACAAAATATGGATAAGCAAACAGAACATATGTAGCCCATGTCTATTGTTTTCTTATGGCAAAAACACCTGCAATTTCAACTTTCGATTAAGAGCATTGTAGATTAAATTTAGCGACACATGTAATTATTAGATTAGGCTCGTGAAAAACATTTTATCTAGAATTTTCAATGAAATTAGATGTTATGTGAAATTGGATATTATAAAGTTAAAAAGTCCTAAAACCAACCTTCAGAAGTTTTTTTTATGTTCAAAGACATTAATATCTGGACTCAATCTAATTAATATCGTTTGACGCGAGATATATTGGAAGAGCCAAAAAGTAAAAATTTCACATACGAAGCTCGAAAGTCCACACCAACAGACTTCGGAAGCTGTAAAAAGGTCCGAGAATGCAAATCAGTAGCAAAAACCGTCTGCAAATAGGAAGAATATCATGTTAACATCAATCGATTGAAACTATAAACAAATAGTTTTGTTGATACCCCATTTTGCTACATAACTATTGCTATATCTATCATTTCTTAAAATCTTAAACAGATCACAAGGTTAAACATTAGTTACAACAAATGTTACAATTACATGATTTAAAAATTCGCATAGAACCTATTTGATTTCACAACTTACTGATAGATACTGAAATAGCCCATCAACTTGCTGGGGCTTCAAATACACACCCCCAGTTATGTAAGATGCCTGTTACTCATCCATCACAGACATTAACAAAAGTGGTCAGATGATTATGCTACTCTCATGCTTTCCTGCAACAAAGTATCCGGTAGAAATACAAGCCATAGATACATACCTGCTGCAGGAAGGCGGAATTATTGGAGCCTAAATAGCAAGAATCTATAGGAACCTGGAAGAGGGAGAAAAACTTGTGACATGTTGAACATTGATATTTAACCTTAAAACCATCAACCAAACATAGCCATAAAGCTGGAAAAAAAAAAAAAAAAAAAAAGCAAAAGCAGAAAGAAAAAAGCTAAAACTGCACAAACAGTTCAACAAAGATAGACAACAAAACGAAAGCCTTAAAAGGTAATCTACCAATTCCATTTTGGAACGTAGAGAAAATTGACATACTTGCATTAAATCCTTTGATATTTTTTCTCATTCACCAAATGTTGTTCAGTATACTCGAGAGCTAAAATATTTGAATGCGTACCATAGAACGCTGTGCAGAGAATATGGCATTCATGATTGCAACATACCTGAAAGGTGATTAAGAAACTTTGAAGCTAAGACATAACTATAATGGAAATAGGAGGCATGAAATATTCTCTTCAGCCACAACAAAATAAAATAACAAATAAAACAATCAGAAAGAACATACTGTTCAGGTCCATCTGAGGATCCCTGCAAGCATAAAATCTGCCATCCACACATCAGGAAAAATAGTTAAACCACATTAAATTTGAAAAAGTGAAAAGAAAACTTCCCAAGGCCAATGGAATGTAGTTTACATACAACATATTTAAAGTAAATAATCACAGATGACCAAAAGAACAAATACACGATGACTATATCATCTCACAAACCAATGTCCAGCTATTCTTAATAGGCTACCATACCACAATGTATCAAACTTCCAAGAACGATCTTTGGTGACAAATTTCGATGACAACTTCATAAGCAATTCAAGTTCGCTAAGATTTCTCTAACAAATTATGCATACGTCTCCATCAAAACAGCTTGTAATACGGTGAGATAGGCAATAAAATCATTCAACACCGACGAAATCTAAAATTTCTGGTCTACATACATACGAGCATCAGCTACTCATTATTGTCAAACAATTGATCAACTCAGAAAATATAATGATCATAACTTTAATATAACAGCAAAATTCTCACCCGCGGTTGTGGATGGAGCGGTCCCGATCGGAAAACCTTCTGTATATCTACCCAAAAAAAATTTAAGTTCAACGAACTCAACGGATCAACAGAAAATCAAAAGGCTTCAACAACACTAGTTATTTTCTCAATTTGCAATCTCCCAATTTGAAACATCACTACCCTTAATCTAAAACTCTAATTTCACATTAAAAAAAAAATTTTTTTGAGATGTCAAAAGCGAAAATTTTCCATAAAAGAGGATACAACAAAGAGCCATAGACAGAGACCCGGATAGCAGAGAAGAGGCAAGGCCATTCTCTGAGCCTTCCTTGAGCAATTTCTCGTCTCTGACAACGAATTCCTCCAGTTTCTGCAACAAGTTCGAGCAAAGCGCGGGCATTCTTCCATTTTCGAAACCACCTCGGCTCGAGGACAGAGAAGAATCGTAGATGTAGTCGCAGGAATTGTAACCAGTGGCAATAACCACGACTTGGTTGAGCTGATTCAGAAGTAGGATTGAGTTCAAAAACGATAACACCTGTTTAAAAAGGCCGTACATTTGAATCAGAAAAGGCCATTTTCCCTCTGTTTGGCTGCCGAGAAAAGCAGTGGGAAAAGGGACAAAAAGAGATCCTAGGGTTTGATTAAAGCAATTTTTGAACTCTAAGAGATAGATAGATATATATATATATATAATATATATATATATAGAGAGAGAGAGAGAGAGAGGAAATACATGAGAGAGAAAGTTGGAGAAAGAAAGAGAAGAGGAGCTCCAGAAGAGAGGATTGGTGTCCAAAAGCACCATGAGAAGGCTAACATCGTCTGCGTAGAGCTTTGAAGGAGCAGACGCCATGACTGACTGAGATCGTGCTATACTTTCTCGCCTGAATTTTTTGGAGGGATTTTTGCCTGTGTATTTGTGTGTGTGTGTGTGTGTGTATAACCTCCAAACGAAACACTCGAGAGCTTTGTGAAGAAATAGCTTGGGACGTTTTTACATTGCACAATTACGAGAGGATGGGGGTATGGCGAGATTTTGGTGATCCGTTGATGTGATGATCTTTTACCTTCAATCGAGTCTGATTAATTTTTTATAAGTTATGATATGTGATGGAGTGATTGTTCTATTTAGAGCAAGAATTTTACGATGGCTATTATTTTATATCCATGTTTTTTTTTTTTAGTTTTGTAATAAAGAAAGTAATTCTCTCACATTTGATTTGTTTTTGTGTATGTATTCCGCTTTAGTTGTTCTTTGACAGTATTTGTCTTTTGGTTCCTTTAGTATCATGGTTAAGCAGAGTTTGTTCTAATTTTTGTGTTGCGAGTGATCATCTATCGATCAATTAGAATATTATATCAATTATATATGTTTTTTTATTTTTAAAGAGCTTTGTATATGTTTGATCATAGTATTTCAAAGAAATTGAAGGAATTTTTCTGTCATTGGATCTCGATTTATGTTCACCTCAAAGAGCTTCATCAAATTTTAGCGATTGAATCGGTCTTAGTCGATGGTTGTATATCTTGTATCATATGATTGCTTTCTTATCGATACTAATGTTTGTATCCCGTTGTAGTTTGAATGATAATTTTCTTTTTAAAAAAATTTAAAATTTTAATTTGTAAAATAACTTCAAAATGTTTGACTATACAAGCCGCTGCTCAATGTCAAAATAAAAGGAGGTTAGTGGTTGTTTGGCATCGCAGTTCAAGATGGGTTTTTTGAGTTCAGTTTGAACTCAACCCGTATGGCTGGGCAGTTCAGTTTGGATGGCCATTTGAACTGCTGCACAGTAAACCGACCTTGGTTTACTGTGCACCGAATCATCTCACATAGTCCCTGACTCACCTCTGCATTCCCCACTATTCATCACCCTCGTGTTCCTCCCCACGGGCTTGCCTTCTGTTGCTTGTCAGTGGTGCTGTGGTCTGTGCCTCCTAATCCCTCGAACATTTGCTGGTTACCAGAACCTCCGTGTACTGGTCCTCCGACCTCTCTCCCATTTGCTTATAAAATTGGGCATCTTTTGGCTTAGCCCACTCCCCGGTAAGCTGATGTGTCACCGGACGTGGTCTGCGAAGCGAAGGCGATCCCTTGGGCTGATTACCCACTATTTTTGACGCCGAAAATCCTCTCCCTGTGCCGTTGGCTCCTACCCGAATCCGCCGGCAGGCATCGTTTACTCTTCCTCCGGCTCCAACTCGGTAACCCTAGTATAATTTCTTCCCTTATTAGTCAAACAAATTTACTTAAACGTTGAGTATTTTGCAGTCGAAAACTTGGTTTGTGGTTTAACATTGATCTTCGTTTGTAACGAGTCAATCTGATTGGGGTTTGGGTTAAGGTATTTTACTGCCTGACCTATGCTGAAATTTTCATTTGGGGGTCGGCTTGCAATGTTCATCCGGATTTGGGTTAACTTCTGGTAAAATTTAGGCCAAAATTCGGACGTTGGTTGATTTTTTCGCCGATTAGCAATGAATTGTTTTCATGTTAGGTGCCTTAATCATGCTTTGTGGTCCTTCCTATCTCTATTATATGATCCAAAACCTGGTTTATGCTATATTTGTGATGATTTGCTGTTTTATTCTTGGTGTTTTCTAGTTTGTGAGTGGTTTGACATACCCAATACCTCATTTGGGTCACAGCTTGGTGTTTTGGTGCATTAGACATGGTATTAGGTCATTTTTGAGTTGTTTGGAAGTCCGAAAACAAAGTTTGAGTCACGACTTGGTGTTTTGGTGCATTTGTCATGGTTTTATGGTCGTTTTTGAGTTGCTTCCAAAACCTGCTTTGGGTCCGGCCTTGGTGTGTTGGTGCATTTGACATGGTTTTTGGTCGTTTTTGAGTTGCTTTGAAGACCCAAAACCTGCTTTGGGTCCGGCCTTGGTGTGTTGGTGCATTTGACATGGTTTTTGGTCGTTTTTGAGTTGCTTTGAAGACCCAAAACCTGCTTTGGGTCCGGCCTTGGTGTGTTGGTGCATTTGACATGGTTTTTGGTCATTTTTGCGTTGCTTTGAAGACCCAAAACCTGCTTTGGGTCCGGCCTTGGTGTGTTGGCGCATTTGACATGGTTTTTGGTCGTTTTTGAGTTGCTTTGAAGACCCAAAACCTGCTTTGGGTTCGGCTTGGTGTGTTGGTGCATTTGACATGGTTTTTGGTCGTTTTTGAGTTGCTTTTGAGACCTAAAACATGTTTTGGGTCAGTTCTTGGTATTTTGGTTCACTAAACATGGTTTTTGGTCGTTTTTGCATTGCTTTGAAGACCCAAAACCTGCTTTGGGTCCGGCCTTGGTGTGTTGGTGCATTTGACATGGTTTTTGGTCGTTTTTGAGTTGCTTTGAAGACCCAAAACCTAGTTTGGGTCAGGTGTGGGTGTGTTGGTACGTTGAACATGATTTTAGGAAGTTTTTGATCGGTTTGGAAGACCCAAAGTCTGGTTTGGGTCAGATGTGAGTGTGTTGGTGCATTAAACCAGAAGTTGTGCATTATGGATGATTTTTGCATTTATTTTGGATTGATTTTGCTTAATTTGTACCCAAATCTGGTCAGGCCTGGTTTATGGTGGTTTTGGTCATTCTCATATCTTCTCTTGGTCAAGTTGGGGCTGCCTTGGCCATCCAACTGCTGGTTTGGTAGAAGTTGTGCATTTTGGGTAATTTTTGAGTTGATTTTGGCTTGATTTTACCGCTTTTTTGACCCAAAATGGTCGGCTCTGGTTTTGTTGGGGTTTTGATAATTCTCATACCTTGTTTTGGTCATTTAGGGGCTGCCTAGATGATCCACCATGTCTTGTACTGAGAGATGTTGATTTTGGTCACTATATGCTTGATTTTGCCTAGATTTTGCAGTTTCCCATCCGTTTGGCTATGATGATAAATGCCCATCAGCATAGATTGTAATTTCATCTGACTTGTGCGTCCTTAACCCGATATCATATAGATAGTTGCCGGTGTTCAATGCCATGGTATCGGGTCATTGACATGCTTCAGATGCAAAATGTCAATCACTACACACTGAGCCAACTTTACATTCCAATAGTTGACTTTTTTATTATTATTTGGTCGTTTTTTTACCGCGTTCTTAAGGAAATGCCTCGGAAAGCGACGGGTGAGGCGTACCACTGGGATCATGCAAAGGAAACAGTATTCCTTGAAAAGCTTGATTATTACGTGGCATGCAATTCCGGTAGACATCCTTCACTTGCAATGCTCGATAGCTGGGCCAATGAGTTTAACTCTGCGTATGGAGGGGTTCCTGCATACGGCTTAACATTACAGCAAAAGAAGGATAGAATGAAAAAAATATATAGGGGCTAGAAGGCATTGCAATGTCGGACCGGACTAGGATACGATCCGGTGACTGATCGAGTCATCTGCTCAGACGATACGTGGCAGAGTTTTATTCAAGTAATATAACATCGCACTACTAACTGTTATGGGGCTAATACTTTTCTTTAGCCGTTATTATTGGTCATTTAAGTTGACAAACCTAGTTTGGTTGCAGGTCCATAAAGAGTGCAACCATCTCCGGTACGAGGGGCTACGAAACAAGGAGCTCTACTATAACATATTCGAGAAGAAGCATGCGGCTGGTGCCTCGGGATACGGATCAGTTTCGATGCCAGATGATAACCCTGCGCCCGTCGACCTGGATGCCTCACAAGACAACTCCGGCATCGGACCGATGGCTGGAGATGACCCGACAGCAGGTGTCGGGAGCCGGAGGTGCAACAACAGAAGGGCCGGGGCCCCTGCGGGCCCGTCTCGATCTAGAGGCAGCTTTGGCAAGAGGAAGCAGCGCGACAAGACGGATGAGATATCTTTCATGGCTATGCAGGAGATAGTCAGTCACTACCGTAGCCGATCAGAATCTGGCCGATCTAATTCCCAATCAAGTCGCACGGATCACATGCTGATCTGTATGACCACAATGACAGATATGGGTATTCCACCCAATCAGCGGGCTATGATGTGGCAATACTTCTCAGCTAATCTAACGTTCCAGCATACCTTTCACCAGCTGCCTGAGATCGATAGGCGACAAATAACTGCGATCGTTCTTCGTTCGCAGCCACCCCCGACCGATTGAGTTTCATTTTCGGAGTTTTTTTATTTTTTTTAAACCTTTTGTTTGACATTATTCTTATGATTGGACTGTGTTTATTATTTCATCTCTGGAAAATATTGTAACAAAACCTTTCGCATGTTGATGGTTTTTTAATTAATGCATATTAAGTAACATTAAATATGATTGTAAAGGAAACAAATTTTTGTGACTGATTCAACTTTGAGAAAATTTGAATACCAGGCAAAACTCAAACTGTAGAGCATATATCAAGCGGTCAGAAACATGAATGAGCATAGCTGCACATCCGAGCAGGAAGACCAGGGCGTTTACTCACCAGATGAGAATAGCGACGATGACTGCATTGACGTGATAGCAGTTGTAGCGGTGACTCTCAGGAGGTGTCGCAGGCGTCGGGACCCGCAACCAATGCATAATTCAAGCTTGACAGGGAGCATGCGGGTTGAAGAGATTTTAAATGGTCATAACGGAATTTGTCAAGACATGATAAGTATGAAATCTGAGACATTCAGATCACTCAGTGATCTATTACGACAACGGGAATTATTGAAGCCAGCGCGTAACATGGACGTGAATGAGCAGTTGTTCATTTTTTTAACCATTTGCGCATAAGGCGCTACGAACCGACACACTTCTTACTTGTTCCAGCATTCTGTAAAGACAACTTGCCGTTGGTTATATACAGTTCTGCAGGTTATATGTTCGCTAAAGGACGAATTCATCAGACCGCCAGACTACACGGCTGTTCAACCTTTGATTGAAGAGCACTCGTACAAATATCGACCATGGTTTGATGTACGTTTTTAATGTTATCACATAATATTATTACATGAAAGAACTGTTACAACTGTTGGAATTCTTTATGATGGTACAAAGTATTTAAATTGGCTCGTAATGATCCAGGGTTGTATTGGGGCTATAGATGGCACACACGTCCCATGTATGCCACCGCGGGATAATGCGGACGCATGGATAAATCGGAAAGGGCAGCACTCACAGAATGTATTAGCGGCATGCTCGTTCGACATGAGATTCACATATATATTGACCGGATACGAGGGATCCTGTCATGATTCCAGAATGTTGGACGAGGCAATAGCATTCTACGGTTTCCCAATACCGCCACAAGGTAAGCATAATTAGCTACTTATAGTAGTATTTTAATATAATAAAGTTTTAAATATATACACACACGTGTAACGCAAATGTTTATTGGAATTTTTGTAGGAAAATTTTACTTGGCAGATTCGGGCTACGCAAATAAGGACGGTTTCTTGAGCCCATTCCGACGAGAGACGTACCATTTACCGGAATACCGAATACGTCGGGGCGGGCTACGCAACCGCAGGGAAGTATTTAATTACACACATGCATCTCTGTGGAACTGTGTTGAGAGAACATTTGGTGTCTGGAAGGCACGATTTAAAATTCTTAAAGGCATCAACAGCTACCCGATAGAAAAGTAGAAAATGATCCCGGTGGCGTGTGCAGTTTTGCATAATTTTATCAGGATGGTGCAGGTTGGGGATCCTTGTCTAGAAGAGTACGCATCCGATTGTGTGCCTGTATATGGGAACGATGATGTGAATGACGATTACGTACTTGATGACGGGATCGATGGGGCTGGCCCCAGTATAGGCACGCATCAACATGGCTCGAGGAGGGGTGCAATGAATCAGCTGCGAGACATGATGACTGATAACATGTGGGTCAGATATCAATTATCGCCGTGGTATAAAACCACTTGAAAGCCCGCAAGCTTGTATTTTGGGCTACATTAGGACTGTAAGTATTAATTTGTAGTTTTTAATAATGTAAACACAATTTGGTGTTATTAATTGAGCGTATTTTAATTATTAAATTTTCCGTGGTTGGCACCTATAGTAGAATGTTAAATTGAGTTGGGTTCGAGTTGAGTTGAAATTTTCAAGTTAGATTAGTTGTAACTTTTGAAAAAGTTTATCCGTTTGTTAGTTTGAGTTGAAATATTTTAGTTGTAATAGTAAATTTTTTTGAATTTTTAGAAAACCCAAAAAACTTTTCTGAAAAAAGACAAACTTTTTGGGAAAATGACAAAAAAAAGTACAGTATGAGTTGGAATGAGATGATGAAGTCAACAAGCCAGGTTGTTGACTTTTCACAGAAACGAAAAAATTGAGGTGGAAAAGTGAAGTTTAGATGGAGTTCAGAAAAGTTACAAGACAAAAAAAATTGGAAAAAATTGTTTCTCTATTTCTTCACATCCAAACAGGGCCCTTGTTTTTTTTTTTTAACTTCTTAACTCAAACTTTTTTACCAAACACCCAACTCAAACTAAACTTTTTTTTCAAATATTTTACCAAACACTCTTCTTCTCATCTCAACTCAACTTAACTCAAACTTAACTCAAATATTTTAACTCCAACTGACGAACCAAACGGACCCGTTAAATTGTTATTTTGTCATACTAAAAAAAATGTTAGCTTTATGAATTTCACTTTGCGAGATTGTATATAAACACCATTTTTTTTCCTTTAATCTTCAGTTGTACACGCTAATTAAAAAAAAGAAAGAAAGAAAGAAAAAGTTGCTGCCCTGCAAGCTTTAATTGCTAACATTTAAACAATTTGAGGGTTTGTTTTGTAAAATTGAAATCCAAATATTCATCTACTAAAAAGTTTAAGTTTAAGGACCAGTGGTGTCAATTATCCTTTTCTTCATAAGTGTGACACAAACATGGTTGACATCAAAGAGTTCCGGTAGAAAAAATATATTTACTCTAACGAGCTCCCAAAATTTATGAGTAATAAAACTGAATTAATTAAATAGAACCTTCATCTTTGACCTACGAACATCTTCGTTAATTTTACAAGCTTCTCGACCTTTCCGTCTTTCTTGCTATTCACCAAGGTTCAACTAGTGTGTGGACACCTAGAACAAGCATTGCTGCCGAAGACAGAAAAGCTAGCCGGAGAAGATGAGCTATTGTCGGAGGTTGCAACAAAGACAAAGTCGTAGGTGTAACGACTCGACTTTTGGGATCATTAACTATCTTACTTATTTTTAGTTAATGTAATCTTAATACTTGTTTATGTTTGATTTTCAAAAAATGCATTTTTTTTTTTTTACATACAGATCATACTTGAACTTGAAGAGTTTAATAAACTAAAATTTTAACTAAGGAAATTGAAATTTCTAAATAATAAATATCACATTCAAATTCGTACTTAGATAGTATTTAAAAAGCTATAACATCATACGAGTTAAAACGAACGATCTTAAAGACTTTAAGTATTCCTACTAGTTTAGTAGTTCCAAAATATTGAAAACATAATTTTAAAGATAATCAATGCAAAATAATTTAGGAAGTCTAAATGCGGAAATTAAATTCGTGGTAGTATCCCACTCCCTTCCTTCATCGCCTCCGTATTGTTTCACCAGTCCGGAAACATCTAAGTGACGAACTACTTACCCGTGTTACCTACAGCACAAACACACACATATGAGTTTTTGCTCAGCAAACACAAACTATATCTCACAAACCATTTTCATAAAATCATATTATCACACTTTACAACATGAATGTTCAAAAATGCATGTGATTTATGTATGTTCAATTATACTTCATTATATACGGATCTTGTCTACTTAAGGACCCCTACGTCATACCCATATGCGCACAACCAATGGGGAGTTGAGCGAGCGACCCTCTAATCACCTCCAAGGTCATGACTTATAACTTTCGTTATTATCATATCATCTCACTAATTGGAGGTTGATACGACACGTATTCCTATCTTTTGTTAGTCTCCTTCTTATTAATTGTGACAATGTGAAAATTTACATGTCACTATACATCTATCATTATGACATAAATATCTGTGAGGCATGTCGATCATATTAGTACAAAAGAAATTATGCACGCCAAATGTTTAATCAAAGCAATACATATAACTCATATACACATTACTTCATCAAGGCAAGTCATAGCAAACATAGAGCATTAACAAAGAAAAACATTTTGTTCTATTCTGTATGTAAGATTTGTACTTACTTGTTTTATGTGCTTAAAACTTCAGGAGTTGTACCTTCTACTACGCAAGTTTGAGAAATTGTCTTGATTTAACAATATCTCATTAGTAGATAGAATCATAGTTATATTACTTTATTCATTTTTTATTTATTTTATAAATTAAAGTGAGCTTAATTTACTTATGTCATAATTACCTTAAATAATTAATTCAAATTAATTATTAAGTATTAAATAAATTAATATTAATTATTATTTAATTAATTTAATTTTACTTAATTTAATTAATTAATCAATCAATTAATTAATTAACTAATTAATTATGTAGTAATTAATTATTATTTTATTTAATTGAGTAATTATAATTAAAAACATAATTTTAATTGATTAATTAATAATTATATCGTTAATAATTTAATTATGTTTCTTAAATATTCATTTTCATATAATAATTATCAATTACTAATTCTAATATTAATAATTAATGTTTGATTAATCTCTAATTAATCATCCATAGTTATATTAACAATTATATCAATTATTATTTATTAATTAATCTCTAATTAATCATGTTTTATAATTGTATAGTTACTCAATATAATAATCTTACTTACACAGCTAATTATCACTTACTAACTCTTATACTTAATTAATTAATTATTAATCAATTAATTAATTACTTTACTAATTACTAATTAACTTTCTTAGCATAATTACATTTTATTATGTATTTATTAGTTTATTTATTTATTTATTTCTGAATTAATTAATCAATCAATGTGACAAGTAGTCACCTAAGTGTATACCTTCCATTTAGTATTGGGCTTGTAAGGCCTAATCTCATTAGTTATGATCATTAAATTGGGCTACGGTAGTCTCTTGATATATGCTAAGTAATCCTATAGTGTACTTTATCTTTGTCTATTTAAAACGTGTGATTCAACTTTATAAAGTTGGGATTTTTCACATTATTTGATCATACATTTAATACCAACTCATTTTATAAATAAAAATTTTTATATGTTATGACTTACCCTTATGTCATATTTTAATGTTTAATCGTTTTGTTGGTGTGTGATTTTAGCTTGTAAGATTTATTTAAATTTGAGTATAATCCCGTTTTGGACATCTGATAACTCTTTGGAAGCTTGAAGTATCTAGTTTCTGTGTTTATAATTTGTTTTTCAAGATTTCAAGCGTTTCAAATATTAATGTGGACGTTTTAATAAGTTTCTTATGGTGAAATCTTAGTTTATAAGATTACAATATAATATTAGGTGATTTATTAAAATTTATGTACATATCCGTTTTAAACGCATAATAACTCATTTTGAAGCCTGAGATGTCTACTTTATAGCACAAAGTTCTTTCTTTAGTGTTTGAGTGTTTCATACCGTAAATGTAGGTTTTGTTACTGTTGGTTCCATGTATATACCATATGTCCAGATTTCTGGGTAAACTTAGAAAAATCATAACAATTCACTTATAAGTCCAAATAAGACAAAAGATATGTCATTAGAAATCAAAACGGTATCTAGTTTATACATTAAGGACAATGGTTTACTAACCCAAAATATACAAAACCTGTAACTGGTATAGGGTTCCAGCAAAAACTCTAGATTCATGGTCACATTTATCCCTTTGAGGCGCATGATACCTTATTGGAAAGCTACAAGAATCTAGTTTTCAGATCTATAACATATAATCCAAATTTTTGAGACGAAAGGGTTTGGAGTACATAAAACCCGTGGATAGAATGTACCCCAGAGGTTCCTTTTCTCTCTAGTTTTATGACTTAACTTCAAATGTATATAACTTTAGACATACAAAAGCAGACCAAGCAATTCCAAAGCCTAAAATGAAGTTTATCCTTGTCATCCTTATTCTCATCTATTGGATCTTCCATCATATCAATCCTTACCTTAAGTTCTCATTGGTCACTTATCATCCAAAACTTGGTCATTGATTTGCCTAGGATCCTTTAACATAAAATCTACACCATTGATTTCAAATCTAAGCACAATTCTAGATCAATATTGCACCTTTGGATTTTCTAAGAGTAAATCCTAATTATTCATATTCTATCAATGTGGCACATTAATTTTCTCAATCATACTCTTAAACTTAAATATTGATATGACCAAAATAAATACTAAGGTAATCAAATTGATACTAATAAAAATCGGGGTTCTTTCCCAAAATTTAACATTTATCCCTCTAATACGATATAATAAATTTTTCATATAAATTTATATGTCGTTCATATTATCTTCTATGTATCTATAATTTCTCATTTAAATAGAGAAACTCAACATTGTTAAATCGTCGACATCGTCATACTGATGATACATATACAATCATTCATGATCTTGAAATTTGATATTCATCAAAATAATTCATTAGAAGTATATTAATGAAGGAAATTCATGATAATAATTCATTAATCAAGTTTATAAATTTCTAAGGTGTTACAGTAGGAGGAAATCGTCCAAGTTTACGCTAGACAAATTGCGAATAGCCCCCAACAGTGCCATTTCTTGCAAACGTATTGTTGGTTTTGAGTCTCGTCGCTGGCAAAATTCACTAGTTGCTAGCGACTGTAATCTTCCCCGGTGACAATGAAACTTTTGGAGAATACGATCTACTACTAGATGCCAACCCGCGAGATGGAGATCACGGCAGCTTACAATCACAGCAAGGAAGGAAGGTCACGACAGAGATGGTGACACCAGCAAGGAAGACATGGCCCCAAGGTTGAGCTAGCAAGTGATGATGACGGCATAGGTGAGTGAAAGCGGCAGAAACTAAGAATGATATCGCGGCGAGGAGGTAGAAGCTCGGGCATTTTGGAGTTTTTTCGTAACATCTTGTACAGAATATGCTATTAGTTTCAATACGGTAAAATTTAGGCCTTTTTTTTTCCCCCCCTTTCCCATTCTCCTATTAAAACATGCTATTTGCTAAATGAAAAGGCTTGTTTTTGCTAACCCAATACTCGACAAGGGGTATGTTGACGCCCGTTACCCCAAAAGAATGCAGTAACTTCAGGCAATATCTCAAAGCTGATCTTGATAAGGGCGTGGCTCGTATCATTATTACTATATACTAAAAGAGAAGGGAAAATTACTGTTCTTTCTACAGTTTTGAACAGTAATTTTCCCCTTTTTTTTTTTTGTTTTCGGCGTTATATCTACAGTAAAGCACAGTTCCGAACAGTGCAATTACGCTCTTGCCCTCCTCCATTTGCCTGCCGGTTGGTTATCTTACAGTGGAAGGACGTAATTGCCTTCCAAGCTTTCCTTTCTCTTTGACTTTTCGGCTTCCACCGCCCATTATACCGTGTATTTGTTCTCTGTCCTTTCTCTCTCTCTGCACCTCTCTGGCTCTGCAGCTCTCTCTCTCTCTTATGTTCTTTTTTGCATTTTTGAGTTTGAAACCCTATTTTTCCCTTTCTCTTCTTTCCTCCATCGCCGAAATCACTAAAATGAAGGGGATATTTACTCTTCTTTTTACAGTTCTTAACAGTATTTTTCCTCTTTTTCTCCTTATCTTTTACTATTTGATACAGTATTAGGACAACTTTATCCTTCTAAAATTATTAATAGACGATTTTACCCTTCATTTGTAGTTACTTTTTTCCTTTGCTACAGTGTTATCCCAGTTTTACCTCTCTTTTTTAGTTGCTTTTCTTTTTCCGACAGTGTGTTGTCAGTTTTATCCCTATTTAGAGTTTTTTTTTCCTTAATATTGTTTTTGCCATTTTTTTTACGCTAAATTTTAGACATTAGATTCCGATTTATTGTTATATTGTGTTTTTGCTCACTATGTCTTTTTTTAATTTTTAAACGATTTTTTACTTTAAATTTTTTATATTTATTTCAGATTTTTTTTATGGGTTTTTTTTGTCTTTTTTGTTTCTTTTGTTCTATTTTTTAAATACCTTTTTTTTAAGATTCTGCGTGCATTTTTTTGTGTCTTTTTTGTTTGTTTTGTTTTATATTTAAAAAAATCTCTTTTTTTTTTTTGCATGTATATAACCTGATAAAAATTTGTTTTTTTATTTTTTTGGTTTTTTTTAAAAACAGTAAAAAAAAAAAGAAGAAAATGGGATATATATTTTATTTTGTTATAATTTTTTTGTTAGGGTTTGTTTTTTCTAGTTCTTTTGAATCTAAAGATTTTTGTTCTTTTTTTAAAATTTTTTTTCTTTAAATGAGTATGACTACAGAAAATTTTTTTTAATTTTTTGCTTTTGTTTTCATTTTTATTATTGTTAGTACTATTGTCATTTTGATTTTGCATCTTCACTATTGGGAGAGATTTGGGAAAGAATTATACTTATTATAATTATAATATTTATTTTAACTAACTGTTTTTATTATATAATACTCAGTTTATTTATTTATTTTGTTCTTCCTTCTCCGTGCAACGCACGGGTATTAAACTCGTATCTTCTAAAGAGAGGGCATCTGCACACACCTCGTTCATATATTTTATCCAGCAATCAACTAAAGCAAAATACAACTACTGAATCGCCAAAAGCCGATAACTTTCCATATTCAAAAGTTCAGTTCAACAGTGCAGATATATAGAAGAAAAGGGTAAATACAACAAAAATAACCACCGGACAAGAAATGAAGCAACCGCGTACGCAGGGCCAAACCTCATCTTCTAAGCACATAATAGTTGATGAGCAAAACTATTACAAGATGGCAAACACAAACTTGGAAAAGAAAAATAACAACGACACAATCGGCAAAGTGGCTAAAGAATTCACCAAGGTGCAAGCATCGGAAGCACCTCCTAGAGGGCCACCGACTGGGGCCAGTCCAGGAAGGGACCCGGTTGTCGAAGGCACCAATGAAGATCTCGGTGCCAATGTTCCGAGACCATCCGACTGAGGTGCAGGTGATGGTGCAAACATTGAATCCCTAATCACTGATGAAGGTGGCGCTATGAGCGGAGGAAACTGCTGTGCCCCTGCATTAAGTTTTGAAATGCAATACAAGGAACAAATTATGAGTCGACAAATTAAAATAAACACAAAAAAACAGTTGAATGAATCGTCTCAACAGTTAACAAAACCTACTAACAGTCCACGAAAGTAGTTTTTTAACACCTAATTATATATGAACCACTCCAATAGTCCGTTGTTTATTACAGTTGCATCAACAACCTCACATTGTGTGTGTGGGTAAATAAAGAGAGAAAAGCAAGGAAACTCAAGTCTCAAAAAGTATAAAGAGAACCACATAGATGCATAAATACTTGAAACTTGCAATATAACATTTTTCTTGTGCGCCTATACACAGCATTTGAGAGACTATTTACCCGGGCAGCGAGGATGAAGAGATGTCGACAGCCTGCAGAATACAAAATAAATTAACGAATTTGTAGAATTCTACAAAATTTCTAAACACATAAGAAAAGGAAAAAAAATGGTAAAGAAAACATACGCTGTGACAATAGTGCCATTAACGAAACCGCCGTAGTTACAAGAAGTGACGTTGCAACCAGCACTACTCTGCTGCGCCGTGTAATTTCCAACCATCAGGTTACTGTTTCTACATTGCATGCTCGAACAGGAAACTGCTAATGAAGCAGGCATGCAGTACAAACTGTACAAAAATACACAAATAAGATTTAACTTGTATCCGTAATCATAACTAACCACACAGACTATAGATGGGCCTATAAGTTCTTCAGTTACTTGAGATTTCCTGGTCCACAACTGCATTGGACGCAGTGACTCGCTGTAATGGCATAGCTTCCGTTAGGAACGATCAATCCAAAATCTGAGGCATATCGCGGGAAGTTTGATGCACAGGCTGCGATGCAACAAATAAAAGTAAAGACCTTACCAGTACGGACTATGGCCATTACTAATCTAAGTTGTCAGCATATAAGCAAATATAGCAGCAAACAAAAACAAGTAGAAAATGTAAAAGAACTACGAATAAACCCGATTATTTTTCTCTTAAATTTATCATAAATTTAAATAACATATGACCTCTGATGCCAATCAATGTAAGATACAGTATCATCTGCTGCATTTGTGACACAAATTTCACACACCAAGGCCATCCATCGAGACAATAAAAGTAGGAGAAGTTTTTTACTAAAGCACGGAAGTATCAAAGAAACTTCGCCACAAGAATCACAATTACTTACCTCAAAGAAGGGGAAAAAAGAAGCAAAAGAAGCACAAGGAAATAGCAAGACAAAAACATCGACAAAGTTTGAAATAGCCGAGATGATAAGAACCCCATTGTTTTTCAACTACAAAATTTGAATAACTAAAAACAGAAAAACCTTATTGTTTTCTCTTCACAGGACAAACAGACAAATATGTTTAGACTAAATTGCATCTCTGATGCATCAAACAACAAGAAAACTTGGAAAGCTTCCCTAAAACATGGAATAGCAAATAAATCAACCTTAAAAAGAAAAAAGAACAAAAACAAAATCCAGATAAGGAAATAGCAACAACTATAAAATTTGAACTACAGGAAAAAAACATAGACAAACATACCACAACTAAAAGACAAGATCTCTGATAGCAGAAAATGCAATAACATCAACTGCTGCAAGAAAACCCAAACACCTTTTCAAATAACTTCACCAGAAAGTTACCTGGCAACGGAACCGCAAGTATATCGCCGGCTCTAATGGAAGTACTCCCCATGGCATTGACATTCATCAAATCCGTAATCGTGGTGGAATACCTCGCTGCGATGGCCGCCAAGCTATCCACGGGCCTGACGACATACGACAAGTAGATGGCGGGCAGCGAGTTGTCCGTCCCATTGAAACAGGTACACGGAAGCGGCACCGTGAGCGTCTGCCCCACGTCGAGAACCGTGGGGTCAGGGATCGAATTGGCCTCCCTTATCTGGTCTGCAGATACAAGGCCTGCATAAATCGAGTCGGCAATGGAGGAGAGGGTGTCGGAGGGACGGGTCTTGTAGTGGGTGGAGACGGACTTGCGGATGCCGTCGACACAGGAGCATGTGATGGGGATCTTGAGGAAGAGGTTGGCGGGGAGGATGTGGTTTTCGACGTCGGGGTACGAGATGTCGACGGCATTGGCGGTGAGGACGGCAATGGGGTCCACCTGGAAGAGGGAGGAAACCTCGGAGACCTTGAGGTCGGTGTAAAGGGTGTAGCCGAGGAGGGCATTGCAGTAATCGGAGTTCGAGCACGGCTCAATTGTGGACTTTGAGCTCACCAGAACTACCACATTGGTCACTAACAACAGTAACAACAACAAAACTGGGTTTTTCTGATTTGGCATTTTTCTGGGGTTTTTGGTTCAGCAGAGTAAGAAATCAGTGCTGGTGAGTAAAAAAATTGGTCTTTTTGGCCTTTTGAAGAACTGGGTTTTGTTCAAAATGGGGTTTTCATTTGCCTTTTTTTCTTTCTTCTTCTCTTCTTTTTTTTTTTTTTTTTTCAAATGGGTATTCAAGATTAATAATAATGAAGCTTTTGACCGTAAGAAAGATGCGTTTTTTTTTCTTTTTTTAGGGTTTTTGTTGTGTTTTGTTTTGCTACATTTACTATGCTCAACCAAGTAGACAAAAAAAGAAACAGCAAATCTAATCTAGTCTAAAATGTCTGAACTTTGACACCAAAAAATTATTCCTTTTTAGTTTCTTCAACAATGTAGACAGTTTTACCTCATTCTGGGTTTGGATTTCTTATTTGCTCCGAAGCTCCTTCACCAGCTGGGAGATAGAGATAGAGAGAGAGAGAGAAGAAAGGGAAAGTTTTTGAAGAAAAGAACAACGAAAAAAAAAAGGAATTAATTAAAAATAAAAAAACAAAGAAAAGCTGAAAAGAGAGTAGACAATTGTATTTGGCATAGAGTGAAGTGAACAGACACATGGTCAGATTTTTGGGCAAAGTGTCCGAAACGTTACTTTCTTTCTTTGGACTATTATGTCCTCATCAAACCCCCATTTCTCGGCCTTCTTTGCCAACTCGAAACGCCGTCGTTTTTAACGTCCTTTGACCTTTTGGACTCGGAGGCTTGCATTTTTGAGTTGGTCCTTGTCGTTTCGCGGTTTTTTGCTAGTGTTGTGAGTGGGGGTGTTTTGGTACTTTTGTTGTTTCTTCTTCAGAGATTTATGGGCATCAAAGTATGGCCCACAGGTGTTTTTAATTATTGTGTGCTTTTCGGACATGCGAGGGAAGGAATTTGCTTGGGTTTTCTCGGTGTTTGGACATGGAATGGTATTGTATGAACAATTTGGGTTTGGAACATCATGGACGCGCGACGGGGACGCCAACCCCACCAATGATAACCAATTCCTTTTTTTTGCTCAAAAAAATAAATAATAATAAAAAATAAAAAATAAAAAAGAGAGAGAGAGAGAGAGAGAGAGATAACCACTTCCTCATAATGGTTATGTAGTTTTGATGCCGTTTTCACTTGTCTTCGTCTTGTGAGTTCATTAAACAAACTTCTTTAAAAAGGAAAAAATTACTTAAATATGCGGCGGTCGAAATTTTTATTGATTAATAATGATTAATCAGTAAAAAATATATATTAATATTGATCAATAACTGATTAATCATAATTGATCATTTAATCAATTATTGACTATTTTTTTTTCTAAAAAAATGGCCATTTTCTTAATCTTACAATTTGGCCATTTATTAAAAAAAAATTCTCCAAAAAAATTAGTCACCCACATATCCCAAAAAAGAGGTCATTTTCCCCTAAATTGCTTGTTAGTGTTCTTATATCTACCACTCGATTTTAATATCAATCTTACTTTACCATCTAAACTTAAAAATAAAAAAACTCTCATGTTATCTACCGTATTTGAGTCAATCTGCTTAACCCACTCTATTATATTTTTTCGTTAAAAACAGATAGAGAAACAAGATGTTAACTGAAGTCATTTGATATTTTTTTTGTTTGTTTATAACAAGGGTTATTTAAGTTTCTGTGTCATGTATTTTGTTTTACTCAAAAAATATACAATGCACTTTGAATTTTTACATTTTTATTAGATTTACATTTAACGTATAAATTTATACCATTTCTTGGTCTTTAATTTTGACATTAAATGGCCTAAATTACCTTTAAAAAGAAAAACTAAATTTAAATATTAGTTACATCTTGATACCTGCATTTTGTTTTATTCAAAAAAGTATACCGTATATTTTAAAGTTCAATAATTTTATATTATTATATTTACATTTAGTACATAAATAAATCCACTTTTTGGATCAACACTCAATTTTGTCATTTAAAATACTCAAAATACTCTTGAATTTAAAATAAAAAGTAATTGAAGAAATTTTGATATAAATTAAAACCTAAATAAATAGGCTGAGGCAGGGCTCGGAAAGGGTGTGTGGTGGCAGGGTGGGAAAAGGCTGGTGGTTATGATGGTTGAGTTTAAGAAGTCATGAATTTTTTATTGAGAAAATTAAAGTTTTTGTCGTTTTATGATTTTCCTTTCTAAGTATATTTTGTACGTGTTTAGGTCAAAATAAAAGTGTTGATCAAGGAAAAATATTGATTTATTTATTAAATATAACATAATGATATAAAATGCATACTCTTGAATGTATAGTATACTTTCTGAATAAAAGCAAAATACATGATATTTTTGGGTCAAAATTATGTGTCGAGCAAGAAAAAGTATAGGTATTTGTGTTTTAAATATAATCTCATGGTATAAAAATATAATATTTCAAAATACAAGATATACATTCTAAATAAAAACAAAAGATATTGTATAAAAATGTAAATAACCCTAACATTAATTTTAACTAAAGTGGTTAAATGAGACTAGTTTCCCTCCTGTTTACATGTTTTTTTTTAATTGTTTTTTTTTCTGAGACTCTTACAAAAGGTGTTAAGTGGGGTAAGGTTAAACTTAGAATTAGTTTGGATAAAAATAAAAGTATCAAATATTTAGGATATCAAAGAAAAATAAAATAGGATACAAAAATATATTTAAAATGATAGAACAATACTCATCTTATAGAATGATAGTTTTTGAAATCTATAAAGATGTGTAATAAATAAATTTAATCATTTAAAATTGGAAAAGACATGACCGCGACTTAGAATTCAAGTACTACTGGAAAGACTAAAGGCACATGCACAAGCTAATATGAACTAGAAGAAGCAAGGCTTAGATTACAAGATCCTAAACACGATATTCTTAAAGATGGAGAGCCCCTTGCCTTGCCTTTTCTAGCCTCTCCTTCTTGCTTGCTCAGCTTTCGTCTTAGTTTTTTAAGTCCATAGCATTCGAATGGAGAAAGTTCATATCTAGTAGACATATAAATCCAATCTATAAATATCAAATTTTACGGATTGGATTCATGTATTCAATCTGTAATCTCCAGAAATTAAAAATAAACATAGTAAAGCATATAACAATTCAATAATATACAATTATTCACAACACAATCAAATTCAATTCTTTGAAAAAAAAAAAAAAAAAAAAAACAACAACAACAACAACCAAATTGAGCCTTACAATCTATAACAACAAATAAACATCAACTATAAATTAAAAACAGAGTGTTCATTGCCCATGGATGTTACTTATACAAAACTTATTTATTTTTAAAGATGTATGAGTCGAATTTTGCGGATTTCAAAGAGAGGCAAATCCTTAATCCGAATATAATTTAGAAAGGACAAAATCTCAATTATTATCAATCTATTAGTCCTCAATTCATACATGATTGGATTAGATTGAATGGATTCACGGATTCGTTGAACACCTCTACCTATGTTATTTCATTTCAGATGTTTTCAATGCTCAATTAGCTAGCTGTATCTTAAAAATTCAAAAATTTAAAAGTTCAAGTGTCATGACATGAACGTAGAGTGGGATAATGTAACTTTACATTCATAATTAAAATATTAAAATCGATTGAATCCATAATCAATTAGAGATAATGAAACATAAATTGAAAATTAAAATATGAAAATTGTCTGAATCCTAGTCTTTCATATTTTCCTCATAAAAAAGCTTCAACTTGGTCCCAAACTCTTCCCCCATCTGCCTGGCCATTCTACCAATTTCGTTGGAAGGATGAGGGTTCCGAAGAAGCTTCAACATTGCCTCGAAAACATTGCTCATATCCTTGGCCATAACATGAACATTTTTGGAAGGCAGGTTATACGTCATGGCATTCGAAAATGTGAGTCTCACGTAGTAGACAAAGCCGTCGATGGAAGCATACAAACCGTTGCTAGCTTCATCTTCACCGTCCCCAAGTCCATAGGATTCTTTATAACGTTGAAGTAATCGGGAATTTGGAGTGCCTCAGGATCAACAGGTACCATGAAGACCCAAGCATAGGGATGCTTCAACAGAACATTCAAGATTCCCCCGCAACGCGACTTCATTCCGTCATCCATCTCTCTGTGGCTCTTTTGAGACTGTTTTTAAAATTGTGGGTTACGTGAGACTCAAGAAACAAGGGGAACACCTATTTATGGACTTTTAGATTTTTTTTTTTCTTTCCCTTATCTTAGTAGGTTTCCTAATTCCTATCCCAATTATGTTTCCCTTTTATGTTCATCCTTTCTACTTCTTCTTCTTCCCTTTTTTTTTTTTTTTTTTTATATTTTATAACTCCTGTTATCCTTTCTTTTTACGTTCCTCATCATTTTTTTTAATCTTAGCTAAAGTTCCCTAAAAAAAAGTAATGATAAAAATTTTAGCTAAAAGTCAATCTTATCTGTAAAAGACTATCTTCTGAGCTTTGTAGTCCTATTTGTGAGCTCAAGTTCTACACCCTTACATACCATCAAATTCACAAAGAAAACCTCTTGGATGACAGAAACTTGAGGAAACCTTAACTCAATCAGATGGGTAGATAGTACTAGTGCAGTTACCTCGATCTTTTCCTTCCTCGCGACCGACTCTCCCAATCCTTTTGGTAGAGAGACCGGATCTTCTTACGCCAGCCAATGCGTCTGATAGTTCCCTCTTACTTGGGCATAACCCTCATATTCAGATAGAGCCTTATTATGCACCGCCCGACAATCTCGAAGGACATAAAACAGCAGACTATGTGGAACATCGGACATGGACTATTCGTTTGTCACCCCACCAAAGCATATGGATTGGGACAAAACATTCATTAGTCACTAAAACCACGGGAACGGATGGCTTTCTGGTTGCACCCGTCCCAAGCTTACTGTCCCTCTTAATAACAACAAACATCTCTCTCTATACATGCATATATACATATATATACAAACAGATGTATCTAAATATGCCTGTACAATAAAAACAACATCGTATTTGTATGCATAATAATAGCAAATTTGATTTGTCTTGTTCTTGTTATCTCAAAATATATCTCTGTAATGAGTACAAGAAGGAAAACAGGGGAAAAAAGCATGGTTTATATACATCGCCAAGTGTTATGAACAGAAACAATTTAAACAGCAAAATTAATTTATGATATCTATTTCTTCATCTTCATCTTCTTCTTCTTCTTCTCCTTCAAAAGCAAAATCAAAATCAGGCTTAAGACGTAAGCCTAACTTCTTGAGTGGGAGTCCAAGCAATACTTTGGTAGAATAATCACCACCACCACACAGCATCTCGAGCTCTTTCATGTTGTAAATCTCTTGACCATTCTTCTCTGCTTTCTTTTCCATTTCAATTAGACCCATCCGAGCTTTCACCCGTTGCTCTTTAATCATGGCTTCTTTTTTCGCTATCTCACTAGGACCATCATGTCCTTTGACATCCGCCATCTTCTCCTCTGCTCTCAACATAGTGCCCGCAAAGCGACGCTTCATAACTTCTATTCGGAGAGCTGTATTTGGTGAGAGTTTCACCTGATCGTCACAAACAACACCAGAACTCTTGTCTGAATTATCAGCCACTGCGACGGCAGAGCTCTTGGCTTTTAAAATCTCCTTATCATCAACATCTTTTTTGTGAATGTTGAACTTGTTGGAACCCTTTAAAGCCGCTTCCATTAACAATGGTTGGCTCTGGTTTCTGAACTCTACTCCGATTTGTTGTCTGTTTTTTTTCTTCCTCGACTCCTGGGCTTGGGGGGTCGAAACTGTTACGACAACGCTGGCCGTGGATGGAACCAATTTCTCCTTAGGCTTTTGCAGTAGCACACAAGCAGAGTCCTTCAGCGGCCTTTTCCTTGTTATAAGCTCACTACCGATCTTTTCCTTGTGAATTTCTTTCAAATTATTGGTCTCCTTCTTCAACCTCTTTACTGACACAGAAGAACTAGTTTTCACAGCAATTTGCTTCCCAAAATCATCTGAAGCCTTGCTCATATCTTCTTGGAGAAAAAGTTTTAACTTCGTCTCGAAAACTTGTCTCATCTCCTGAGCGAATCTATGAACTTGATGGGAAGAATCAGTATACCTGATTGCATTCGCAAACGTAAGCCTCACTTTACGGACGAAGTAATCCATGGAATAGTAATCGTACACGTCTCGTTGGTCGTTCTTGCGCTTGTTCACGGACTCCATTGAGGGTTTGGTCTCGCTTGGTGATCAACTTTGACTATGGAATTTCTTAGGGTTTAGAAGTAGTTTGTGGTTTACTTGAGACTGAATTAATAAGTGGAAGATCCATTCGTATATGAATAAAGAGGACTTTTGAGTTTGAAGTAAACTAGGATTTATGAAGTTGTTCTGTGTCTTCGACATAAAAGAAATACGTGGAAGATCCATTCGTATATTTTCCTCCTCATCTTAATTTTGTGTCCTACTACAATTATGCTTCCTTTCCCACATTTTTAGGTCTCTTAACCTTTGCTAATTTTCGAACTTATATTTTCAGATTTTTTTTTTAAATATTAACTATTATTGCCATGCAAAAGATACGAAAGAGGATTGTGAAATTAAGAAGGCCGAAGAGAACATGGAAACCAAATGGTCATGGAATGATAAACTTGGTGGCAAATATCCCTCTTTTGAAAAGCAGACAAATAAACTGGTCGTTTTTGGAAGTTAAAAAACAGAAGAGAAAGCAAGGGAAAAAAAAAAAAAGAGCGGTGTGATGGTACCTCCAAATAAACATGGTGAAGAGAATCGGAAGCAGACAACGAGAAGCTTTTCTTTGAGGCAATTTCACAAACACCACTCGGGCTTTGAGTAAAGGATGAGTTTTCATGGCGGTTTGGAAGAAGGAGAAGAAGAAATGAGTAAAAATCCCAGAGAATGAGTTTCCATGGCGGCTTTGAAGCTTGTTAAAAACACGCCAAACAGAGGTTGGTCTGATTCCCATGGCGATAGCATTCCCAGATGCCATTGCTATTGCCATTCGCAGCTGAAAAAGTGTCTGGAATATAGTCGGTCCTTTAGTTGGATGTACTCTTTTATTTTGTTGAAGGTCGATGAAAAGTAATCCTTAAATTTTATTATTTTTTTTTAGGTCTTATTTGGTGAGTTAGTTTAATTCAAACTAAATTGTATATTTTTATCTCAATTTTTATATTTTTCTGAAAAGTCAACAAAAATTATAATTAGTTTTTAAAAAGTCAACCAACTTAAACTTAAAAATTTCAACTCAAACCGTTTTACCAAACGGAGCTTTAATTTGTTAATAGATAGTACATTTTTTTCTTTACAATAGAGCTAAACTTTTCTTATATTTAATATTTTTGTATTTATTAATATTTTTGTACTAATAAAACAAAATGTTGCCAAATAATTTTTTAAGGATTTGTTTAGTGTTTAAGTTCAACTCCAATTAAATTGTTCTTTATGAAATGATTGTATTAAAATTAAGTAAAAATGATGAGCAATGTCCTTCTTAAGTAATAATATGCAAGTAATGTGCAAAAAATGGTCTAAATTTTAACGGATTTGAGCAAATATAACTAAATTGTCAAAAATTCAAAGTTCGAGAAGTTGATTGTTCGGGGGGGAAAAAAGGTATTAAGCCTCATTTTGGTTCATTGGTTAGAAATGAAATTTTTATATTAGAGTTTATTGACTTTTTAAAAATTATTTATAATTTTTGTTGATTTAAAAAAATAAATAAATAATAAAAAAATGATATGAAAATAAGAGGAGAATTGCGGTAAAGTCCCTATTTTTATACCCTACCGATATGACTCATTTTTAAACTGTTAAGATGTAATCGAACGGTTGAGATGTTATTTGTGTATCATAGTTTCATAATTATCATACACCTTACCTCATATTAGTATAGATTAATAAATAAAAAAAATTTTTAAAAACACCCACCCCTTCCCCGACACTATCGGCCGACCAGATCTACCCCCGTCCGACGCCAACCCAGGTCCCAGCCCCCCCACGACGAGACCCAGGCCTCGCCAAATCTGGGCCCCTACCCCTTGAAATCCCGACGATGGCTCGCCCTTAGGCGAGCTTCCGTTGTTCAGGATGGCAAAATCGCCTTCCCCCGATGACCTTCCACCCACCGGCGAGAGAAGAGAGAGGGGAAGAGTGAGAGAGTTTTTTTTTTTTTTTAGGGAAAAAAAAAAGAGGAAATCTAATATATTTAATCTTAAATTTGCATAAAATTACAATCGTAAATTTTAAAAACAATTCAATAATAACTTTTAAATAAGTAATTACTGATAATGTTTATTAAATGAGTCCTATCACAAATTATCCTGAAAGTAAGTTCAAGTGATATTAGTACAAACATATAAATAGATAAATAAATAAGTAGCCGATACCAAACCAAGCAGTTAAAAAAAAATAAAAAATAAAAAATACACACACGCGCACACACACACACACACACACATATATATATATATATATATATATATATATTTTAAAGCGAATCCCATCACCGGGAAAACAAAATTTCTCCTGTAAATGGCGGGAATAACGTTCTTTGTTCCCTCCAAATTTCTGTGTGTGTGTGTCCCTGTAGATTTACGTTTCTATTATCTCCTAAATCCCTAAATCCTTCCAAAGCCCTAAATTCCCAATTCCAGAACCCCCTCCAACCACCCAATTGCTCCAGATCCTATGGATAATTCACCCCCCGATCAGGACCATTCCTCGCAGGATCTCAGTCCCGGCGAGCTCTTTCCAACGCTGCCGGAGCGGAGACCCGTCCGCCGGAGACTGGTCCAGTCCACGCTTTTCCTTCCAAAACCTCAACCGCCAGAGCTCGAAGCCAATGGCGAGAGAGATAGCAACGAGGACGACGGCGGCGAGGACGAGGAGTGCTGCGGGAGTCAGAGTAAGAGAAAGAGAAAGCCGAAGGGAAAATCAACGCCTACTAAAAGATCTTCCGAGAAGGTAAATTTTTGGGAATTTGGCTAATTTTTCTCTTCCGATCCCCAATTTTCCTCTTCGGATGAGTACTGAACTGAATTGAATCAAACTTTAATTGGTTCTTCAGCAAAAAGGAAAAAAAATTTCTAATTGTTCTCTGTTTGTTCGGTATTTTGTCAGGTAAAAGGACAACGATCCCGGAATAATACTCCAAAGAAAGATTTAGCAAATATGCAGGGTGAAGATGCACCTATTGTAATCCCTAATTTGCGGTTAGAGGCAAGAATGACTGCCGAGGTCAGTCAATATATATATATATATATATATATATATATACACACACACACACGCGCTTGCATGCTAATTTTTGACCAAGTAACTATTCTCTTATCAAATTTTTTTTGACAAGTTAGTCTCTTATCAATTTGTTGGTTGACTTTGTTGAAAATAGATGCATGTGTTTTTAGTCACTCTTTGTGCTTGTTGGTTTCCATGTAGAGAGAAAGTAAGTGACTCGTTTGGATTAATTGTTCTAAACCCAACCAACCTTAATCTTAGGCCCTTGGGTCCCGGATTATTGGTTAATTTTTTTGGGGGTACATTTACATATCATCAATAGGAAGAGAATGGAAGGAGTTTTTTCCTTCCTTTTGTTCAAATGTTTACTTACTTGAATCAAATGCTTATGTTCTCTTTCACTTACAAACCTTTTCCTTTTCCAATCATAATCCACTGCGAGTTAGTGACTTGCCCTTGTGTAGTTCTCTAGGCTACTATTGCTTCTGGAAGTTTAGTTTTTGACGAAATTGTTTGCTCGAAACTTGCAAGTGATTTTGACTTGGAAATTGGATTCTTGCATATTAGCGTTTTGGTTTTGGCCCGTATGTATTTGGTGTGGAATCCTAAGTGTCTTCCCTTTGCTTTTGATCAGGAAAATTCACGGTTATTTGCAGGGAAGCAAATGCACCCCTTCTTCTCATCTTGGAAAGTAGGCAAGAAAAGCCAAGAGGTAATTGACTTGGACAGCAAACAGTTTGCAGCTGTTAGAGACAATAAAGAGATGACTTGTGGCCCAATCCACGTCTTTGAAAGGACCCAGGTAAGATTCTCACAATTTAGCTCTTAACACAGATGTTTTGGTGGTTGCTGGTTGGGGGAATTAGAATTTGCTGTTAGTTTTCACATACCATAGTGAACCTTAAAATTCTTCCATACAGGACAAGGAAGGGCCGCTTGATTGGAGAACGTGGGCGTTTCGTGAGGGAATCTTCATGAATCGCAGTTGTGTTTTAGAAAGCACTCGCTCATCCATTTTTGAAGGCTCTGTTGAGTGCTTACGTTTTGATAAGCTTCCAACTAATTCAAATCCCAGAAACACATCACTTTTTCATGATGAGGTTTCTTTTGATCAGTGTCCCATTCAACAAGAATGTTTGTATGAAACGGCACAAGCAGCCTTCGACATATCAGATGATGAGAAAGTGGTTTGCTACAAGCCCTTAAAGGATTCAGATGTAAATACAGCATTGTTTTATCCGACTTTTGATTTTCCCCCCTCCATATAATACATTCTAGCAGCAATATGCTCTCACTGCTCTACTAACTGTTTCTTTTGTTGGGATGTTGTGATTCAGTCAATTCAAATAAATTATAGCCAGGACCGTGACATAAATAAAGTTGATCCCTTCAGTGGGCATACTGATTTGGCAAGGAAGCCAGACATTGGGCAGCAAAATAGATTTCTCGAGGAAAGGTGGTTTTAAATTATCTCAGATCTTTTGTTTCCCCTTTTTTTTTTTTTTTTTTTAACTTCTATATTTCCTATACTAATATTCTTCTGTTAATTGTTTTCTTCAAACATCATTTCTGCTTTAATCATATGAGCTTTATCTAATTAAACGTGTCACCATTTTTATGATTTATTGTATTTATGCTCTTTCTAACTAACCTTTTTAAATAAGTACTACTAGTTGTATCTGATGTTGCACAATTACTGTTTGAGATTATTATCATACAGAATTGGAATTACCCGTGCATTTTTCTTAGTTTGCAATTGGTCAATTGGAAGATAAGAACTTACTTTACTGCTGCATTAATTGCAGGATGAAGTCATATTATATTGGTTGTAGTAATCAACCAAAGGATAGCTTATGGATCTATAAGTACCAGCCAAAAAAGGCCCTGGAGGTTTGATAACTTGGTCTGTTTTTTCATTGTAGAAGTTATGCAATTTTGGAATTTCTCCAATCTTTTAGATGGATAAACACACCTTTGTTTCACCAATTTCTTCTTGTTTATTCTGTGACATGGTCAAGTAGGTATGCGGTAACGATGAGTCTGTGAAGTTTTTGAGTGAGTGGCTCCAACATTGGCGTGAGAGAGATTCTCGTATCAGCAAGGAAGTTGTTGATTGTGTTATGGGTGACATGGAAGATAACGATTATATATGTTCTGAAAGTGACTCTGATTCAGAAAACAAACATGAAAAGGCTGGCCCAAAAAATGTCCTCTTAGTTACCGGGCCAATTGGGGTACGTGCAAAAAATACATGTTATAAAGTTCACTATCTGTCTATGATTATAGTGAGTCATTTTCTTTGGTCTCCAAGGGGAGCTATTATTTTTAACCTCGATACATGCTTTTTTAAGGTTCTGATTTAAAAACATGTCATAATCTCCGAAATGAATTTATTGGAAATTAAGACAACAGGAATCAATCGATACATATGTTATTAATTTCTAGTGCTATCCTTACTAGGGTACTAAAATATACAACTGCCTAGAGTTTGGGTCAATATGGATACAGTTAGAGTTGTCTCTTTTGTGTCCTTTTACCTTGTCTCAATTTCAGGTTTACTTGTTTTATAATTATGCTGGAAAAAAGAGCAACATTGATAAAAACAGATTTGTGCATATACAGCCTTTTCCTTTTGGTGTATGAGTGTTTGTGTCTTGAAAGGGCCTTGTCGTTTCCAATCTTGTCAATGAGAGTAACAATACACTTTTTAAATTTAGGACCATAGATGATTAAAAGTGTCAATTTCTAGTTTGTGAGCTACGGCTTCCTTGTTGATGACTCGTGTTCAGTGCATTTGCAGTTCTATAGATGGTTTCCAAATTCAATATTTATCCATTTAAGTGATGTATTTTTCAGATTAAGATCTTTGACTCACATGTTGCAGAGTGGAAAGTCTGCTGCGATTTATGCTTGTGCACGAGAGCAAGGATTTGAGGTTTTGGAGGTACTTAAATTGTGACATTATTGCTACATCAGGAAATTTGCTGTTCATTGGTGATGATTGCTCTTGTTCCCCTCCTTCTTTTTTCCCTTCTCTTCAAATCCCCACATGTACATAACCATCTAGTGTCAATGAAGATGGTAGTTCGATGCATCTTAAAATCCCTATTTTTATGCATCTATGATTTCACGGAATAATATGTCATATAACTTACTGAAAATTTTTCTACAAGCAGAGACCAAATGTAGCTACTTTTTTTGCCCATAATGAAACAGTTGACAGCATAACAATAAACCATCCTCTCACCCTTTTCTACTGGCTACCGAGTCATTAGGCATCTTTCTTTGGATTCAATCATTGTTATACATGGTTATTTTTCTGCATGTTGATTTATATTTTGAATTGGCATATTGATTTATTGATTGACTATCTCTTCTTTTCAGATCAGTGCATCAGAATGTCGAAATGGAACTCTTGTGAAGCAGAGGTTTGGTGAGGCTTTAGAATCACGTCAACTTAAAAGGTTCTTTTTATTCCTTTAGAAATAGTAGTTATATTGCACTTTTTTATTTCATGTGCTGAAACATAGTTCCTACTCATTCATAGTTTCTTTCTCAAGGAAGCTTGTCAGAATATAAAAAGCATGTAGAAATATGAGGGACTTAAATGCAGAAATTATAGCAAACATTGATGCACTTCAGAGTTTAGAGAATTTACAGTAGTAAAGAAAGGAAAAATAGTTACGCTTTCATTGAAGGATTCTCTTGTTTGTACTGATAATGTAAAGGAAAGTAAAAGCATTTTTCTTTTGTAATTTTGATTCAGAACCTTTTTTTTTTTTAATTAAAAAAAAACAAGAATAACTCTTTCCTTGACATCTTGGTGTGATTGGTGTCTCATAAAGGCGTTCAAGTTGCACCTGTCTATGCCGAATGAATCTCAAATGACAATATCTTTCTCTGTTTATCAATGTAGAGCTTAATCTTTAGCTCATAAGTTCAATTCAGATGGCAAAAGACGATACCGTTCCAAATGACCCTTTACCGATAACACACTAATGATGCACAGGCTACTGTTCTTATAGTCTACATACGTCTTACCACATATAGTGAAAAATGGGTTTAACCTGGTGAAGACATAATCGTTTATACAGCCATGAAATTTGTATAATTCATAATTACTTAATTTTCAAATATCACAATGATGATCTCTAATACGTTTCTGCCTTTGATGAGATTCATGGATGATCTAAGGTTATATTTCATTTCCGTTTTACTAATGTTTTCCTTCTGTCTATATATGTGTATATTCATAATTACTTATTGTCATATCCCGAACCTGGTCCTTTTTTAATTTGACTCCATATACCTTATTTTTATTGACTCAATATACTAACTTGGGGAAACTGAGGACTGACCATAAGTCTCTGTAGTACTATGAGTCTATGATTTAAGATGACATTGACACTTGACAGCATTGAGTTTGTTCTTGTTTATGCTGCTTCTTTTCCTTTTTGCTGGTAAACATGGAACATGGTAATTGTATGAATATTTTCTATGCGAATAAAATTCTGAAGAGAAACTTTTGCTTAAAAGAGTTATGCCCAGGGTCGGCCTTAGACTATTAGTAATAACCATAACAGACATTAGACCTTAGTTATTGCTGAATACTAAGATTTTTTCAATATGCGTCTAGGTCACTAGCAAATCCTATGGGATCACTGAATAAGCATATTTGGAAACCCTGCTCAAATCTGGAAAATGGTACCGCAACCCAAGAATTAGATGACGAGGTGGTTGAATTGATACCCTTAGCAGATGAAAATTGTTGGAATGCAACAGGAGAATCCGACATGTCTGATTGCAAGGAGGCTGGAAGTTGCTGCCATCAGAGTGAACTTAAACCTTTAATTCTATTTGAAGATGTGGATATCACTTTCCCTGAAGATCGGGGATTTATTGCAGCTGTACAGCTGATTGCTGAAACGGCAAAGGGGCCCATAGTATTAACAAGCAACAGTAAGAGGGCTCACTGTTACATATAGATTTTTTCTAATTTGAAACTTTTTATTTCTGGAAAGTTTCCTTATTGCTAATCTTTATAATTGTGGAAAAATCAAGGTCATAATCCTTTCCTGCCAGACAATTTAGATAGAAAGCAGATATGTTTCACACCTCCGTCACCAGAGGAGCTGCTTTGCCATGTTTATATGGTACAGTTCTTTTTCCCTATTAAACTAGGTCCGTTACAGGAATCTGGAATTTTCTTTTGTCAAAATTCAATATGTAATTGCATTGCAGGTTTGCGCTGCAGAGAGAGCCAACATCCAATCTCGTTTATTGGAACGATTTGTTGGATATTGTCAGGGAGATATACGGAAAACCATTATGCATCTGCAGTTCTGGTGCCAGGGTAGAACCACTAGGAAAGGTCAGTCGAATTCCATGGATGCTTTTTGTTATTACATGTACTAGTTTCAAACAGGATAAGTATCGTCTTTTTTTTTTTTTCCCTTTGCTCTTCATATTGTATGCTGTATGGAAAAGGGATTTTTGGGTCTTGATGACTTTATTTTACTAAATAACCTCTGTTCAAATAATTTAGTGACGACTTAAATTTTTGTGCCTTTTTGAGCTTTTCTGTTTAATAGAGGGAGGTTCTCTGAAATGGTTTTTTGTTGTTAATATCTTTTTGGGGGCCTTAAAAGACAAATGATATCAAATATGTATGCTTGTCCCGAGAATTCTTATCATCTCTACAAAAGGAATTATTAATGTTTAAATGCATTTATTATTGTACAGCTAGGAAAAGCCGAAGGACGTGTGGTTCACTGCTATTTGATCTTGAGGCTGTCCATCAGATACTTCCAAAATTAATACCCTGGGAATTACCTTCTCCGTTATCTGAGCTAGTTGATAAAGAGATTACTGCATCACTATCCAGGGAAGGAAATTGCTTAATGGAGGCCACTGGTGAAGAACAATTGGACAAGAGGGAAACAGAATATAGTTTTATGCACAATAATGAAATGGAAACTATAGAGGCGAAGAAGGCAGAAATGTTGAGCAGGAATTGCGCTGTTCATGACTATGATGAGTTTAGAGCACAACTTGATACCGTTCCTGAGTTTTCCGATAATTCAGACAATCCATTTTCCTGTTCTCGAAGGATTGTTCGAAAAAACCAGGATATGATACTGTCTTCGGATTCCGAAGATGAAAAAATTGGTAATAGATGTAATATATTCACAAATAGAGACACTAACAATGGAGCACTTCCTGAAGAGAGCCCGTCATTTAAGGAGCTACCTTGTTCTGCAGCAGCTGTAATGGATGAGGAACAGCATAGAGACACTAATAATGGAGCACTTCCTGAAGAGAGTCCATCGTTTAAGGAGCTACCTTGTTCTGCAGCATCTGATATGGATGAGGAACAGCATTATTTTTCAGAAGCTGCAGGCTGCATCCCCATATATGACGAATGCAAGTCACTTGATGTGTCATGTGTGCCAGAATCATCATTCGTTCCAGAAACTGAATTTTATGATGGCACAGAGGTACATTTAAGAACAATGTCCTGTAATAATGTTGGGGATACAATGGAAGAAGTTTCAGTGAGCAACAACAGGATACCAGTTGAAGCTGATTATCAGGATGTATCGAAGTCAGAACAGCAAAAACATTCAGATACTTTTGTAAGTAATACATATATAGTTGCAGAATTTTGCGAACAAGAAGAGATGGATGATTCTCACAATGAGCATGTGGAGGCTGCAGCAATAGCGAATCAGGTGATGGACGAGTCAAGCCACATGGAATTTCACAGGCTGCGTAAATTTGTAGAGAAGTCAAAACCGTTGGTCTTGACTGATTCAGTACAAAAGTTATGGAATCAACTCCGTATCCACCGTGCAGACCTAGCACAGTATGCGAGATCAGAAGAGCAACATCCTCTCCAAATTGTCAAGCTTGCTGATAATATGAGCAATCTAGTCTCAGAAACAGATGTGTTGCTTTCTAACTGTCAACCGCTAACAAGTGTAAGTATCATGTTATGTTCTGATTGGAAATTAAAAGGACCCTTGCTATTTTTATTGTCAACGTCAGTCGATGATTTAATTTCATATTACTGCAGGACTCTTTAGAACCATCAACGATCCCTTCTGAGGAGTCAGATACATACGGTTTTTATGATAAAGGGATATTGGCCTCCACAACTGCACAACATGGATTTTGCTTCTACGCTAAAGACATTGCTGCTGTTGGATCGACCATAGATTCCGTTAGCACGGTAGATTTAGCCTCTGAAATGTTGGCTTCTGAAGCTGGTATGATGGCATTAGGTAAATTAGCTGGACATGATATGGCAACAACTACTGGAAGAAATTCACAAATCCTAGAAAAAAGTGACATTTCATCTAAAAGGTATTAAATTTACCATCTATTTTGTTTCATAAATTGTATAGTTACATGTACAAATCCATTAACTCTTGATGCCTGCAATGCAGTGGAAACGCATCGTCCCTTTTTGATGTAATTCAGTCCATTGTTCCTTCAAAATCTTGCATGGCACTTAAGGGTGCTGCATTTTATGAATATCTTTCTTCGTTGCGCTGCATGTCAAGATCAGAAGCTTCTCGCTTGTCAGAAGAAAAGGAGAAACCAAGAAAACGGAGGTGTGTACTTGTGATGTCAAATTGGCTTGTTCCTGCTTTTCAATTTCGTATAGTAATAGCCTTTGGAAATAAGTAATGTAAGTTGCCTGATGTTTGAACACAGGGGACGGGCCAAAAGACACTACTTGAGTACCGGCACACTGATGATGACCCCTGAAGAAATATCATTGCTTGGTCAAATTAACATGTCCTGAGAGAATTCTTCTCAACCGGCAGATGCTCTTTAGATTTTAACTTTGAAGCAAGGGAAACTAACAAGGTTGGTGGAGTGCTTTTGTCATGTTCAGTGATTGGCTCAAGACAATGGTGGGAGATTTTGAAGTCATCTGTAGGAGAAATTGTAAATGATGCAATGTGCTTCAATTTAAAGGGATTATTCATTTACTCCCCCTAATTTCGGTCCATGCCAATGGCTATCCGAAGTTGCCTACCAATAGAATAGTAAGAGTGCTGTTATCGCCACCACCAATTTGGAAGTCGGGATATGTCGTTAGTTCCGATTTCCCTCGTTGTACAGGCTCATAGTGGAAATTGATTCTTTGTATTCATATTATAGTAAGCTTAAGTATATTCAAATAAAGAGGAATAGAAAACTTCTTAGGACCAGGTTTGCGAAATGTAACAGCGAAGTTCTTAGTCTCCGAGTGCACCTTCTAAACGTGGACTGATTGAATCACTGAAGTTGTTGGAAAATTATCGAGAATCTGTTGAACCACATGAGAATACCGTTGAGGTGCAAAGAAAACGCCGGTGTAAGCCAGCGACGGATTGTGCTTAGCCGGAACGACAGAACTCTTGCATGGGGTTATGTATTCCCGTCCCATATCCTATTGTCATTGTGCTAGCTTAATTTACTCTGCAGATAGATGCTATATCACATCTTTTTACCACAAAAAGAAACTTATTTTTAGAGTAAACAGTAATTATTTTGCTACCTTTCGTTACCCATTGTTATTGGTAGGAGGAAAGCAAATTTATGGGGTGTTTGGTGCTCTAGTTTGGATTATAATTTATGATTTATTTTTTTTTTTTTTCTGAAAAGTCAATCTTAGTTTTACTATTTACATAGTTTTGTAATTCAAATTTTAAAAGTTCATAACTTTGAATATATAAGTCCAAAGAGATGATTTTTTTAATTTTAAATTATATATAATTTTGAGACGGACGAAACAAGTTTCACATTATTTTTTTTTTTCCGAATAGATTTCTCAAATTTTTTCGTTTTTTAATTCCAGCAATTCAAACGTCTCACCAAATGTACAATTCAATTCAAATCCGAATACTACAATCCAAATCTGAACACCAAATATATATTTAGCTAGTGCATGGGCCGCTTCATGACCTTTACGGAGAATGAACCGGCATAAGCCACCACTAATTTCCAAAAATAAAGACGATATCAGGCCTATTGTTCGTTAGCAATCAACACAGCATAAATTCTATCACCTGTGGTTACGATAAATGAGGTTTGCAAATTTTTAGAGAGTTGAGATGAATATTTTACGGACTGGAATAACAAATCTTCCCACCATAATATATATCCCAAAACCACATCTGGCTCTTAGCCTGTCCTCCAAAGTACACGACCGTGAAGCTTTTATTTCCAAATTCAGATCATTCATGGCAGCCAAACCAACTCCTCCATTATGAATTTAGGGGCCACTCATAATAATTTTCAAGGCCTATTCTTTGGACATGTCCACCAAGATGGGTCAATTTTCCAACACTTCGTTGAAGCACGTGTTGAGTTCTGAACTTTGCTGAGAAGGCTTTAAATTTGCTTGTTTCGTCACGCCATGCACAATTATGATGGGAACGATGTAATGAAGCATTCATAGCTAAAATAATAATATACAAATAAATACAACTTTTTGAAAAATTTAGCCTAGGAACTCTAACTTTTACCCTACCAACTTTCTAATGAACATTGTAAAAGTAGTTGTGCATGCCGTCCTGTATATTTTAATACAAACATTTAGATATCCGATTGTTAAATGATAATTAATTTAATAGTTAAAATGATAATATTTAATTATTAATAAGATAAAAATATAATTTTTATCGTAAACTTTTGTCTTATTATTTCTATGCTTCTTATTTTATACTATTCTCTTGTCCTTTTATTTTAATATACACACTAAACAAGGGAAAAGGACCACATTTTCTTTTTAACTATGTCACACAATGTTGAACATAAAAAAGCACACCAATTTAGATTATACGAGTTTAATACCCGTGCGTTGCACGGGAAAGAAAAAATATTTTCTTCATATCGAAATTGAACCGTTGACGATTATGGTAGTCTATCTAAGAATGATCTAAAGAAAATGCGTTGATAGTATCAGTTAAATATTTTTAAAGTGGAAATTAAATTTGTTGCAAAAATTGTTATGCAAGCAATTGCAAATGTTCTGCAAGGTTAAGAATTTGAGAATTCCTAAGAGGTGTTAAGAGTGATGGATGTTATATTAAAGTAATATGTATGGAAGTCGTGGGTGATTGTGTTTTATTTTTTTGGATTTTAGGTTTTTTGCTTTATTATTGTTTTTGTTTTGTTTTTTTTTTGAAAAAAAAGTTTTTTTTGTTTAAAAAAGAAAATAAAAAAATAAAAATTAAATTTTTGTTCGGTATATATATGTAAAAAGCAAAAAGAGAATTTTTAGTATAAGGGGAAAAAAATGGATGAAAAATGCATATAAAATGTTAAAAAAAAAAAAAGGAGTATTTAAAACTGTTGAGGGTCATGGTAGTCAATTTGAGAATGACCAAAAGAAAATGTGTTGATAGTATTAGTTAAAAACTTTTAAAGTGTTAATTAGTTTTGTTGGAAAAATTCTTATGTAAGCACTTGCAAATGCTCTGTGAGGTCAAGAATCTAAAAATTCTTAAGAAGTGTTAAGAGCAGCTTATTTATTGTTGGTTCTCTTCCAGGAAAGAAGCTTAAGTTCATTGTTGTGCTTAACGATGTTTTAGCAGAAAGATGGACGTGTTGGGTGTTGTTGAATGATTTTTTGTTTATCATGGTTTTATTAATTTTTTTCTTTTTTTTTTTGTTATTTTTTTTTCCGGTTTTGTTTTGGTATAAGAGTAATTGAAACTGTAGTGTTGACGATTATGGTACTCTATCTGAAAATGACCGAAAGAAAATGCGTCAATAGTATCAGTTAAAAACCTTTAAAGTGAAAATTAACTTTGCTGCAAAAATTTTCATGTCAGCAATTTATTGAAGGTGTACATTGTAGTGTTTATTGTGTTGTTTTGTGTTTTATTATGGTTTAACTGGTAAGAACTTTGGTTATGATTGTGAGAAGAGCTTATTTACTATTGGTTTTCTTCCATGAAACAAATTTGAGTTCACTGTTGTGCTTGATGATGTTTCAGTGGAAAGATGGATGTGTTAGGTGTCATTGAATGATTTCTTGTATATCATGGATTGATTTGTTTTTTGTTTTTTGTTTTTTTTTTTGTTTTTTTGGCTTTGTCTTTATATAAGAAGAATCGAAATTGTACTGTTGATGGTCATGGTAGTGCATCTGAGGATGACCACACAAAAAATGCGCTGACAGTATCAGTGGAAAACTTTTATAGTGGAAATTAGCATTGTTGCAAAAATTCTCATGCAAGTAATCGTAAATGTTTTATGAGGTCAAGAATTTGAGAACTCTTAAGAGGTGTTAAAAGTGTTGAATGTCATATTAAGGCAATATGTATACAGGTTATGGGTGATTGTGTTTTATCTTTTTCGATTTTAGGTTTTTTTGGTTTATTATTACCTGTGTTTCGTTTTTTTTGGAAAAAAGTTGTTTTTGTTGAAAAAAGAAGATCACCAAAAATAAAAATTGAATTTTTCTTAGGTTATATATATGTAAAAAGAAAATAGGGAATTTTTAGTATAGGGGGAAAAAAGGGATGAAAAAATGCACATAAAATGTTAAAAAAAAAATGGAGTATTTAAAACTATTGATGGTTATGGCAGTCAATCTGAGAATGACCAAAAGAAAATGTGCTAATAGTATCAGTCAAAAACTTTTAAAGTGGAAATTAGTTTTGCTGCAGAAATTCTCATGCAAGTAATTCTAAAGGCTTTACATGGTTAAGAATCTGAGATATCTTAAGAGGAGTTAAGAGTAGTTTATTTACTGTTGGTTTTCTTTTGGGAAAGAAATTTGAGTTCATTGTTGTGCTTGATGATGTTTCAGCAGAAAGATGGACGTGTTGAGTGTTGCTGAATGATTGCTTGCCTATTATGGCTTTATTAGTTTTCCCCTTTTTTTTATTTTGTTATTGTTTTTTTTTTTTTTTTTTTTGGTTTTCTTTCGATATAAGAGCAATTGAAACCGTAGTGTTGACGATTATAGTGGTTCATCTGAGAATGACCAAAAGAAAATGCACTGATAGTATTAGTCTAAAACTTTTAAAATGGAAATTAGCTTTGCTGTAAAAATTTTCTTGTAAGCAATTAATGGAAGGTGTATATTGTAGTGTTTAGTGTGTTGTTTTGTGTTTCATTACTGTTTAGCTGGTCAGAACTTTGTTTCTGATGGTATGAATAGCTTATTTACTATTGGGTTTCTTTGGGGAAACAAATTTGAGTTCATTGTTGTTGTTAATGATGTTTCAGCAGAAAGATGGATGTGTTAGGTGTCACTGAATGATTTCTTATATATCATGGTATGATTTGTTTTTTGCTTTTTTTTTTTTTTTTTTTGGTTTTGTTTTTATATAAAAGGAATCGAAATTGTACTGTTAACGATCATAGTAGTTCATCTGAGAATGATCGAAAGAAAATGCGTCGATAATATTAGTCAAAAAGTTTTAAAATGGAAATTAACTTTGCTGCAAAAATTCTCACGCAAGTTATGGCAAATGTTCTGCGAGGTCAAGAATTTGAGAAGTCTTAAGAAATGTTAAGAATGTTGGATGTCATATTAAGGCAAAATATATGCAGGTTGTGGATGATTGTGTTTTATTTTTTTGGATTTTAGGTTTTTAGCTTTATTATTGTTTTTGTTTCGTTTTTTTGCAAAAAAAAGTTGTTTTTGTTTAGAGAAGAAAATGAAAAAAAATTAAAAATTAAAATTTTGTTACATTATATATAAGTAAAAAGGAAAAACAGAATATTTTGTATAGGAAAAAAAAAACGGATGAAAAAATAGATAGAAAATGAAAAAAAAAAAGAGTATTTAAAACTGTTGACGGTAATGGTAATTAAACTGAGAATGACCGAAAGAAAATGTGTTGATAGTATCGGTCAAAAAGTTTTAAAGTGGAAATTAAATTTGTTCCAAAAATTCTGATGTAGGCGATTATAAATAGTTTGCGAGATCAAGAATTTGAGAACTCTTAAGAGTCGTTAAGAATAGCTTATTTACTGTTAGTTATGTTATAGGAAAGAAAGTTGAGTTCACTGTTGTGTTTGATGATGTTTTGGTAGAAAAATGAACGTATTGGGTGTTACTGAATGATTTCTTGCTTATCATGGTTTTTTTAGTTTTTTCCTTTTTTTTAATTGTTTTTTTCCGGTTTTGTTTTGGTATAAAAGCAATTGAAACCATAGTGTTGACGATTAGTGTATCTGTGAATGGCTAAAAGAAAATGTGTTGACAGTATTAATCAATAACTTTTAAAATAGAAATTAGTTTTCTAGCAAAAATTTTCATGTAAGCTATTTATTGAAGGTGTACATTGTAGTGTTTATTGTGTTGTTCTGCGTTTTATTATTGTTTAGCTGGTAAGAACTTTGTTTATGATGGTGAGAAGAGCTTATTTACCGTTGGTTTTTTTTTCTAAGAAACAAATTTGAATTCACTGTTGTGCTTGATGATGTTTTAGTAGAAAGATGGATGTGTTAGGTGTCACCAAATGATTTTTTGCATATCATGGTTTGATTTGTTTTTCCCTTTTTTTTTGTTTTTTTTTTGTTTTGTTTTTGTATAAGAGGAATTGAAACCGTATTGTTGACGGTTATGGCAGTCTATCTGAGAATGACCAAAGAAAATGCGCTGATAGTATTAGTCAAGAAGTTTTAAACTGAAAATTAGCTTTGCTGTAAAAATTCTCATGGAAGCAATTGCAAATGTTCTGCGAGGTCATGAATTTGAGAACTCCTAAGAGGTGTTAAGAGTGTTGGATATCCTATTAAGACAATATGTATGCAGGTTGTGGGTGATTGTATTTTATTTTTTTGGATTTTAGGTTTTTTGCTTTATTATTGCTTTTGTTTTTTTTTTTTTTTTTTCTAAGAAAGTTGTTTTTGTTTAAAAAAGAAAAGAAAATATAGTAAAAATTAAATTTTTGTTAGGTTATATATATGTAAAAAAGAAAAAGGGAATTTTTAGTATAGGGGAAAAAAACGGATGGAAAAATGAGCATAAAATATTTAAAAAAAGGAGTATTTAAAACTGTTGACGGTTATGGTAGTCAATCTGAGAATAACCGAAACAAAATGCGTTGATAGTATCAGTTGAAAATTTTTAAAGTTGAAATTAGATTTGCTGCAAAAATTCTGATACAGGCAATTACAAATGTTCTATGAGGTCAAGAATATGAGAATTCGTAAGAGGCGTTAAAAGTGTTGGATGTCATATTAAGGCAATATGGATGCAGGTTACAGGTAATTGTGTTTTATCTTTTCAGATTTTAGGTTTTTTTCTTCATTATTACTTTTGTTTCGTTTTTTTGGAAAAAAGCTGTTTTTGTTTAAAAAAAGAAAATCCAAAAAATTAAAAATTAAATTTTTGTTACGTTATATATATGTATAAAGAAAAAAGGGAATTTTTAGTAGGGGGGGGGGGGAAATTGATGGAAAAATGTATATAAATTGTTAAAAGAAATGAGTGTTTAAAAAATAGATGAAAAGAAATAAAGTATTAAGATAAATAACAAATAGAATATATTTACAATAATTTTGGAATTTAAGTTTTTTTTTTTCTTGGCATATTTATATTTATATTTACATTAAGATGTCTCAATTATATATATCAATATAGATATATATTTATATTTATACATATAAAAAGTCTTGAAGAACATAATTTTTTTTTGTAGAAAGGCCAAAGTGTCACTCGTGTTTAACTTTCTTCATCTTCTCCTCCGAGCTGTTGTAATAAAAATAATTTTATATGTTAGTAAAATGATATTTATATTTTATATATAAATTGAATTAAATATATTGATTTATTGTAGAATGATATATAAAAAATAAAATTATTTGGTTTGTTTCCGTTTTTTTGATGGGTCGCTTGGAGATTCAAATTGATGATGCGATGGAGAAGACTGATGTTGAGTACTAAAATAATAATACATAAAATTATATAATTATTAATAATATATAAATATATATGTTGAATTAAATAATTGAAAAATTGAAAGTAAAATATAAATAATAATATACCTTGATTCTACTTATTCGATGAGAGCTTCGGTAAAATAGTTGTTTTTTTGCAGGTTTTTTGCTCCCTAATTGAGGTGTCTCTGGATCAATAGATATTGATGATGGTTTAATTTCTTGAAATGATATTGTTGTCGGTGCAGGCAATAACGGTGGTTGCACATCATCATCAAATATTTTTATAATGACTGCATCGATGAAGGCACCTCGTAGACGAAATTGGATCACAAATATTTTTGATATGTCTTTCAGTTGGTTCAAGATGGGAGGAACAATGGTTGGATCAGTATAGTCTTCTTGGATCGTCAGGATGGAGCAAGGTTTGTTTATTAATGATTGAACAGTTTTTCTAAACATGACGATGTTCATTCCTCCGGTACTGTCTTCAATTCTTGCATTAATTTTGTACCTGTTAAAAAATTTTAATGTTTATTTAATTTTGAATTATTTTAATATTGATATGGGAAAAAAAAAGGGGGAAAATTTTTTTGATAGAAATAAAGTATATTACCAAGTGATTGGCATTGTTGTCAAATGACCATGACTGTCGTACCACCACGATGTCCCTGATTGTTTTAATTGTCTATAACATCTTGGACATGCATTGTAGAACCAACCTTGACGAATATTAAGCTCGGTAATAGTTGCTTTAACCGTGAATTTTGTTTTCTGTTTGATAAAATTATATTAATAATGTTGACTAAATTATTCTTGTTATTTTATATATATATTTTTGTTATTTTATATATAATAATTTAATGTTTACCTGATTTTGATATGGATTTAAAACTTGAAGTTCTGCGATTATTATTCGGTTGGCAATCTTTTGTTCTTCCAGTGATAACACTTGCTTTGTTGATCAAGCAATAAAGTCGATTTCTTGAATAGAATGACTGAATCTCAATAAAAGCTCACATAATTGTATAAAAAACATAAGCAATATTTATATCAAATATGAAACAATTAATGCACTAATATTATTTAACTTAATTTTGCATGTATAATGAAACAATAAATTATACACACAAATAAAATAATATAAATACATAATAATATTCACAATATAGTTTTAAAAAAAAAAAAGGCCCTTAAACGACATGTCGTTTATAAGAACGACACAAACTTTGCCTCACAAAAACGACATGTCGTTTTCTCAATGTTGAAGTCTCATCTGCCAACTAAAACGACATATCGTTTTTTGACTTCATAAAACGACTTGTCGTTTTTACCAAACGGCTTCATTAATGTCAAAATAAACGACATGTCGTTTTTTCAAACGGCAGTATTCCTTAATGACAAAAACGACATGTCGTTTTTTCTGTCTTCAACCTCCAGCCGGGTCGTTTCGACCCGGTACGGACCCGAAGTGAAACCCGACGGTTTCTTAGCCTTCCAGACACCAAAATTAACGTTTCAAATCACAGAAATTCTAGAAATCTAATTTCCTAATGATTTTCATCTTTATTTATGTTCAAAAACATCTAAATCCTAAAGTCCACGATTTGAACGTTGTTGGACGTTCCTAAGATTGTGGGTTGAACCTATGCTGAATATGGACCACATTCGAAACTCAATTTTTTCGAGAAAATGAGGAAACAATTCTAGAGTTACCAAGAATAAAAAACAGACCATTTATGACTCGGGAAAATTTCCAACAGGTCTGCCTTTGGTGGTCTGCGATGGTGGACTACGACAGTGGTGGGCTGCGACAATGGTGATGAGATTGGCGACGGCGGGGCTACGACGGAGATGATGGTGTGCCGGTGGTGGGATTGGCGACGGCAGGGCTGCGACGGAGATGGTGCTCTGCCGGTGATGTGCTACTGTAGCAAAAAGTACTGTACAGAACTGTACAGTACTGTAGAAGATGCAGCAAAATTAGATAGAAAAAAATCAAAAGTACTGTTCATCACTGTAGAAAGAACAGTACAACCCTAGGTCTCTTTTAGTATTATAGTATAATTTGGTAGGACCACTGTGAGAAGATGAAAATGCGTGGTTGGCTTGGGATTGGAGCCGCACCAGTCTCCATTGATTTAACAATCTTTCCATTTTCCCTTCTGAAAATTCATGAACTACTCAAAGACAGAATGTTTGGATACTAAGGTCATCTCCAACTCAAATATTATATTTTAGAATACAAAAACTCTAAAATAGAATATTTGTCACTTCAAATAACTATTTTATCTCCAACCCATTTATTATATATCATACTCTAAAAGAAATATTCTATTTATATTTTTTTTTATAATCATTTAGATATTATTTTATACCTAAATATTACTTTAAAATTTAATTAAAAATTTAAAAAAAAAAGTAGCTTAGAGTATGAACAGTAATACTTCAAATATGAAGTATACTGTTCATACTTTATATTTGAAGTTCCATTTAGAGTATGGGTTGGAGATGCTCCCATACTCTAAAATGGTGTAAAACTCTAAAATAGAGTTGGGTTAGAGATGGCCTGAGAAAGCACCTGAAATGGGAGATGTGTTTTTTTATTAGGAAAAAAAAAGGTGGGGGCCTAATAGTAAATTAAAAATACTCACGGGGCAGAAATGGATTACGAAATTGTAAATGTTATAAACGACAAAGTGATCACGAAATACAAGGAAGGTGCCTCTGACTCTGAATGCTAATTCGTCCGTATTATAGGTTTCGCTGTCACTTTCTCTAAAACTTTGCAAATCAATGTAGGACTTTGGGTACTATTTTTCATTTTGGCCCTTCTTCAGTTTGCTCAAGTTCCCATGAACAAACATATTTGAATTGTTTCCCAAAAAAAAAAAAAAAAAAGAGAGAGATTGGAATTAGCTTCAACCAAAAAAAAAAAAAACAAGGATTCAATTTTGAGTTAGCGTTAAAAATAGTTTCTAAATAAAAAACGGTTGAAAGTTTTTGTTTTTTGTTTTAACTTGCATTTGATTCGTCAGTTAGAGATGAATTTTTTTAAGTTATAAATTTTATTGACTTTTCAGAAGAAGAAAAAAACTGATATGAAAAGGTACAGTTTAGTTACAGTTAAACTGCAACGCTAAACGAAGCCTTAATTTATATATGACGAATTCGAACTCTATATAATATGATACGATTTAGTTAAAATTATCATTAAGTTATATTTATAATCACAATTTTATTTTCTCTAAATAAACTATATTTTTTGTTTCTATTTTTAGTCTTATTTGCCAATGCAATTAAAGACATTGGTGGTTCTAACTTTTAAGACCATTTTTTAATCAAATGATATACTCATATTTTAAGTCTATAACTTACTTATATGTGTATTTAGCATGTGTTTGGTGTTAAGATTTGGATTGTAAAATTTGAGTTTTGATTGTTTGTACGTTTATTGAGACGTTTGGATTGCTTGAGTTAAAAAGTGTAAAAACTTAGAATGTGTTCCGGAAAAAAATATATCAATACAGAGCTTGTTTCGTTCGTCTCGAAATTCTATACAATGTGTAAAAAAATAATCTCATTTGGACTTGTCTATGTAAAGTTATGGATTTTTAAAGTTTGAGTTAAAAAATTGTATGAATAGTGAAGATAAGGAAAAAAGATAAAAATTGGATTGTGGTTCTAAGATTTCAACTTTTAAGGATCGTTTGAAATATTGGTTCCAATCTAAATTTTCCAAGTACTCAATTCTAATGGTACGTGTGAAAACTACCTATATTGTATATTGTATTTAAATATAATGTAATAAAATATAAAATGCGTTTGGATTTTTTTCCTTACATTGTATTCAAATTTAATATGTATTTGAGTTGTTGTTGAAAAAAAAGAGAGTATGTGATGTGATTGATAAAAATAAGTAGAAAAAAGAAATGAGAAATATTGGTTATTTTGGATTTAAATTTTAAAAGTATTTGTATTTCAATAGAATATATGAGGAATAGTGGTTATATTGCATTGCATTCGGACATAATGTCAAATGAATGGTGTTTCCAAATGAACCATAAAACTCCCAAATCCATTTTTCACTTTCTATCTATTTTATTTATAAAAAAAAAAACTCAAAATTAAAAATCCATAATTTTCTTATCTCAGATTAAAACGAGATAATTTTTTTTCTTTAATTGTACAAAATGATGAGAAAAAATAAATAAGATCCATTTTTTTTATGATCACATTTTATATTTTTGTATTATTTATTATATCACAGATTATTTATAATTTACACTTTAATTAAATACACATTTTAATTTCAACTTACTCTAACTCTAACCTACAAAACTCCACTCCAACCATTATTCCAAATGAGTTCTTAGATTAAGACAAACCAATAATTATCATACGTCAAATGAAAAACACCAATTCTAACCCGTTAAAATATGAATAGTCATGATCTTGTGGACCTAATAATAAATATCTCAAAAATCAAATTTCTTTTACCATCCTATAATGCTTAAAAAATAAATAAATAAATAAAAATAAAAACATAGCAAGATAAATTAAACTTGACTAGTTTTTTTATGGCATAGATTTAACTAGTTGTGCTATTTTATATTTTTAAATGGTTATAAAATAGTGGCCATGATCACCATGGGTGATATCCATCGTTTTTTTTTTTTTTCTTTTTCGAATTTTTAATTCCTTAAATAGTCATTTTAACATTTAAGACCAATAGATGTCTCATCAGTGATGAGTGATGACTTACTTCTATCTGAAAAAAGAAAGGAAAAAAAAAGGGGTCTATTAATCTTATACAGTTTTCTATTTTTTCTCATTAATTTTAAGTGATTAATTTCAGCTTGAATAAAATTCAATAAATGACACTCATAAAATTATAAGCAAATAATTAATAGTGGTGAGGTGAGAGTGAAGGAAAGGTCTGCTGAACCTGTGAGTAGTTTCACGTCCTTTGTGTTGTGTGGACCACAAATCCACATTTGACAATTATTTTCATTTATAACCACCTTGGCGGGAAAAAAACACAACCTCATCTGCCAAAATTCAAGGTGCCACTATTTAATTTTCAAGTTCTGTGTGCATTATTTGCAATTAAAAAATTAAGATCAATGCAAAGAAGTTCCCTTTTTATTATATAACTAAAGAAAGTAAAGATGGATTTAAATGATAGTAATTATGTATAAGATTCATTTATAAGAATTCAGTTACCAATTGAAATGTTTCGTGTATGATGTATCAAAAAGATTATTATTATATAACTGCAATTTACAAGTCCGAACTTCATTTTTCTTAAAATATTTTGAAATTTTGATTTTGTTTCAACTTTGGGTTTTGTTATAAATATATTCTAATACAAGTACTTTTAAAATTAAAAAATCAAATATAACCACTATTCATCATTCTTTCTTTTTTTTTATTAAATATACTTTTACTAATCACACACATGAACACTCTCTTACCAACAACTCAAACACATATTACATTTGAATATAATGTAAGTATAAGACATCCAAACAAATATTCTAGTAGAAAAAAATTACCTAAAGCCCTCCCCCCTTTTTTTTAAAAAAAAAAAAAAGAAAGAAAGAAAGAAAGAAAGATCTAATCCATATCCTTTTCCATATAATTATTAATCTATCTTAATGAAACTTTCTGATTTCGTCACTCCACATATTTTGTTTCATTACATTAAAATTAAATACAATACAAATAATGTATTTTCTAAACGGATTATACATTTTCATCCAAATAAAACGTTTTCCTCAAACGAGCCTAACTCACCCTTGCCATCGGGGATGCTCTAGGGTGAAATGGCAAGGTGTTAATTTCAGAGGGCAATGAAGGCTCAACGAGCTAAACGGGTGCAATAATTTGGAAGTAGGACCCTTTTTTTGGGATGCTCTAACTAATTCAAGTTTTTTTGACATTACAAATGATAGTTTTTAATAACTATTTAAACATAAATTTAAATATATATTTTTTTATGTTAACATCAAAACATCAATTTAGATTATAATTTAAATATTTATGTTTAAATATTTTCATAAAAATATTACAATCTAAGGGGGTGTTTGGTGTGTAAGTTTGAGTTAAGATTTGTAAGTTTAAATAGTGATTTTGGTTGACTTTTTCAGAAAAGACAAAAAACTTTTGAGGAAAAAGACAAAAATTGAGTTGATGGTGATAAGTTTGAACTCATCACTCAAACACCCCCTAAGATAGTTCTCTCAAACAGAGGATTAGAACTGTATCGGTGATGTTCTTAAATGATTCTTTTACTTATCCTGGCAATCCAGGATGCTCTAAGGTAAAACGGTAAGATGGTAATATTCATCGCTGTTTGTGTGTGTGTTCACGAATATCTAGTGTATTTAAACCTACGCAAGTGTACGTAATCGCACAAGTAATATAGATTGTGAGTTGAGTATCGTCTCCATAGGGATTGAATTGCTAAAATAAATTGTAAAAGAAATAAAACACAAATCAATATGAGTTTGGAAATTGAAATGAGAAAAGTGCAGTAAACTAATGAAATCAAATGGGTATAATGAAAATGCACTAAATAAAGCAAAAAGATCAAAATTCCAGTCAAGAGTTTGTAAATCAAGAAGTGAATTAAGCCAGGATTGCCAATTTCCCCTCAATTGCAAGTCTGATCCGAATGCTATAGAAATGCTGCAGCAAAAACTATCATGTCAACTGAAATTCAATTTTATCACAAAATTCTTCCGAATTAATTATGATTAATAATTCTTTAAACCTTTTTCAACATATTCCTATGTGAATCTAGTTCTCAGAACACAAATTCATGCTCCAATTTCAATGGGTTATACAAGGTAAACAACATATTCCTATATCATTCACAAATCAATATAAACTTTAAAAAGCATATTGAACTTGCATCATCCAAAGTATTTCCAGCTCAAATTAACCTTTCCAGAATTAAGCAAGCCTAGTTTCCTATATATTGATGGCCAATCAACAATAGAAATTAAACATTCAAACATTTGGATGAACAGGAAAGAGATTTGCTCAACATTTCAACAAAACATTCAAATCATCCTCCCAATTTCGGGTCCATCAACAATCCTAGCTAAAGAAATTTAGCTCATGTTCAAGATTACAAAAACAAGCTTAAGTATATAATCCATTGTTCAACAAAGAATGAAAATCAGAAAATAAATCAAGAAAGAGTAAGATGAAGAAAAACTCCAAAGGGTTAGAGATGGTCCTTCTCGTCCTTCGGCCTTCTTCTCCTGAGCTCGCTCTCCAAAATAGGCGTAAAAATGGAAGCTAAAGCTTCAGCTGAGCTCTCTCCCTCTCTTGCCCAAAAATGATGGATTTCTTCTCTGCCTCTATTCTCTCTCCCTGACGGCTCCTCTTTTTCATTTCATTCATTAACTTTTTTCTTTTCATCAATACTCCCCCCCTAAGATGCCCTAGATGCACGTGTCCTCTTTATGGCTCAAATTGGTGATCCTTTTACAGCTGGCGTGTGTAAGCAAAATGGGCAAATGAACCACTGCCAGCTGTAAAACCAAACTTGGGTCCACATGCTTTTAATTTATTTCTTCACTGCTGCGCTTTGCTGCAGCATTGCTATAGCATTTCTGCAGCAAAACTGAAGAAATCCAGCAGCAAGACTGCCTATCCTTTGGTCAAGTGGGCCTCAATTCTTTTCTTGGCTTAGTGGGCTCCAGCTGTAAAGTAACACAAAATAAAGCTTAAAAATATGCTAAAAGCCAAAATTATTCACAACTTTTCACTCTTTCTTCAACTAAGACAATTTAATTAATATTAAATAAAATACTAAAACTAAGGCATAATATCTTTAAAATAATAACAATTTATAAGCTTAAAAGTATGCTAAATAACTCTATTTCATAGAGTTATCAGTGTGTGAGTTTTTTTTTTTTTTTTTTTGCTATTTAAGTTTAACTCAAATTAAATTGTATTTTTTCATCTCAATTTTTTATCTTTTTCTGAAAATTTTAACAAAACTTATAACTAATTTTTAAAAAATCAATCAATTTTAATTTAAAAATTTCATTTTCAATTAACGAACCAAACGGAAGTTTTATTTATTTATTCCCCACCTAACTAGTTTTCTCAAACGAGCCTTGCTCACCCTTACTCTTGGGGGATGCTCTAAGGTGGAAGGATAGGAAGGTAATTTCAGTGGGGCAGTGCACGCTCAGCGAGCGAAGCGGGTGCAATAATTTGGATGGTGGGACCTTTTTTCTGAGGAGACTTTCTTTTCTGACATTGTTATGATCAAATAAATCCAGAAAAAATGCCCAATTCACGAGGGCATCCCATCTTTTCTGACCTTTCCAGTTAAATTAAATTGCCTCTCTCGTTTTATTTAATTTTCACAGTTACTTTCTTTTCTTTTTTTTCTTTTTTCTTTTTTCTGTGTTTTGTTTTACTAATTCATGTTATTAGGCTGTCAGGTCACAACAACTCAGGATTTTTATTTTTTATCCTTTTTTTTTTTCACATTGACATCTGACCACAGATGGGTGAATGAGAATCAAAGAAATCTCTGCTTTTTCTTTTTCTTTTTTTTAAATAACCAATAAAAGAAACAACATTTCTTTTTTCTTTATCTAACGGATATTAACAATCTGCATTATTTAGATTTATTTGCATGAATACCTCCTAAATTTTTCAAATTTAGTAATTTAGTCTCTAAATTTTTTTCCTAACAATCAATCCCTTAAACTTCTAATTTTTGATAATTTAGTCCTTTTTACTTAAATTCATTAAAATTAAGGCTAGTTTTTGCACAATACATACACATTATAGCTCAAAATGGATAATGTTGATTATTTTTACTTAATTTTAATATAAATTTCTTTTAAAATTTAGGTTTAAATTTGAGTATAATTGAATTAAGGTTTAAATTTTTAAAGGAATTTATATTGAACTTAAACAAAAATAATCAACAATGCTCTTTTTGGACTATAATGTACAAGTTATGTATAAAAAAATCATTCAAATTTTTACAAATTTAAACAAAAATGACTGAATTGTCTAAAAATTATAAATTCAAAAGACTGATTGTCAATAAAAAACTTAGGGACTAAATTACTAAATTAAAAAATTTCAGGGATATATATACAAATAAGTCCATTATTTATTTCTGCTCTATTAATGCAAATAAAGCATTTAGTACTTTTGTCACCCTCCCTCTCCACGTGACCGTTTATTTTCTAATGGTTTTTCCCCGTACATGTACATAGTTAATTATAGTTCAATTTTTTCAACCAAAAAATATTACTCAATCAAAAAATAATTATTAACTAATTATAGAAGTCCGATAACTTTTTTATTTTCTTGTTCAAAAATAAAAACTAATTTTTTAATAGTTTGTGTGGTTCACTAATCCAATTTAAAAATTCAAACTCAGTTTTCATCCTTTTTTTTTGAAAAGTTAACTATTTTTTAACTAATTTTTGAAAAATTATTTAACTCCAATCTAAAAGTTTTAACTCAAATCTGCTAACCAAATGAGAGCTAAAAGTCCATAATTTTATTATTTCACATCGAAATAAGATATATTTTTGTTATAAATTCAATAGAATTTCAAAAAAAAATGAAACACAATCCATATTAATATATTTTTTTTATCCGAACACATTATAAGTTTTTATATTTTTTCACTCTAAATAATTTTTTTTGTGACTATCGCATATTTCTAAAACTTAACTCAACTCCAATTAAAATATCTCTCGTACGTCATCTTCAATTGTCCCCTAAACGGCTCCTTCATAAGACTCTTAAAGAGGGAGTTTGGATTAAGGCTTTAGGTTCAAATATTTTACCATCCACTTTTTCAAATATTTTTAAAAAACTTAAATTTTAAGTTCATAACTTTATAATTTTAAGTTAAAATGAGATATATTTTTTTAAATATAATTTTGAGATGAACGGAACAATATCCATATTGCTAATTTTTTTCTAAATATGTTTCAAGTGTTTACACTTTTTCACTCCAAAAAGTTCATTTTCACCAAACATACATTTTCAAAACTCAAACTATCTCTAACCTCAAAACACTGTCTTCAAACGTGACCTCAAACGGGTCCTAAGCAATGTAAAAACTTAAAATGTGTTCGGAAAAAATAGTAATATTGATCTTGTTTCATTGCACCCATCATTATATGTGGTTTAAAAAAAATCATATCATTTCGACTTGAAAAAAGAAAGTTATGGAGTAGTTTTAATTTTAAGAGAGATTATGATATGTAGATAGTAAAATTGGATTATTTTTGTATTAAAAAAAAAACTTGAAAAATTTTGATTAGAGTGAGAACCCCAAACATACTTAATATTAAACAAACAAAAAAAATGATAAGAGTCAAGAAACTCTGCAACGCCCTGTTCGATACTAACACGGGTTAGGCCCTGTTAAAAAAAAAATGTCAATAAAAAGATGTCTTAGTACCAAAATGACAATGAACTTAGCATTAAGCGCTTATTAAATTAGTAGTATTTTAATTCTTGAATTTTTAGTAAGCAGCCAAGGCCTCTAGAATGCTGAACATCTCTTGAGGACAATCTTATTCTTATTCATTTAAATAATAACTCTTATTTATTAGCTAATTATAAGCACGTTGAGTGAAATGTTTATACACAAAAGGAAAGCAACGTTTGTTATTTTGGGTTTAAAAATGAGTGCAATTGTATAGACTGAAAACTCTCTTTTTATTCTTTTTACAATTTCTTGCTCTGTTTGATGTTGGTAAAGTGGAAGAAAAAGAAACCTGTCCTTTTATTTTGCGTGTGGTGTGGTCGGGTATAGTAATTCACGCAACCTAAAGTATGCTATTTACCATCAAAATCAATCAACTGACTGATAATAGAATAAAACGTTAACTCAATACTACAGTCGATCAATATTCATCCAATAAGGTTTTTTTTTTTTTTTTTTTTTGGGTTAAGTGTGTGCTCACTCTACGTAACATATAAAATAAATAAATAAATAAATGACAATTTTTAAGATTTTGTTTGACATTTAAATTTAATTTTAATTAAATTATAATTTTTTTATTTTTTTTTTAAAAATTAATAAAATTTATAATTAATTTTTAAAAAGTCAATCAATTTTAATTTAAAAATTTTATTCGACCAATTTTAATTTTAAAAATTTTATTTCTAAAAGATAAACCAAGTGCAAGTTAAATTTTTATTTAAAAAATTATTATTATTTTTATTCAGGAAAATGAGCATTAAATGATGATTAATTATAATCGATCAGTAAAAAATATATATTGATATTGATTAATTGATTAATAAAAATTTCATTCAACCAACTCTAATTTTAAAAATTTTATTTCTAAAAGATAAACCAAGTGCAAGTTAAATTTTTATTTAAAAAATTATCATTTTTTTATTCAAAAAAATAAGCATTAACTGATGATTAATTATAATCCATCAATAAAAAATATATATTGATATTGATTAATTATAATAATTAATTAATTAATGATTGATATATATATATATTTTTAAAAGGTTATTTTATTAATTTTATAAAATTTTGGTCATTTATTAATAAAAAATGGAGTGTAAGATAGGAAGGTTTTCTACCCGAAGAAAGTAAGTAGTACAAGTGTAATTTATGAACCTTTTTTTGATAAATAAATGTAATTTATGAACATGAAAATGAGGCATGGACCATCCCCGTGAGAAACAGAAAAATGATTTCATTGCTGAAAGAGCTCATGATGAGTGGAGGACCAGGAGCAGCGATAGAGGGAGGATATGTATACGCCCTGTTCAAAGAGGTGGACGCCCATTTCCATCCATGAGACGAGGCCATTCAGATTTGCAGGTCCCACCTGCAAGAGGATGATCTTAATGAAAAAATATTGCCAACGTCTTTTCTTTTGGGTTTGGTTGGTAAAACGTTTCTCGTTTTTATTGAATTTTTGGATTTAAATTATTATCGTTATATTAATTGAGATATATAAATAATTTATTTTATAAAAGATTTATATATCACTCGAAGAGTATTTATATTTTTTAAATTATCTGAGGGTCTATTTGATAAATAAGTTTGAGTTGAAAATTTTTATTATTTTTTTAAAAAAGATAAAAATTTTTAAAGAAAAAACAAAAATTTTTTAAAAAAAAATAAAAATTAAGATAAAAAAATATATTTTAATTTAAGATAAAATGTGTAATCAAACGGACCTGAGTATTTTAATTTTTATCTTTATAATCTTTTTTTTTAGCAAAAAAAAAAAAAAAAGATCAATTTCTTTTGCAAGAGGATAATGAATGATAATCTTTACAATTTCTTTTTTACTTTTTTAATAACAGATGAAAAAGGATCACTGGCGTATTCATGTCACACTGTCAGTAAAAAAAGATTTTATTAGAGTCAGAGATAAGATGTTAAGGACTTGGGAGAGGGTTTGGAAGTAAAGTTTTGAAAATTTATATTTGGCTGAAAAAATTATTTGAAATTTAAAATGTGTTTTAAAAAAAATATTAATATAGATTTTATTTTATTTATTTCAAAATTTTATATAATTTTAAAAAGAAAATTAACTTATTTTAATTTAAAATAATAAATTATAGACTTTTAAAATTTAAATTTATTATATATATTTAGATATGTAAATAGTAAAAAGTAATTTTGAATTGAAAAAAAAAAAAAAAAAACATTTGGAGATGATAGGTCCCTCAAATAGGCCTTAAGAAATTTGATCCTGGGTCATCAATAACTAGCAATCTCAGGTTTCAAGGTATTGCGTCCGATTTGAATTTGAAAACTGATAAAAATAAAGTTTTTAGATAATGTATATCAGAAAGATTAATTCTAATATTAATTTTTAAATATTAACTTATATGATAATAAATTATTATTTTTTATAAATATAATTTATTAATGACATAATCTTTTAACACTTATTAATAAAAGAATAATAACTTATAAATCACATATATTAATATTTAAAAAATGATATTAGAATAGATGATTCTAAAAGGGTGTTTGATAAATGAGTTGAATTTAAATTTTTAAATTTAAATAGTATTAATTTTTAAAAAAATAATTATAAATTTTATTAATTTTAAAAAAAAAATAAAATAAAAAATAAAAAATATAATTTAGTTAAAATAAAATTTATATTTCAAACAAACCCTAACTTTTTCTTCAAGAGAAAACCCTTTTTTTTATCATTATTCACGGCCATCCGTACCGATAATATTTACAATTTGAAGCGTCTGTAACCCGACATGTAGAAGATATATGTGTATAAACGCATGGTCCACTAGTGTGCATCATGTGATATTTATCCATTTAACCCAAAAAAAAAATCATGTGATATTTACCCCAAAAAAAAAAAAAGTACGCATCATGTGCACCTTCCAGTGATTGATAACACAACACATGAGATATGAATCTATTTCAAATATTTTAGTACAGTATAATTGCTCCTTTTGAAAAAAAAAAAAAAAAAAAAATTATTTCTCATTTTTAAGGTAGACATTAACAAAAAAAAAAAAAAAAAGGAAAAGAATCTGAAAAGATTATATTATATATATATGTGTGTGTGTGTGTGTGTGTGATATGAGTTGATTTGTACAAGAGAATCCAGCTCTGGCCTTTCATCATCAAACCAGAAACATAGTGATTGTTTTACTCTCATCTTTATCAGGGTTAAAGCCACAAACTCGCCAGTGTATCCCGTGATACTTTAATCTGTCTTTCACTGCCACACCATAAAGATCTAAATTATGGCATTTGTAAGTATATACATATATATGTATACATATATATATATATATGTATATCATCATCACTCTCCTATCTCTCTCTCTCTCTCCCTCCCTCCCTCCTCCATCAATCCTTCTTTTGTCTGTTACCTTGTTTCCTCTTTTCTTTATTATTATAACAACCCAAACCCTCTTCCATTTCATAACTCTCTCTCTCTCTCTCTCTCTCTCTCTCTCTTCTACTCTACAACAAAGTACAAGGGCTCCTATAAAATATCTCATTTGGGTTGTGGCCAAAAAGAGAGGGTTCTAGAGGGATGCAAAGTTCAAGCTCATTTTTGAGGCTGTTGAGTCGGAGAGAAGAGGAGGGTGTTTGGAGGAAATCCACATCCAAGAGGTGGGTGGCTGGGAAAATGAGGCAACAAGCTCAAATAGAAGGGCTTAACAACAACATGTTTGGCTATGGCTATGGCAATGGCTATGGCAATAGCTATGGCTATGGCAATGGCAATGGCTATGGCAATGGCAATGGCAATGGCTATGGAAATGGTAGGAGTGAAAATGGGTTGGTTTTGAGGAAGAGAGTGATGGTTGTGGTGGATGAGTCTTCTCATTCAAAACATGCAATGATGTGGGCACTCACTCATGCGGCTAACAAGGGTGATTTGCTCACTCTTCTTCACATTGTGCCTTCTTCTCATAAGGTCTCTGAAAGACCTTGTGACTCTTCTTCTTCCTCTTCTTCTTCTTCCTCTTCTTCTGGTTCACCCTTTCTTGCCAACTCTCTTGGGTCACTTTGCAAGGCCTGCAAACCTGAGGTATGTTTGCTTCATTTTGTCTTTGAGAGTCCTACTCGAAATGGGTCTCCATTCTTTTCTGCATTGGTGCTGTGCTCACTGTGTTTTACAGAGAGAGAGAGAGAGAGAGAGGGAGAGAGAATGTTCTTATTGTGTTTGATGGATCTCTCTTGAATTTGGATCTCCATTTTCTGTTTGCACATCTTTCACATTTCATTACTATTCTAAGGAGGAATTAACTTTAATTTCGGACATTTTTATTTTTATTTAAGAAAAGCTATTTTCCCTTTTATTTTTGTTATTGTTGTTGTTGTTGTTTTTCTGTCTTTTTTCTCTTCTTTAGAGGTAGGAGGCTAATGATTATTTGTCAGCGTCAGTTCCATGCTTCTCTCAGCTTTCTCTTTTTCTTTTCTTTTTTGTGGTAAATTGGTATGGTAATTTCAGGAGTTGGTCTGCATTATTTTTCAGCACAGAGAGAGAGAGAGAGAGAGAGAGTTGAACTTGGGAATAGTTTTTTTTTTTTTTTTTTGGTCTCTTACCTTTGTCTAGACCTATATATATATATATATATATATATATATTTTTTTTTTTTTGCCCTCAACTTTTTAGTCCCTTGTTTTTGTTTCAAACATAACCATGTGACACTTGAACAGGTGGAAGTAGAAGCTCTGGTGATCCAAGGCCCAAAACTAGCCACAGTATTAAGCCAGGTCAAGAAGCTAGAGGTCTCGGTGCTAGTTCTTGGTCAGAAGAAGAACTCCTCTCTCATCAGCTGGTGGGTCCCACCTCAAACCCCCCCCGGCCCTCTTTTTCTTGTCATGCACATTTTCTCACTTGCTGACATCGTATTTTGCATTATCCGTAGTACCTGTTGCTTTAAGCATGAGATTAATTATTGACAATTTAGATTAGGTCTATGATTCTGTATGTTGCAAGTTTTTAACGTGACTACCATAGATCAAACCGTTAAAATAATCGATCGAACCGTTGAAAAAACAAAAACAATTTATACCGGTGATGCAAAATACGAGATCTTACAGTAGAAACTCGGCGGTAGATCTGGACTTGTTTGTTGAAAACTGATAAGAGGATTGTCTTGCATGCATGGCAGCTTGTGTGGGATCAGCAGCTCAGAGGAGTTTGTGGAACAGTGCATAAACTCAGCAGAGTGCTTGACTGTAGGAGTGAGGAAGCAGAGCAAAGGAGTGAGCGGCTACCTCATCAGTACCAGATGGCAGAAGGATTTTTGGCTCTTGGCTTAGACTTCTAAATCCAAGTTTAGTTATATATATATATATATATAATCTGTTTTTAGTTTAAAACATCCTAATTTAAGCTTTAGCTCCCTTTGTATCTACTGACTAGTTACCACATCTTTCTTTGTAATAACCTAACTAAATAATTACGAATGAAAATCTTTTAGTGCCCTCTTGTGACCTTATCTACTAAAATCTATTAAGAGTATTCTTTTATTGCATAATTTTTTTATTCTTACAAAAAAATTATTTCCACTGAAGAATCAAATTTAAGTTTTAGGTTCACAAGTCCATGTTGGAATATAATATTTTATGTCCAAGCAAAATGCAAAAGATACAAAATGCAAGTCCATCCAATTTCTCGATTTTCCTGAAAGATTTGGCAAAATTCTATTTTTTTTTTTCTACAATATTATCACATAAAAATTTGAATTTTCTGTTCATATTTTTATTGTTTAAATCTATGAACTAATCGAGTCATTTGGCTGAAACATGTTGAAAGTGTCCTTGAAGTAGAAGATTTACCACCATTTACCTAAAGACAATTATGGAGTTACCGTTGTCTGCAGTAAGCTTTTCTCAAGCACAAAATTACAATGGTCCACGGTGGTCTTTTTTTTTTTTTTTTTTTTTTTTAACTACTACTCTAAGATTCAAAGTGGTATAATATGTTCAACAGACATAGAAAGGTACAAACAAGGCGATATATGAAGATATTCCCAAAAAGGGAGAAAGCATATGTAAAAAAATTTTCAACTTATCTACGGCAAGTTTAAATAACAAAGAACTGTGAGTTTGTTTTTTTACCCTGTAGTTTTGTGCTCTCTTCCTATCAACCCTTTTTGTCCAACCGACAAAAAACTCATTCATGACTAGGTTTAACCCGTTACACCTTATCATCTAGTTTATCATTTACAAGGGGAAGCAGCTCCATACGGTTTCGAGGAGTACGGGGTGTTCTAGGAGTGCCTGTCCGAGGAGTGCCAGGCGGCTGTTGCGAGAGCATGTGCCTCACATACCCATAGAATGTACACCCTACAAGCGTCACTGCACATCCAACGGCATTCAATCCTGAGATCGGGTTGTGGAATATCATCCATGAAACAAGAACAGCAACTGCAACCTGTACCAGGGTAAATAGATATGCCGTGAGATCGTATATCTTGTATTGCTAGAAAGACAATACTTTGCTTTGTTATAAATATATGGTCAACAGCAACAAAATGCTACCCGTACTTGAATTAGTAAATCCAACAATGTAATAGACAAAGTAACAATTTTGTGCAAGACAAAAATCGCAAAAGCAAGAGCCATACCCTGCAGAGTGCAGGCATAAGGGAGGTGAATGTGTGCTCATAATTTTTGTAACGGATAACTTGTATACTTTGTAGACAAAATGCACCAAAAGTTTGAACATTAAAATAATTTTCTTTCGTAGTACTGTGTATGTCACAATTACTACACACATCGTGTATGTATTAATTTATCATTATATAAATCGAAAGTACGATTTTTTGCTAAAAACTTTTACCTTGAGGTTTCCAGCGACGTTGAATGTTACAGCAGTAGTTGAATGAATGACATAAAAAATGGAGAAGTTGAGACAGAAAGCCAACACCCCAGAGCTGAAAATAATGATGAGGGAAGAGGCAAGAGACTGATTAGTGTTAAGCCATTCCAGAACCCCATTTCCTTCGAGTAGCATTGCAGGTACAGCCAAGATCATGGTTGCATAAGGCGCCATGTAGTACACCGTGTTTATGCTAGAAGGCATCCCAAAAAAAAAAACAACATAAATAGGTCAGCATGAAATCATACTACCACCTAACATTGGCTAAAACAGAGTACTTAGTAATCTGTACTGGGCTATAAGTAAAACCAGTATAAATATCTCGAGAAGAAAATTTCCAGATTTAATTTTCAATGGTGCCTAGAGAAGTTAATTTTTTTGCTCATAATATAGTTGTGTAGTCTGTTTTCACAGATTGTTTTGGGACTGCGGAAGTCTCACTGCCACCTTATAAGATTGTTAATAATTACGTTGCTTGGGGAGGTGGAGCATAGTCTTTGGCTTGTAGTTTTGGTAGTGGGGGAGCGTTTCTTTCTGTTTCTGTGCTAGTCTCTTGGCTTCTTGGGTTGAAATTAAGCATGCACTAAATGAAGGAAGAGAAGAAAAATTGTTTTGCAATTCAGGAGCACGGATTGCTGAGCAGATGGAGAAGGAAGCAAGACAAATTGTTGGAAGGTGTAAAATTTGGGGCAAGGAACAAAACCTTCACTTATTTTTTGAATTTTACCTGACAGTTTCATTATCCACTAAGATATAACAGTGTATGTTTTCCATATGTCCAACCATGAAGCTTGGAACGATTGCAGAGAACACTAGAAAACATAGTTACCGCATACTAAATTACAGACGAAAACCAGTCGTCTGGGGCTTCCTGCTAATAAGAGTAATATAGAGATTGAAATGGCTTCAACAGGACTCTACTCTTGGCTTTGTTTTGAGTCTTTGACACTTTTTTATCTTCTTCAACATAAAGCAAAACTGTTTTCCCTCAGAAACCTGATTACAAATTTATGTCTAACTTCATGCAAATGGGTATCAACAATGATGAGATCATCTAGGAAATAAAATTTAAATTGGTACCACAAATAAAAAGATCTACAATCTACATCGGGGAAAAAATACGGAACTCTAAATCCTTGAGAAAAAGGAATATTAGGGAAGGTAACAGATAAAAGAAATACAAAGGAAAAATAAAGGGACAATGCAATATTGAACAAAATCTGAGAAAGAACAAGAACAGAGTACCTGTCAAATTTGTATCCATGCAATAGTGATTCTGCAAGGATAGTCTTTGTGGAAGTAGCCAAACAGCCAAATAAGGCAGCACAAAATCCGAACATGTTAAAACTAAGCTCTGTAACAGAGGTAAGAAGAATCCCTCCAACAATGGGTATCAAAGAGGTCCAGATACGCCAATCAAAGTACTTTCTCCAAACTAGCCACTGTAAAACGACTGTTCAATTTGTTGATGTCAGATTAAGATCTAACATTTCACAAAAAACATAAACAATCAAGGATCGGAATTATGAAAGTTCTGCCAAATATTAAGAACATACCTGTCGTCGCAGGGGTGAATGACTTTATAGTTTGCATAAATGAAACTGGAATGTACCGTAGGCTGACATTCCCCAACACTATGTTAATACAGAACACAAATGACATCGGAAATATCCTTCTCCAGCGATCTTCAGGGTCAACTACTATCAATGGTTTAACCTTAAACACCTTAATCATCAGGTAAGCTCCAATGGCCGAGCATATGAAATGAATACATGACACAGATAGAGGAAACTTGAAATCCAGTTTCTGCGGAGAAAAAAGATAAACAAAATGTTAGAATCAAAGCAGTTCAGCACTTGGGCAGCAAACTTTTAACTTAACAGTGATCAAGTTTCAGATCTAACTGTAGATGGAATACAATCTTTTGAACAATAACGGAATAAAGCCTGGAAATTTAAAGGAAACACCTTTTCTTTATCAATTAATCTATATACACGGATCTTAGTTGATGCATTTGAAACAGGGGAATCTTAGTTGAAAGTTAGTTGGCCAATTACAGAGAGAAAACTTTGATACCATTTTGGAAAAATAGATTAATTATTTGGTTTGAAGCAACTAAAGAAGTTAAAAACAACGGATCAGAGAGGATCCAAACCAAGCAAATCACTCATCAAACAATTGGAGACTTTAGAGGAACTCCATATACAAGCTCCAGCTAAATCACTTTCAAATTGCTTAAGGAAATTAGTCCATACAATCAATACAAATTCAAATCATACAAATTCAAATCGACACAAATCGAGATACAAATATATATTAAAAGAAATGTTAAAATTGCTAAGGAGTTAAACGCTCAGTTCAACAAAATCCAAACATTGAAAAGGAGCCACATTTTTAGCCCTCCAATTCGACTGCTTTCAATTAGCGTGAAAAGTACAGCGAAATTCATGCGAGCTAGAGAAAATTCCGTCACGAAACGGATGAATCGAAACAGAAACTAAACGAAGAAAAAATTACATATACATATATATATATATATATATATATTATACGTATACAGAATCATATATACGAGGAATGAGGAATTGAGAGAGAAATAGACCTGAAAGATCCACTTGTTCATGACAATCACCGTGACATTGAAACTCCACCATTGAATAATCGCCAAGAGAGATCTAATCACGCTCCACTGGCAAATCCAAGACTCCTCCATTTTTCTCAGATCACCCACACTCCAATTCAATCAGCCTCGAACCTCAATTCCACAAGGGAAAAAAAAGGAAAAAGGAAAAAGCTTTCCCGAGAAAAGAACAGAAACTCGAAACAAAACAAAAACAAAAACAGCTGAAAAGTGCCAATCCAAACAGCGAGAGAGAGCCAAAAAAAAAAAGAAGAAGAAGAAGAAGAAGAAGATTTAGATCACAACAAGAACCTCGCAAGAACCCTAAAAACGAAATGCGAAGCGAGAGAGTGTAACCGAAGGAGAATTCTCAAAGACGTTTATCTCTCTTTCTCTCTATGTTTCTCTCTCCTCTTTCTCACTCTACCTCTCACGCCATGGGAGCAGGGAAGAAACAAGAACAACGCTACGCTTTGGGAATTTGTTGGGATGGAAAAGGTTTTTGTAGGGCCAAACAGTTCATTTTTATTTTTTCTCTTTTTTTATTTATTTTATAAATTATTTTTGTTCACATCTGAATCGTCCAACGTTTAAGGAGGGGTCAAACCGATGAGGAAATCACTGCCGTTGATCGGCTATGAAAGTTTTGATTTTGGGGGGTCTGTGATTTGACCATAAATTTATTTGAATCTTTGGTGGCTGTGGGGACTTTTTGTTTGGCAGGTCTCTACTAGTACCGGATGGCCCTGCCCCAGTGAGAATTGCTCTAACAATGTCTATTTTTTATTTTTAAATTTTTTTTTTCTGAATATCTATGACCATAGTATACGTAATATTTCAACGAATGGAAAGTCCGGTTTGGGGTAAGTTTTCACCGTACGATAAAAAACATTCTATTCTAAATCTCATTTTCTTTTTCTTTTATTTTTTAAAAAATTAAATTTTAAAAATTCATAATTTTATCATTTTAAATCAAAATTTGATCATTATTATGTCAAAATATTCACAATAACGAGACGAACCAGATAATATCTATCTTACCTTTTTTTTTTTCCAAAAAGATTTTAAATTTTTTCACTATTTTTTATATCACATAACTTTTCCAAAAGTCTCCTCCAAACATATATTTCTAACTCAACTTTCAAAACTCCGTCTCCAAATATCCCCAAACAGATCCTAAGACTGATAATATATATATTTTTAAATGGAAATTAGCATTTAAGATAAAACATAACACAAACATTAATAATAAAGATAAAATAACCACGTGGTATAAGAGACATAATCCTCGATTAAAATCGATTCTATCAGTAAAAACTGATGAAACTCAGTAAGGATGACATAAGCCGAGACCCAGTGACAGAAAAATTCCTCGAATTCTTCGGCAATCCTAAAATCGAGCATGTACAAAGCTCTTTTTAAAAAAACATCTATAATCGATGGAATATTCAGATCGATCGAGAGACAGTTACTTACAGTACAAAGACTGTATTAAACTCCACCAAGCATAACACTAGCAGAACCAATAGACACATTTTGTTAGAAAATAACTCAAGCAGAATACACACACAAAAACAAACCCGAGGTGGGTGAACTACCTCCTTTATTACAAAATTAAAACTAAACACGAGAACAAACTATTAATATATATATAAAAAAAAATCGGCTGCAAAATCCTAGCCTCATGTGAAACAACTACTCCGCCGCATGCCACAACTTAGAGGAAAACAATCGACTCGAGGTAAGAGATCACTGCACCTACTATCGGACTACCAAGATATTGTTGGATCCTAAATTACCAGAAGTTTGTCGGCTAGATCTGATCAAGAAACTCTCATCTAGAATCTTCCGACTCCATCCCACTAAAATCGCCAAATCAATGATCACCTTTGTCAGCCACCGTGGCGGCAGCGGTGAAAATCCTATACAAAGGGAAACCCTAAATATAAAAATTTTGAGAGAATAAGGAGTAGAGAGAAAAGGAAACCTAAGACTGATAATATTTGATAATTATTTACGATATGGTATTTTTTTTATGTCTATTAAATAATAGTTAATAATCAAAGAAATTTAGAAGGTCAAAATTTAATTTTTAGTAATAGCTAACAATCAAATTTGATTTTTAATTTGCTTTTCTAATGAGATTAGTCAAACGAATTGAATGAGCTACACATAATTCCATGTCCTATTTCTTGCTCTTTTTAATGCGTTATTTGCTATTGTTTGGGGGATTTAGGATGCTTAGGTGCTATTGTTTAGGTGTATTTAAATTTGTATTGATTAAATATCAACAGTAAGTTGAGATGGAAGGAATTGATAAGACTTTACATTCCTTTTGATTGGAAGGAATGAAAATAAAAAGAAAGAAAACTTATAAAAGATGAAAAATTAAAATGATACTTTGAGGGGGCTAGGGAAAGAAAAATACAAAGAGGGGTGGTAAAAATGGGACATAAAAGATTTGCTCGGGAAAATAAAAAAGAAAAAGAAATAGAAGAAAAACCAGATATGGAGATTAATGGGATTTACTGTTTAATTATTTTTAATTACTGTAAAACTTGTATAATTATTATTAAGTTATGCTTATAGTTATATTTTTTTATAATCTTTTTAGGTACGTTTTTCATTATTTAATTACCAAAAGGTTCTTTCTTTCTTATATAAAAAAAAAAAACACTCCAAAACGTTCATTTTTTTTTTCCTTGAGAGAGCTTATTAACGGTTTTTTGCTTTTTACTTTTTCATTTTTCCAAAAGAAAAAAAAATTGTATAATAAAACATCAAAATTAAATAGTCATTAAAAAAAAAAAAAACTGGTGAAATTAAGTATGCATTGTTCTCCATCAATTATATTTGCCAATTGAAACAAGACACGTTAACAACTACGTCCCTTTGGTGTGTAAGTTTGAGTTAAGATTTGTAAGTTTAAATAGTGATTTTGGTTGACTTTTTCAGAAAAGATAAAAAACTTTTGAGAAAAAAGACAAAAATTAAGTTGATGAACTCATCACCCAAACACCCCTAATCGTATGTAATGAATGATATTTTTCAGCCAAAAAAAAATGTAATGTATAAAATGCTACCTCTAATGTTATTGCAAGTTTAACACCTAATTATTTTATCTTTCATTTATTTTTTCCTGGATTCGTAAGGGCTAAATTTTTTATTTTTTTTTAAGTACTTGCAAACCAATTGTCACAATTATTGAACCCCCCACCCCAATATATATATATATATAATGTGTATATATCATTAATACAAATGACATAATTACTTACCCATTACTGTCCTTTTTTCTTTTTAATAAAGGTAAAAATAGATATCAACAGGCGTATCAAGATATCCCAACTAGATCAACATCCCTATGAGATCGTTATCAACTACCCATCCCATTTAAAATTCACAAAAATAAAAACAAAATTTAAAGAAGTTTGATCACAGAAACCAACCACGCCATAAAGGAGATAAAATGCAAATACTACTACCAAACTACCGTGACCCAATACTGTCTAGTTGATTTGGGTCGGTGCCGGTTTTTTTTTTTTTGGTTAAACAATAATTATGACAAATCATTTTTTAGTTTATATATAAACTCATTTTAATACGGCTTATGAAAAAGATTTCTATATATTGTGTTTTCAATGTGTCCAATATTATGGAGGAATTTGTCTTTGAAAATTAAAATTGAAATTGACAACTTTAAAAAAAATTTGAAAGCTTGTCAACAAAAAAAAAAAAAAAAAACTTTAAAAATTAAAATTAGTAAAATAACATTTTTTTTTTCATTTTCATATTAATACGACCAACTAATAAATCGGTTGTTCTCAATTGTTACAAAATCATTTTACTAATATTTTTTTTGAAAGATTCTTTTACTAATAATATTATAAGTTAATTATTAATTTTTATCACTGAATTGACCCTTTGTAGATATTACTTCATACAAAACATTATACGAAAATAAATAGATTCTGTATTTGGAATGTGGTGGTTAAGCCCTTCCTAATTTTAAATTTATATTGTGATTACATATGTTTACGTCATTTATTATTTTCTACCTTATATTTTACTTTCATTAAAAAAACATACATTGGATTTTGAAATTATATATTTAAAACCATCACATTACATTTAATGCACATATTTATATCTGAGAAATTATAACAAATAGCATATTTTATAAATATTTTTGAAGTTTATAACATATTTTTTAAAAGATAATAGATTATATAATATATTTTTAGTAATTCCTTAGATTTTCTTGGATTTTCTAAAAAATTTTGAATTTACGATTTCGTTTTAACGACAAATTTTTATGTATAATTTCATGTTAGAGAGAGAAAAGATGAAGGAGGAAGGGTGGTTTTTTTTCTTTTTTCTTTTGTCTTTTTATATGATGTGTTCATAAATTTGATAATGTTATTTATTATACTGTTTAAAATTTCATGGTATAATTTATTATTACGCTTTTCAGAAATATTATTTTATTCTTTCTCCTTGGTATGTTTTACTCAGTCACTGTATAATTTTGACCTAAAAAATGTGCAAAATACCTTAAATGGTTATTTTTCCTTTCAGACCCTGCAATTTCTTTTATTCAAATTTTATATCCTGGATATTGAAATTTGCATTTTGTATCATCAAATCACACGTAGTACACAAATATATACATTTTGAACTCAAAATATCCAAAATATGCTTAAAAGAAAAAAATTTGTACATGATCAAAATGTCACATATTAACCTAGAAACTATGCTACTAGGTGTGATTTAAAATTTTGAGTACACTTAAGTTACGGAAATTGTTAGAGATACAAATTCTAATCTCAACTTTAAAATACCTTTTTTTTGGTTAAATTAAAGCACCCATTTATGTAATATGTCAGTTGTCATTTTTATATTACACTACTACTTTCATTTAAAAAAAAGTAAAAAAAAAAAAAAAGTACTAGACTACTACCACATAATATTTGGTGCCAATAGAATTCAAATATTTTGCAACCATTTGCCACAATTCTTCAGGACAAAAAAAAAGTTAGCATAATTACTTACGCAATTCAGTCTAGTTGATATTTTTAAAAAAGAATTGAAAAATATATATTTCGATTGGGACGAGAAAATGTTTCATATTTCCTAAACCATAATTGAAATATGAATAAACAATAACTTTATATATTCATTAAAAAAAAAGTAATAGGATATCTCTTATGTTCACGTTTTAAAAGTAATTGGAGTTATAATTTAATGGTAATCTATACTAAATTTTGTGATAAAATATAGAGTTCATATTCTTCCACTTCCAAAATTTTGCTTAACCGTGCGTCTTTTTCTTTTATGAATTAATTGAGTGTACGTCTTGGAGCATTGGATTTAGATTAAATGACCTTATTATTAACTTGATAAAAATACAAAATCAAACATGTGTACTCCATAATAAAATTCTCTTGAATATTTTAAAATTTACCCTATCTTTGAATGACATATCCAATATTAAAAATTAGAAAATTTTTATTAAAAAATGTTAGTCTTAATTTTTTTCATCATTCTTTTATTTTTGTAAAAAATATATATATATATTTGTCTCAATTTTTTCTCCTATTCTCTCATTTTGAAACATAAAATATATCTCATTTTCAAACTTATTTATACAGTACCATTTTGAAAAAATTAAAAAAAATGAATCTTTTTGAAATTTTTTCACAATATACTATTGTCAACACTATTTTTTCTCATTCCAAACAATATTTTGTTTTCAAAAAGAAAATTTTTTATACATCCGAACACCATATTATTCTCAAAATGAAAAGACTTTCTCATTCAAAACAAAAAAAATAATTTCTTTTCAAAAATAGACACGTGATTCAAATGAAACCTAAGTAACTTATCATTTATAAATGTAAAACATATATTCTTTATTTGGTATTTCAACTCCACTCCAACTAAACTATACTTTTTCATATCAGTTTTTTTTTTTCTCTCTTTTTCTGGTAAATCAACAAAAATTATAATTAGTTTTCAAAAATTCAACTAACTCCAACTTAAAAATTTATCTCCAACTGACAAATCAAATGTAAGCTTAGTTGCACCTTAAAAAAAAAAGTATTTAATGGCACAAAGAATCAAAAACGTTTTTCTTGTGGTTTAAAAGCATTCTAGCCCACGCGAAATGAAAGTGGCAGCAAACCTTATTTGGAGATTTGTACGTCTTTTCGGTGTGAGCACAAAATAATATGAAACGGTTTAGCACAAAATAATATGCCAAAAGAGATCCTTTGGCTTTTGGCATGAGAGTTAAAAAAGACCCATCTCAATTATTCCTTCCCTCTCTGGGAGTCTCTGAAACGACAATCCCACAGCTGTTTTTTTTTTTTTTTTGTACCTTTCCTTTGGCGCATTTTATACAAGAAACGACAGTTTTCATCGAACAAAATAAAATTAAAAAAAAAAAAAAAAGAAGAAACGAAAGTTACTTGCAAAATGATGCATACGATGCGATAAAGGACAAAGTTAGAAACAGATTAACGCTGCTGTCTTTGTTCGTTAGTGTTTTCTTTTCTTTTCTTTTTTTTTTTTTTAAATAAAACTAATTGGACAGGGATAGACAAATACAGATAGGCAAATAAAGTAAAATAAAAGCAAAAAAATTTAAAAGATTTAAAAAAGTTATTTTTTAATCTTTTAAAAAAATTATGTAAAAGTTACCAAGTAGCGGCGTAACGGGTATTGAGATAATGAACGAAATGTATTGTAAAAGAGTTGTTCGTCTTTTATATGGTGGTAATAAATAATAGATTATATATGTAGGGACCTTCTTCGGTCCGACTGTGCTTTTCGGAGTTTTGAAATTCCAAAAACTTTTTATCCATTGATCTTGATGTGTTTGGTTGAGAGAGGGTGAGGGGTAAGTAAAAATTTTATGATCTGTGTCAGATGTCAACCGGTAGAAAAGCTTCTTTTCTTTTTTCTTTTTAATTTTTTTTTAAATTTTGAAGGTAGTAACTTTATTCAGATACTAAAATAACTTGTCTATTAAATTTTTTTTTAACAAAATGAATAATATTAACTTGCCTATTAGGTACCTATTATCTGTGCAAATGGGAGGTTAACATCATTTATGTTGTAATGAAAAGGATGGACATATAATTCCAATCTTCGGAGGGTTAGGATTTTCATTATTATTACCTTGCTTTTTTTTATCATGCTCTCTTTTTTTGTTCTAAACTATTTTTTTTCCTTCATTTTGGTTCATTTCATGTTAATATTCTAACTAGTGTAGTTGCTGCCACTTTTATTACTTCTTATAATAATCCGAGTTTTCTCACTTCTAAGGGCTTATTTGCAAGATAGATTGGAGTTTGACATTCAAAATTGTCTTAATTATAAATTAATGAATGTTTGAAAAAATGTATTGAGTTGAAATTTGAATTAAAAATGAATTATGATATATATTTGATTAGTATAAAAATTTGAAATGTATTTAGATTTCGATGGTAATATGCAACTTCTTTTGTTCTTTTTATTGTTGCGAGCGTTTAGCAAAATATAATCATCTGATTTCTACTTAAATAAAAAAAGTTATAAGCTTTGGAAGTTTAGAGAGAGAGAGAGAGCCAGAGAGTTGTGCTTTTTAATTAGGTTGTCTTTCCAAACATGTGTTGGAAGCCAATAGCCAAATTTGAGGTTGGAGTTGATTGTTTGAACGATCCTCAAATTCTTGCAACTTACCACTCTTTTTTTTTTTCACTAGTTGAAAGCACGTTTCATCACAGGAGTAATGTGTATGCAGTTAGTTAAATTTTAAAAGTTTATATAATTTTTTAAACAAAAAATCATCTCATTCCAATTTGAAATAGTAAAATTATAGACTTTTATTGTCTGAATTTTTAAGTCAGGGTTGGATAGTAAAATTGAATTTTCTTCTAAAAAATCAAAAAAAAGGAATTATTTGATTGGAGTGAACCAATCAAACACGTGCTAAATGTATGTCTAGATAGTTTTTGTTAAATAAAATATTTGAATTATATAAAGATAAAAAGATAAGTGTGATATGTATTTCTAAAAAGTGAAAATAATAAACATTCAAATAAATTTCAATATAATAATAACTCAACCAAATACATATTATATTAAAATACAAGTATCACTATTACAACGAGTGCATTCAAACAGGAAGATATATATATAGAGTGTGTTTGGATGGTAAGTTTGAACTTACCATCTCAAAAAGTTTTTTTGTCTTTTTCTTTAAAAGTTTTTGTCTTTTTCCCAAAAAGTTTTTTGTCTTTTCTGAAAAGTCAACAAAATTTACTATTTCAATTTAAAAATCTCAACTCAAACTGACGAACCAAACGAACCCATAGACATAAAATAGATATAGATTTTTTTCCAGCAAAAAAAAAAAACAAAAAAAAAATCTTAAATGTCACCTTTTTCACTCGTTTTGTTACTTGTCCAACTGAATAGAGTTATCCCGATTAAATTGCTCCATTTTTTTTTTTTTACTGTCGTCATATTGCTCCATCTTTTTTTTTTAAAATAAATTTTCTCTCTCTGTCATATACCTTTTTGCCCTGCAAAGTTTCCTATATTTTCACAAAAACCATACGTGCTTTCCCTCCTTACCGGTTACAGCAGGTTTCTTACCCCCCCTTATGCCCTCCAACTCATCATTAAATACTACAATTTCTGACACTTCACTGCCATTATCCTCTGCAAATATACTTTTTTTTTACACGCTTATGCCGTACCAGTACAACTGATGTACTGAAGCTGACCCATATATATATATATATATATATATATATGATATGGGGTGATTTTTAAGAGGAATATCAATTTTGATTTGAAAATTCAAATGCATCGTTGAAGTGCTTTTATTCCAACAAAATCAACCTGATAAGAGAAAATATAATAAAAATGGTACCAAGCTCTCTAAACCGTACCCATACAAGACTTCCCCAACCTTGCTCTCCCCAGAACAGCCTTCAAAAACGATATGTAACACCATTAAAGCAATTATATAATATGATAAAAATATAGAAAAATCTCTGTCGATAGATATATAATTCTCTGAACGGTCAAATATTCATTCAAATTTTGTTAAATTATTGAGTTTTTTTTTTTTTTTCAAATTTTCAATTTATCATAAATCTGATGTGATAATTAAGACAATTTTTTTCTTTTCCTTTCCTACGACATTATTCTCCTTTCTTTATTGCTTTGGTATTATTTCTTGTAGGAATCTTCTTCAATATAGCAGGTAGGCGTTTGTTTATGATCTATTATTCCAAAAAAAAATAAAATTGTTATGTTCGATTTAAAATAATAATAATAATATTGTTATTGTGTTCAAACATTATGATAGTAAATGAAAGTTGGTAAAGTCCAGGGGGGACATCCGGAGGCAATGTTCACTTCCCCACAAAACAACCTCCCGGGTCCGGGCACTGAAAGATATATATATATATATATATATTCCCCCCCCCCTGCTAGTGAGACAAAAAAAAAAAAAAAATATATATATATATATATAATAACATCCACAAGATACAGTTAAGTACCGTTATATTTTATTATATTCATATGAAAAATCTACGTAATATAAAACTTCATGAAAATCTATGGTTAAAACTATTTTATTTTTGTAATCACCTCAGTTGGTATTATTATAATTGAGATGTGCTAAAAACAATTAACATAAGTATATGCTCTTATCATTCATTAAATAATTGTACTATTTGGAAGAAGACACATAAAGTGAGAATTGATTAAAATTTAGGAAACAAAAGCAATATTTGAAGAATTTTCCTTTAAGCTACCACAAGATTGGGATCAAAGGAAAGGCCACATAACAAGATATGAAGTAGTACATTTGTTTCTTCAAGGGGGTCCAATGGTAACAAGATCACATGTGATTGGTTTATGTTTACAAAAAGTTTGCTATTATTGAAGGGTCAAAATTTGGCCACATGCTTTGAATGTGCGAGGAAGATTACAACCCCTTTCCCGGAGTAACCTTATTGACTTTGTCTACCACATGTGATGGGTTAATTTATGTATTCAACAAGTTAGTATAATTATGATATGTGTGTGTGTCTATATATATATATATATATATATATATGAAGCATTATATCACTCCTGAATGCTTTTGAACCTATTAAATGTTTTACATGTGTATCTTTGAATTATTATTATTAGTATTATTTAATTTTGTGTTTCGATTGAGTTTGACGTTTAAGAGTTTGTATAGTGCTTGAAAAATATGGATATAAGAAGATCTAGAAAGGTAAATTAAAAAAAAAATTATTAATTTTCCTTTGAGGGGAGATTAAAAAAGAAAGTTTTCATCGCTTGCCTCGATAAACTTGAGGGGAGATTAAAAAAGAAAGTTTTCATCGCTTGCCTCGATAAACAAAAGAAAGATAAGAACAAATATATACATATTTTTTATATTAATTTTTTTTATCTGATACCATTATAAAATAATATTTGTAATTTTTTTAATGATAATATAATAATCAATTGATTTTAATATAATATTTTTTATTGATATTTTATCCTTTATATTAATAGTTTAGTGATGTTATATTATAAAATTTTTAATTAAAAGTTACATATAAATCAATTAATTATTATAAATTTTTGAATAAAATGTTTATCTTTCCTAATTTGGAAGTCTGTTGTTAATTGACCATTTGACATGCAAAAGCGTCAAAGAAAGAAAATTTGACCCTGCCAAACCAAACATAAAGAAAGTTATATATATATATATATATATATATATAGACTATGTGGCATTTATATATTGAAGGGAGACAATAAGCGGGCCTAAAGGTCTAGTACCAGAAGTGGTAACGAAGCTAAATAGGAGCTTTAGTTGTCCTCTTCTAGGGAAGGGAAAGGGAAAAAGGAAAAAAAAAAAAAGCTTTTAAAATGTGGTGCAATTTCCATGTGGATTCAGCTCATCAGTGCTTGGACCATGTCTCTTAAACAATTTAAGTACATATAAATAAGATAAAAAAATATATCGAGATTGGAATAAGATGACACATAATGGGACATACATAAAGCGATACGAGAGTCAAATCTCCGTCGTGAAGATAAAATCATCTAAAAGCACAAAACAAAGAGAGAACAACAGAGGCCCAAATCTATTGGCGTGCATTATTCTCTACCTGGACTTTTCTAGTTTCTCGAAGTACCTCAATCTATTTACCATCCCTCTATTGTGAACATTTTGGCTCTCAATGATATCTCTCATTTTCTCACCATTTTATTTTTCCTTTTTAGCATTCCCTAGTACATTGAAGTGGCACGCCAACGAATATTCCTTCTTCTATTTCGGAATCTCTATCATGCACTTTGTCGCGTAGCTATTATGGGATTCAAAGAAAACATTATCATCTTTGGAAACTATTTTGAAGGTCATATTGAATGTCTCTGTCACATGAGCTACATTAGAAGAGCATGGAATCATTGATGTCCATCAAACAATTTCCTCTCACAAACAAAGTAAAAGACAAAGGGTTGATCAACACAGTTAAAACAATTACCAAACATCCACCTTCAATGATGGTGTAACGACAAGATGATGACCTACCAAGACTCTTTTGCCTAACGTCCAAGGATCAAATCCCATTATCCGTTGTGAAGCTGTAATTATGCCTCTTCAATGGCCTGTCAAGTTAGATTGGACCTTGGTGACTTTGAACTCCTTGGATATTAGACGAGAAAACATGAGTCAGATCCTTCCGTTTAGTAGTGTGGGTCTAGAGACATGAAGACACCACTAATCCCATTTTTTATTAGGGAAAAAAAAAAAAAAAACAAGCATCCAAGATCTGGTCCATGACACGGACAGTCTTTTGAGCATTCAAAGTGAGAATAGCCATTTGCCCTTTTTCATTTGCCTCGTGAATCTTTCTGTGATTCTAAAAGAAGGCAAAAATTCCAAATGCAAACCTAGTGTTGGATTACCCGTCTAAAATACATATCAATCAGATGAAAAAGATAGCTAGCCTGGCTCCTGCAATGATATTAAAAAACTTACAAAAATGGCAAAGTAGTAGGAGAGACTTGGCATTCTACAAAATATTCTCCAAATTTTTGTTCAGCCAAGTAACTCATTATGATGAGTTTAACATGCAAGATCCACCAAAACAACCAGCATCAACCATGGAAGATGGTTCTATGAGGGTTATGTAGATATATTGTAGGGCAGAGATTGAGGCGCCATGGGTCTCCAACGTGGTGTCCAACGTTACATACTAATAGAAAATGAGGGACTCACTAAAGGTCCGTTTAGTGAATGAGTTGAGTTTGAGTTGAGATGAAATTTTTAAGTTTGAATTGAGTTGACTTTTTAAAAAGTAGTTATAAATTTTGTTGACCGTTCAGAAAAATACAAAAATTGAAATAAAAAAGTACAATTTAGTTGGAGTTAGACTTTGTTACCAAACAAAGCATAAAAGAAATGTAGGACCCTCAGATGGAACATATTTTCCATTGATTGTGGTGTTCCCAAGCATTGTTCATGAGATTAGCTCCGTTGTTCCTAACTAAAGCTAAATTCACAAAAGATAGAATGTATCTCAACTTCTCTAATCTACAAATCGCATGCTGGAACTTAGTAAGTTCTTGAAAATTTTCTTCTGCAAAGTAATGAGATTGAATTGTAATCGTTATGTTTCCATCATCAAGTAACTAGTAAACAAGGATCAAACCATGAACAATGGTCTGTCATGTCACATTTGGAAAGCAAAACTTTTGGAAGGTATTCCACAAGGGTAAAAACTAAAACTAAAAAGAAAAACAGAATTTTATTTTTTTTGGTGCCAAATCCAGTCACGTAGTTTGCAATAATCAGTTTATCCATCTTTCTAATCTCGGGATTCCACAATTCCACTTCCAGACACCTTACTGGAAATAGCAAAGGAAAAGAAAATCAATCATTTGTCAAAGAAAGGAAAGAGTGAGTCAATAGGCTCAAAAGCATTTGAGAAACCAAACCAAGTTTGAGCATTTCTAGACAAAATGAAAAACCCAAAAGCCCATTTTTGACATTTTTATTCTTTTTGTCAACCCGAGTGAATGAGTTTCTACTCTACAGCCTTGTTTCTACCAACCTCTTGATTTGCAATTTAAGGTGTATGAGAAAGTATGAGACATCCAACAAGTTACAGGCTATACCACTCTCTTCGACTGAATCTCGGTCCTCAACAATCCAATATCGAACAACAAAGCATCCTAAAAGAACTGGTACGAAAAACATTAGACCACGAATTTGGATGCAGCGGAATTAGCATCTTCCTTTGAAGCGTCTCCTGGCAGGACCACAAAAGAAAAGAAGACACAATAAGAGATGAGATGTCGATCATTGAGCTTAATCACGAGACTAAGATTAACATATTGATCTACAGCATTAACGTAAGAATAATGCACTTAAAAAAATAAAAAAAAACAGTGAAATCTTCCTCATGGAATGCTTTTCTTTTCTGGTTACTTCTAATAACACTATCCAATAACACACATTTCCGAATGTCGCATTCAAACAATCCGCAAATTTGATAATCAAACAATACGCACATAGCAAAAATTATCCGAGCCCACTTCTTAATAATATCCTAGTATCCTACTCCACATATGATTTCAATCCAGATTGTAACAAACAAAGTGCCTATTTCCCACTCAACTCAACTGAGCCTTTAGCTCAAAACAATTGGCTCAACTATTCCATTACTTCTTCAAAACCACCTCGGTTTCTCGATCCAGATTTTCTCTGCCAATTTAACTTTCACCCACAAATCATGCTCTCAGAAACCAGCCCTTTTCCCACTCAAACTATTCAATCCTACTCTACCAATCATTCTCCGCTACTTATTTTCGATAATTTAGTACTTATTCCCAAAGTTTTACATGTTTCAAATAAATAATTCTACCATTCCAGAAAACATAACGTAAATTAACCCTTAATTTAATATGTCCTAAAGAAATTTGGGCAAATTAAAATAATAAACAATTTGGGCACAAAATGGAAAAAAACCAAGCTTAAAGAAATGAATAGAGAAAATTTCTAGAGAGAGAAAGAGAGAGTACCGGTTTGGGAAACAGGAGCGTCGCCGTAGATGGCTTTGAGGCGGGCGAGGGGGACCAAGGCGGAGTCGGAGTCGGCGTCGGCGAAGAGTTGCTGCTTCCAGTCCCACATGGCTTTCTTCAAGGCCTTGTTGGAGGAGATGAGGGAATCCATTTGGGACTCAAGGGCTTGGATGTCCCTCTGCTGGCTCACCGACCTCGCCCCCAACGCCACGAACGCCGCCACCAGGCACACGTTTATCACCGTGTTGTTGTTCGCCGCTTTCTCCACCGCCTTCGCTATCTTGTTCACCACCCCCTCCATTTTCACTCTCTCTCTTTCTCTCCTCGGGGTTTTGAGGGTTTTAGAATCAGCTGTTAACGTGGAAGCCGAGAGAGAGAAGACACTCTGGTTTTTCGTTTTTTCTTTTGCTGGAGCAGACCCTTGCATTTTATCCAAATTACTTACACCCTCCTTTAACTAGAAATACTTTACATCTTTCAACGGAAAAATAAAAAAGTTTACGCAAACACCGGCGGAATTAGAAAAAAAATTACATATAGACTGATGGTTTATTATGTGTAAGGATGTGAATTTAGTTCATCACGATAACACGACTTGAAATTTGTATGGATTTAACTTAAGCTGTTTGGATTTAAAGAGATGAAAATGATTAATAAATATGTCAATATTTGGATTGGCCTGTCTAATATTGATTTACATGATTAACTACATGTATTGTTTATAATTCAATTATAAAATTATATACTATTTTTTATAATTATTTTCTTCAAATAATGTGAGTATTGTGTCATTGTGTCAACTTGGTCAAAATTATATAAATTATTAAATGAATATATTAACTTGGAGAGATTGCACAGATTAACTATTTTAACGTATTTTATATGTGTCTCGCATTGATGTTTTATTATACATGTAATAAACAAGCCATAGGTTGATTTTTTTTAAAGACAAATAAATAAATTGACATAAACGTGATTAGTTAACACGAATTGTCACCTCTAGACTTTAGCTATATGGTTGGCTAGAGTCACTAGAGATTCACGCATGGGCTTCTTAGTTGTGTGATGGAGTTGTCAAGTGGAGTGGTCGGAGCTGCTACTGAGAAGAGATTTCTTAATTGTAAAATAATTTAATTTTTGTATTTCTATATTTCTGTGTAGGTATTTTCTTCTATTTATAGCTCATTTGTATCGTTTTGAGACTGTTTTTAGTACTGTTTAAATTTTTTAATAGTAGTTTCTCTTGTAAAAATTTTATTTTTGAATTCTAATTTCTAAATGAAGGCTTAATTTTAAACACGAGGGAAATTACTGTGTCATAAGCTTTTCAACAGCTATCCATGGCGATCACACATTTTGCCATACAATTTCTAACAAGTGTTCAAATTACGAAGAAACTACCATTTTTCTAATTTTAAATTGATCGAGGTTGCGAACTTGTACAAAATGAAAATCATGAGTCAATATTAGATAATATCTTTAATTCTAGAGGTCATAATACAAAAAACCTAAAACAAAAGAGAACGCTCAAAAAAGGGTTAATTACTCGTTTGTTCTCTAATACTTTTACGAAGTTGTGATTTTAGTCCTCAACTTTTTTTTAAAAGGTCCCCAACTTTTTTTTTGTTGTTAAAAGGTTCCTAAACCGTTTAAATGGATGTAATCTAGTCATTTTTACTAATTAAAAAAAAAGGTTAGAAATCGGATGGAATAACTCATTTATGACTCTTTTTGTAAAAAAAAAAAAATTATGACATTTATAAGTTGAATCTAGTTAATATTTTTTAAATATCATTTAATAGTAAATCATGTGTGATTAAGGTGAGATTTTTTTTTGTTAAAATTAATTCTTTTTTTGGTAAAAAGAATCAAATTGCACTTATTTCAAATAGTTTAGGACCTTTTAATCATAAAAAAAGTTGGAGGATCAAATCACAACTTTGTGAAATAATTGGGGACTGAACAAACAATTCACCCTAAAAAAAAAAAAAAAAGGTAGAGCGGCACGTCCAAATCACGCGCTCCAAAGGCGGGAGCCCGCGCTCTTAAAAGAGCGAAAAAAACCCAGTATTTCCTCTCTCTCTTCTCCTCCTCTCACTCTAAACCATTCTGAAGCGCCAGAGCAAAGCAATGCCCATGAAAATCCACCTTCCTAAGCCCTAACTTCTTCACTTCCACTGGAGTTAGGGTTCCGATCCAATGGACGACTCCGCGTTGCGACTCGTTTCCGAAATCGGCACTCAACTCGCCCAGCAAACTCGCCCCAACAAGGATTTTCTTGTCAAATCTCTCCGAGTAAGCCCTATTCCCTCCTGTATATCACTTTTTCATCTGTTTTGTTCGAGTGATTTTGTTGCACATTTGGTTTCTGAAATATTTTTTGTTCTTGATTCGACAATGCCACAGTTTTGGCGTTTTAATTTGTCTCGTTTTTGCTTTTTTATTCGTGTTCTTGTTCTTTCTTTGGATTTTTTTGTTAACTCTTGCAAAGGATTTTTAACAAATTTGGGGAAACATATAATTGAAGAGTTTTTGAGGCGATAGAGAAGAATTACTTTTGTAAAGAGAGCGCATGTGAAGAATATAGGGCTCCAATGGTGACTGTGGAGGATATGGTTAAGTCCTTACTTTGTTTTAATTTTTTGATTTTTTGATTTATTTTTTGTTTTAATTTGAAATGCCCATTTTAGTATAATTGTCGATGCAAGCTGGGCATGAGCCAATTCTGGAGTTCGGTTTATTTCTACGGTTATCTAAGTGGATTACGTAAAACTTGTTTTCTGGGTAGGGAAGAAAAGTACTAGCAAGAAAGATCAAATTGCATAGGGCACTTCCGATATGTCCCGACTTGGGTGAGTTGGGAATTCAGATCGAAGAGGGGGTCCACCCCATCTTTTACATCCCAACTCACCTGAGTCACGATGTTAAGCGCTTTTCTATTGCATAAGCTAGGATTTATTTGGAGGTTTTGATTGTTTATTGTTGAGTCTTGTTCTAATTGCTACTAAATACATTGATTTTCGCCGGGAACGTGCTAACGTGCTATTACTTGTCATAGGAATGTTTTATGGATTGCTTCTCACCGTTGTCTTTATCACTGTTGTTGCTTCTGCTGCAGATAGTTTTTTATTTTTATGATTTTTGGCAAAATTCCTTTGCAGCAAGCTGTAGGTGCTTTGTCCCAGTTAGAACAGCCATCTTCGGCAGAAGTCACCAACAAGGCCGAAGCTGCCAAAAAGATAGAAGCTGCAATAAAGCCCCTGAAGAAACGTATTATCAATGGCTTGCTTCAGCATAAAGATAAGGATGTTAGGCTTTTAGTAGCCATCTGTGTCACCGAAATTTTTCGGATCCTGGCGCCTGAACCACCTTTTGAGGATAATTATCTTAGGGTAAAAAACTTTACCACAATTTTTATGTTTAGGCTGCAACTCATATTTTCATGTGTGCTTATCCCATCTTTCACTCTTAAAATTAATCATTATGCTTGTATTCTGTATGTGGTAATCCTTTCTCCTGGCTTCTAATAGTGTGTTTATTTGGTTGGCAACTGTTTGTTTTATTACTGACAACAATGAGGTACCCAATTCTTTATTTCAGGACATTTTTAAACTTATCCTCAGTATGTTTGCGGAGCTAGCTGACACCACAAGTCCCTTTTTTTCAAGGAGGGTTAAGATTTTGGAGATTGTTTCAAGATGTAAATGTTGTGTGATATTGTTAGATATTGACTGCAATGATCTAGTTATGGAGATGTTCAACATTTTTTTCTCTGTTGTGAGGTTATCATCTTCTCCCTCCCTCACGCTTTCCCTGTTTCTTTATCTTTAGATACAGTAATACTAATATATTTTTCTCTGCAACATTTTTGTATTATAACTCTGTAACTCTTATCTGTTTGTCATTACCATTACTTTGTCTGAACTTCTTATTCAATCATACAAATTTAGTAATTTTTTGCCATCTCTTGATCAAATTTCATCATTTACAATGATGATGATCTTACTCTTATCCCAACCAAGTATATTTTCTATGAGAAGATATGAACCTTTCTTAAATGAATTCTTACCTTTACAGTTTGTATGGATATTAGACACTTATTTCTTGGTTTTCAAGTAATTTATTTAGGATTTCTATGTGTTAGTAGACTATAGGTTGTGTAATGTGAAGTCGTCATAACTTGAAGCGCTGGTTTTATGGATTGATTTGTTTCTATCCCAAGTTTGATTACATTAATGGCATTGTTTTCTTTTTTAGAGAACATCACCAGCGGAGTTTGATTAATGATATTCTATCTATAATGTCTGACATACTTAATGAGGAAGCTTCTCAGCCACTTTTGGATGTGATTTTGGGAAACCTTTTGAAGGAAGGAAAGGTGAGTTTTTCTGTAGTACCATGTTTTTATCCACATGTTGTTTCAGCAATTATTATTTTGCCCGATACATAAAATATACACGATTTAGTGTGTCTAAAATATATATTATATATTTTCTGCCGTACTTCCAGTAACAATATCATTGAAGCTTTTTCTATCAGTTTGTTTTTTTGGAAGCTTATGTCGATATGCTTCCAATTAAAGCAGTGTTTTGCATTGTGGATACAAGGAAACACTTTGAGAAGTCTCGAGGGCATTTGTATTTATACATACGTGGATATTATAGTTATTCTACACCATTAGATCGTAATGGACCGAGATTTGTGAAATCGGGCTCTTTGCGTGTATGGTCTAGTTCTAGTGGAATTTTACCTTTTCTTTTGTTATTTACTTATTTATTTATTTTCTACAATGTGAAATCTGAAATAAGATCAAAGGTTGTTAGTACTGAACCTTTATAGTAATGCAAACCAAAATGACATTGCTGATGTGTCGGTGAAATATATTGATGCTTAAACTGGTTACGAAAACACCTGAATCCTTTTTCATCCATTTTTATTACAGGAAACACCATCTGCTTCTTCGCAGCTAGCTATTTCCGTGATCCAAACTTGTGCAGAAAAGCTTGAGCCTTTTGTCTGTGGGTTTTTAACGTCTTGCATTTTGAATAGAGATGCTATAAGGAGTGAACTGTCAGAATTTTACCACGAGATTATTTTTAAAATTTACCAGTGTGCTCCTCAGATGCTTCTTGCTGTCATTCCGAACATGGTTCAAGAATTACTGGTATGCATTCTCTTTCAATTTGCTAGGTTTTAGTTTATTACGTGACCTCATTCTCATAGTACGGGACTAGGCTCAAGATCCCATTATTTGAGTTGTCTTTCAAGAATTAGTTGTCTTATCTCTTATGGTGTTTTTTTCCCCTTATCTTCAACTGTGTATTCGTATATTTTTCGTATATTTGATTACTTGTATCACTATGTTTTGTAGACGGACCAAGTTGATGTACGAATAAAAGCTCTTACTCTGATGGGGAAACTTCTTTCACTGTCTGAGAACAATATCGCGCGGGATTACCGTAATCTTTTTATAGAGTTCTTGAAAAGATTCTCTGACAAATCTGCAGAAGTTAGAATGAGTGCTCTTCAATGTGCTAAAATTTGCTACATGACCAATCCTACTGGGACAGAATCACATGAAGTTCTTTGTAAGCTTTTGAAAAACTTTTGTTTTGTAATTGTGGACATTTGCTGATTCTTCAGGACCATCTGAAGTATCTTATATACGCCTCTTATGTGGATTTGAACAGCTGCCCTTGAAGGAAGACTGCTAGATTTTGAAGACAGGGTGAGAATTCAGGCAGTGATTATTGCTTGTGATCTTGCCAGATCTAACTTAAAAGTTTTCCCACCCAAATTACTGTGTCAAACAATTGAAAGACTTCGGGATAAAAAGGTATGTCTACCTTGAAAAATCTCAATTTGGTAACTATAACATAAACTTTCTTGGATTCTTATATTTATATGTGTGTGTATATATATATGCAGATTGCTGTTAGGAAAGAGACTCTGCAGAAGTTATTGGAAGTATATCACGAGTATTGCAATCAATGTTCTCAAGGCTACATGGTAATATCTGACCACCTGGAACAGATTCCGCTTAAGATATTGATGCTTTGCTATGACAAAGACACTAAGGAGTTCAGGTTTGGTTAACACACGTCTGATTGCTTGTTTTACAAGAAATCAGTGTTTCTATAATGTGAAATGTAAACGTCCCGAATGCTGTTCAGGCCTCAAAGCATGGAACTTGTTCTAGCGAAAGATCTGTTTCCATCACTTCTTTCAGTTGAGGAGAGGACATGGCACTGGGTTCACTTGTTTTCCCTTTTCACGCCCCTACATTTGAAGGCATTGAACTCTATTTTATCTCAAAAGAGAAGGTAGATTTTCTTATTGAGAGCAACTAAAGATCAGAGAAGAAGTTATTATTAGGATGTTTGGTCAAAATATGGCCATCGTTCTGTTGTAATATTCTATGTTGTTTTACACAATTTATTATTTTAGGTTGCAAAATGAGATGCAAATCTATTTGGCTTCAAGAAGGAAAGACAAGGTAATTTGTTGTTACCATTCCCTCTCTCTTCCTCTTTCCTTTTGTTAACGTGAGTGCTTTTATCTCACATATAATTTTTTTAATCAACCTTCGCATAGTAAACTCTATTTTCTCTACCTTTATTCTGAAATTTCTTTGCTAATGGATTTCAGAGTGCAAATTGCTGTACTTCTACTCATGATTCATCTGAAGTTGCATTGTATTGTGTGACACTCCATTGAACTTAATTCTCTTGTTTTTGAACACTCGCAAAGGTCTATAAACTTCGAAATCATCTTATTGTTCACAAGGTTTTTAGATTTAAATGCTTAGCTCTATCCTTAATCCATCTGAAGTTGAATGTTTGTTCACGCCTTATGTTTTATATGGACTCATTCATTGTCATAGTATACATGTATCCCACAATGATTCCCGTGAGTCCATCTACACCCACTTCTTCCAATGTTCCTCCTCTGTGGTGACTCCAGCAAACTGTCAAGCCAATCAGTTGGCACTAGAAAAAAAAGGAGATTATGACGCAGTTTCCTTTTGGATTGGATAAAAGAGAGGTATAGCTGCGTTGTTTTTAATGAGACTTTAGCTCCTGTTGTACTTGGGAGGGGACGAGGAGGAGCTCATATAGGCAGAGGAAGAAGGGGTTTTGCATGCAAAAGCTGCTAATGGTTTTGGAAAAAGTAAAACTGTAAAATAAATTTTAATTCTGATTATTATATTTTTCCCTTAATAAAAGGTCAAGAGACATGCTATGCTATGTGAAGAAACTTTGACAGATGTTATAAATTGGAGGAAAATGATTTCAAAAAATTAGGTGCTAATAAGATGTTTCTTCCGACAGGGGTAAGTGTGCAAAACGATGTAAAGTTCACCCAATAAAGTGCAGTTTGCCATACATTTTGTATTTGGGCTTAAAAGCCTTGATTGGGTTGATTTCATCGTTTCATGACTAGGTTGTGGTTATGCGTAACTCTGAACATCTCAGTTATTTTAGTTTAGTGATCCATAGATTTGTTGATCTTGTGCTACTTCTTTGACCAACATTGTACCACATTTCTGCAGCTTTTTGCATACATCATTTAGCATGTGAGTAATGTGATACACACACAATGGATTAAAAGTTGATCAGATATATATAACAAATTGATCATATATATATATATTATGTATATATGAATAAATATATATATATTTTTTCTGGAAATAAAAGTTGCATGTTGGAACTTATTCTTTTAATATTGGCTTCATGTCATTTTGGAATAACTCAAAGTTTAATGATTGGCAAAATTTTGATTATTTCTGAAACTTCGGAACTTTGTTGCAGGAGAATTGTTCAGAAGAGAAGCAAAAGACATATAAAACTTCATTCACGAAAATGGCTTCATCCTTTCCAGATCCTTCCAAAGCAGAAGAGTGCTTTCAGAAATTGAACGATATGAAGGATAACAACATTTTTAATATGCTGGAACTTTTGGTGAATGACCTACAGCATATTAATGCCCATAGCACCAGAGTAAGTTGTTCCTTTTTCCTTAAAAGCATGTTTACCGATTCAGGAACTTTTGGTGAATGACCTACAGCATATTATTGCCCATAGGACCAGAATAAGTTGTTCCTTTTTCCTTAAAAGTATGTCTACCGATTCATAATGGATTGCCAATGGAAATAGAAAAGCTCTGGAAAGGATAGAAGAGGAAAAGCTCTGCAATACTTTCTATTTTTTAATAAGTTTTCATTGGTCTGACCTTATCTTACAGACTTACTCCATCCTTTTCTTTTTTCCAGGACAAGTTTTTGAATATTATTGGAGAAAAACATCAAAATTTCAAGTTTCTACAGATGCTCTCCTTAAAATGCTCTTATAATGTATTTAACTCAGAGCACGTCCACTGCATTTTGGATAATCTTTCCAGTAGCAATTTTGGGAACAAGCAGTTTAAGGATTCTTCTGTCAAGCTTCTCTTGGTAAGAAATTGTTGCTGAATAGATTTATTAATGCCTTCTCTCGTGAGATGACATCTAAATTTAGAAAGTGGATCTCTAAATAATATAGTACTTAAATCATATTGAGTTTTTGCTAAAGGACATCTAATGACAAAGAGGCGGTTAATACTGTGAGCGCTCTCTTTATGCTGACGGGAATCTACACTTTGTAGAAGTGATAAAATTTGCAAATCAGGCAGATTTTCCTCAATGTTGCACATCTTTGTTACGTGGTTTAATAAATAGTTGGGTAAAGTCCAAGATAAAATTTCAGTACGGGCAAGACTGGAAATTTCAATTCTTATGTTCCTTTTTCAGAAAGAGTTTAAAGAAATTCCATCTATGTTCGTTTTATTGAATTGGAAACATGATTCATAACGTATTATCTTTTTTTGTTTTTTCTTCTCCTTTATTTTGTTGTATTTCTTGATTGTTTAGTACAAACAAAAAATCAGTTTCTTATTGAAAAAAAGAGAGAACAGAATCAAGAGAATTTTAAATCAAAGGATGATTATGAAAAAAGAAACAGAAGCTGGTGTGGCAATCTTTTAATGACTAATACACTCCCTACTGTTGGCTATCAATTTTAGAATAAAAAGATTGAGTACCTTTGCTGACTGCAATCTGCTTGTGTAATGCTTATGGTATAATAAAATTTTTGATATGAACGGTGTAAAAATACTGCTGCTTCACTTTTACTCAGGTTATTACCAGGATTTTCCCTATGCTCCTGAGAGGTTCGGAAGAGCAATTTCAATTTTTATTAGAAGGAAGCAACACAATTGATGGTAAGATGATTGAGGTGCTAGCAAAAGCAGGCCCGCATATATCTTTAAAAATCAGGTAACTTCAGCCGTCTGTTTTATCTTTGTGGGGTTGCCGTCAATTTCATTGGAGCAGAGAGATGAATTATTAGTTTATTTAAAGATGTTTGTATTTATTTTTAGATATTCTTGTCAAGAATGTTTTTATTGATACGAATACATCAGAATACCGAGGACTAGGTGTCCTCGGAAAGAACAATAATACCACTTGAGGATTTTGCTTTCCACATCCGGTGTTCATGCCTTTTTGTAAAAAATGAAAGTTTTATTAGGATGTTGTAAGGGTTTCCGAGGCTCTGTTTTGTTCTTTCTAGCTCGGCTCTGCTATAGATGCATCTTGCTTTTTCTCCTTTCCTTTTATTCCTTTTCTGTTTTTCGTGGAGGATATACGTTATCTTTTTTCTTGCAAGTAATTCAAAAATCAATTAAATGAGTTTTTGTTATATAAAAAAAGTTAGGATGTTTAAACATTCGAGATGTAGTCTTCCAGAGTCCAAACCAGACAATAATACTACCTTTGGTTGCTGACTAAAGATATACTTTGCAAATTTGAACGAGGATTATCAATGTTACAACAAAAATTCCTAATAAACGTTCAAAATTCAAATTAAGTTTAAATGGTGACTAGATTATGATTTAAGTTTAAAAATATTAAATGTAACAAGCGTTTTGGATTCCTCTAAATTTCTTCTTGTGGTGACCATGTGGAGACTTCATTATTAAAGTATTTTCTCTCTTTTTATTAATTTTAAAGCTATATTTTTCACTATTCATTTTATTTGAATCATAATTGAAGTTCCTGCAGTTTTTAATTTCATTCTTTTCTGTCTTTGTAGTGAAATTTACCCTTTTCTGAAAAGGGTATGTCTTGAGGGGACTCGTCTGCAGTCCAAATTTGCTGTTTTGGCGATTGCTGCATTAGTTGACACTTCGAAGCAATTCATTTTCTCAGACCTGTGTAAGGTACCACATAAATTTTGTAATATTCTTTAGACTCATCGTTTAAGAGCTTTCTTGGAGGTCGTTTCGTCTGTGTATATTGGTTTCTTGGAGCACTGTGGCTGCTTATAGTAAACATGGCTGATAAGTACTACCTATATTCTTATGTCTTCTGGATCCTTTTAATAACTTATTTTTTACTACTTTATTTTTCTTTGAAGTTCTATGTATTTCCTTTGAATAAGTAATTAAATTGCTAAGAGAAATGAAAGCCACGCATTACCACTATAATTGTACGATATGATAATAGAAAAGTAAATTCCGCCAGCTCTGCTAAATGCCTTATTCAATGGCTAGATGCTCCCGTCTTCCAATAGAAATCAATAGGAAAGTAGAAGTTTAAATACAAAGATTGCTTGTAATTATTAAATATAGTACGATAAGATATTCACAGTTTCTGTTTCAAATATTGTCTATTATTAATGCAAGGCCGAAGCTATGGCCTATACAAAGAATGGTTTTTGTCTGAACCTGGACACAGATGAAATTCTCTACATAGTGGGAACTTGTCATAGTCATTATCAACCTTGGGCTGTTTATCTCGCAGGAACTTGTGGAATCTTTACATTGTGGGAAGAACATTCCGACGGTGTTGCAGTCTCTGGGATGTCTTGCACAACATTCTGCTTCAACATTTGAAGCTCAAGATCAGAAGATCACACCATTTATATATGAGACGATTCTCCAAGTAATATTTTATGTACTCATTTTCTTCTGTTGTGTGATAGAGTACAGCTGGAGTTTTTTCTTCTTTTAGGTTATTAGTGGGTGGGATTGTTCTTGTTGAACTTCTTTGTTTCTTTATGTGCGTGGTAGTTATTCTTCTAACAATCTGAATTTAGCTTTGTGCAGGTGGACTTGTTAGATGATTCAAATCCATTCGATGATATTTCTGGGCATAGTGATTCCTCCAACTTGAAGGTAAGTTTGGATAAATTTGGTGTTTCCCTGGATGCATTGTCGGTTGAGCTATTAAGGGCGTCACCGTAAAAGTATGCACTGAACCCTTGGTTCCTTGTAGGCATCGTTGCTTGACTAGAATGTTTGATTGTACATGGGGAGTTTGGGATAAAAATGGTAATAATTGCAATAAGGGAGGATGATGTACATTAATGCTATATGCGCTCAAATTATTTATAAATCCATTGGCAAAGTTTTTAGTTTTTGGAGAAAAAGGTTGCATCTTGTAGCTTGTGTCAAATAATCCTAACCTGATTATACAACTTTTGGTGGTCTTGAGCTCTTGTTGCTAATAACTGATTTGGATTTACTATACATGGAAAAATGTCTGCACATCTAACAAAATTTTTAATTTTTTTTAGCATGCAGAATTTCAAATATCACTGATTCGTTACATATTTTCGTAGTAATTCGGTTATTTTTTACTCATGCCGACGTAAACTAGATGTTTTATTTTGTATATTGTATTCTCTAATTCAAGGTTGAATTTTTGTTTTGGTTAGTCCCATGCGTTGTCTTTTTAAAAGGAACCCTGAGCTGAACTAATTAATTTTATTACTGTGCATATAAACAAAAATGGATAATTCCGATAGGAAGGTGATTGAACTTTTGAGTGTAGCTCTGTATGAACTATATTTTCCTGTATGACACTTCTTTGTTTTTCCATTTTTCCATTTTTTTATTCTTTTTTTTTTTTTTTCGTTCTCTAGATATATGGGCTGAAAACACTTGTCAGGAGCTTTTTGCCACACCATGGAGCTAATGTCGGACGGAAAATCAAGGAATTATTGGACATATTGTTGGCAATGCTGAAAAATCATGATTCTTGTGGTGGTGTCACCTCATGGTAGGGTTTCACGTCCATGTCTCCCTCAACTAATAGCAAGATCTGAATAATTTTTATTAATTCACACTCAGCCTTGGTATATAGCAACTTTTACAGAAGCATAACACGATCTTTTTAAGCTCAAGTAAATTTTGACCAAAAAAAAAAAAAAAAGAAAAAAAAGTAGCCGAACCATTGTCTGGGATGTAATACTTTGATGGCAGTCCTTTTGAGGGTCAGTTGGCATTAATTTATGATGGAGATTATTGGACGTTCTCTTATGCTTTTGTATCATTGTCAAGGTCACGTTTTTGCTGTGGAATTTGATTCTTCAATTCGTTTGCTTGTGAAATAATGATAGGTGTTAGTAGATGCTTGTTTACTTATTGTTGTAATTGGATGCAGTCAAAGTAATAATGCTTGTATAAGACTAGCTGCTGCAAAGGCCGTTCTCCGACTTTCGCGAAGATGGGATTTACATATTTGTCCAGAGACATTTTACTTTACGATTTCACTGACAAAGGTATGTTGGGTTGGCTCTATTCAGAAACAGGCATGTTGATGAAAGGAATCTTGTATAGACAGTATACATTATGATAGTCATACTTTTTGAAGAATTAGAGAAGTGAGGGACATATTTAGTCCATAGTTTCAGCACTTGGATAAAATAATATCCGTTTTTTCTTCATTTATGGTAAGTTATCGATGTTTTTCCGCAACAAATGTTTTGAGGGAAAAAATCTCTCGCTCTCTCTTCCAACAGGAAATGGATCCCTTATAATTCTTTCAAATGGATGTTTTTTTAATTTGAGTGGTATTTTTGTAACCAACCACAATTTAGTTGGCAGTGGGGTCAACCTTTTATTATATTAGCAGTTCTTAAGTAGGTTGAGGTACCTTATTTGTTTCTTTCTTAATATTTCACTTCTTAGTTTGTTTCACTTCATTACGTATATATATCTCTTGTTATCTTTTTGGACATTACTTTTTTTTTAATTTATTATTATTTTTATTTTATAACAACACACTGGTCTATTTTTTTCTCTTGTTGCATTCCAGGATGAGTTGCCTTTTGCTAGAAGATCGTTTCTTGATAAAACACATAAACTGTTGAAGGAGCGTGCCATACCAAGTAGATATGCATGTTCTTATGCATTGGCCTCCTCGGATTGCCTCAAGGATATACAAGATGATGTATGCTAATGTCTACTATAAATGAATTAACTAATCATCCTTGTTTCGTTCCTGTAGACTTAAATTTTTTTTGCTGATACTGTTTGTTGCAGTCATCTAAATATATGACAGAGTTTGTTAAAGAGTACAGTAGAGAAGCTCGAATTCGTCAAACTGCTAGAGTTCAGCAAGGATTAATCACTGACTTTCCTGCATATGTAGTGGTATTCTTGATTCATCTTCTTGCCCATGATAAAGAATTTCCTCTTGAAGAGTGTCAAAATGAAACGTTATGTGCTCGATTTTGCAGGTATGTCTATTCTCAATACCGAGTATCACATAGTCTATGACTGCTTACACCACATTGCTGCTAAATATATGTTTCTTTGCAGTCCACTTTTTTGTATCTTGCAGGCATTACTTGATGCCAGCAATGTCGATGGCGACTTGGATGTAGTTAAGGATGCTGTCTTGTATTTGCTTTGTGTTTTCCGTGCTATTAAGAGAGCTGAGGATGCTGTTGACGTTGAAAAAACTCCCGTAAGAGTTTTCCCTTGGAGTATTCGTCCCATTTAAATTGCCCTGTTGTTACGTGATACAGAAAAGAGTTTTCTTTTTACATTGCAGAAGCTTCACCTTCTAGCAGATATTGGGTTCTTCTTTGTCACTGCAGTAAATCAAAGTGGAATCCCCACTTCACATACCCCTGGGCACATTTTGCTACCGTCATCGCTGTATAGAGTAAGTATTACCGTCCTGGTAACAAAAAGTATGAGGTAGATTGCAAGAAGTTTTAATTCTTCATAACATGCAAAAAAAAAAAAAAATAAAAAAAAAAAAATAAAAAAAGAAAAAAAAGTAAGTGATGTCCTATTTAACGTATCTTGTGCAGGCAAATTCAATATGTCCTACTCAATCCTGTTTGGATGAGCGTTTCGCTAAAAAAGTCGTTCACATATTTAAGTCCCATAACACATCTGAGGTGCCTTTTTCTGACTTAATTATGTGCTCATTGTTATTTTGGATAACTTTTTTTTTCCCCTCTATATATTTGTCTTGATAAGAAATTATTCTTTTATATGTCAGCTTGCTAGCAATCTTTCTAAATGCGGTCGGAAGTATCTAGAGGATAGCACGCAATCAGATGGTATTAAGGAGAGCAAGTTGAACTTAGCACCTCGCAAGATAGGAGATTTGCCCATTGTTAAAACAGCAGAGCCCCAAAAAACTGGGGAGAAAGAAATTATTGTGCGATCTAGGAGAAAACGGGCTGCATCTCCAAATGCTCCAGTATCAGTTCAATTGCACGAGTGTTCTAAAATTGATCGCCATGCCGTTGCATCTGAAAAATCAGGTTTAAGTTTGGAGAAAGAACAACTTTTATCCTCTAGTGGTTCTGTGCCAGTAAAACCTTCTCTAGCTGAATCACATGTTTCAACCCGAAATTCTAAAAGAAATTCTGCCTCTTTGAAAGAAATTGTTGAGGTGGTGAATAGCAGCAGCAGTGCTAAGTATTCCAAAGTTGACAAAACCAATCTGAAGGCCACGTGCAGCTTGAAAGTAACTATGAACTCAAACTTAGGTGTTTGAACTTAGTTGATATCATCCTGAACAACTTTCTAAGTAATTAATGATGTTTCCAATTATGTAGGAAACTAGTAGTAACGGGGAGACATTAACTGGATCTCGGATCAAATTGTTATCTCCGATCGATAAAGGGTGAGGATTTTTTATTGTCAAAATAATGTGTGGGGAATCATTTGTAGTGTGTCTACCTAACGATATTTTATCCTTTTCTTTTTCCAGTTTTCGTACTGGCACTGTGGATGGTTTTAATTCCGAAAACAATACACACAAGGTGAATGAACATAATATATGCAACTCGATTCTATACTCTGTTATCAATCATAATTTCTTTTTTCTTTTACAATTATATTGATTTTCACTTTGATTTTTGTTTCTGGTTTTCGCAACTGTGTGAATACTTATGGGTCTCTGACTTGTCTGAACATCTTATGTTTTTCTGCTTGATCTCCATGTGATTTGGTCTTTTTCTAACCTGGTTTATTATTATTTTTATTTTCCTGGAAAGAGAGCTACATTTTTAGAGAAGCATGATTTTATAAATCATTTTGCATATTTGAAGTTGTGGAGGAAAAAAAAAGGTGCAGGGAGGGAGAGTATGTGGAAACTTATAAATATTTGGATGTGGTAGATTATTTTATGAAAGGTTTAATCATGTGCATTTTGAGATTTATGTATACAGACGGAAAGTTGACATGGAATACAGATTGTATATCATATGTTATTCTCGGTTTTTTAATTATATATTCAAAGGCGTTCTTTTTTGAAAAAAAGAAATAATTAACCCGTGCTTACTGTTGTTCGTTGTTACCATCAAACTGGTTGTTGTGGCAGTTCTCTGCGTTGGTCATGGTCAGTAGAGATGGTTTTTTTATTTTTTTATTATTTTAATTATTTTATTCTATTCCACATAGTTATACTAAGCATATCTCCAGTTTGTTAAGATAGTTATACTACGTGATAAAACATTATTGTATGTTTTGGATCAATTGGACAGATTACATGTGACAGTGGAGTTGTTGAACAAGCATGCTTGGATTGCGAGAGCTGGGAGACTTTAAATGATGATTCCCAACTGAAAAGGGTAAGATGAAGATATGAAGAATCTGTGAATGGTATATACTAGTGGTCCTAAGACCACATTGCTGTGAAGGAAACTGTAGCTGAGTTGGAAGAAGAATCAGTTTTTCAGAATATGTTATAATTTAGGGGTCTTTATTTTTTTAAAATTTTTTTTGAGAGCTAATAAAAGCATTAAAAAAAATCGAACTTTGTTGCACTTCCTGACAACTACCAACTTACGTGCCTTCGTAATTTCAGACTTCTAAATAGAATATGGAACTAGATAAATCCTACTTGCCAGTTTGCTTATGGCAGTTAGAAAACACCATTATCTGAAATGCAAAAACACATATTTTGTTATAATTTGATAGAACCTAATGTTCAGTTGAGCGCTCTCTTCTGCCAGTAATCAATATATGGCACTGGCATCAGTCCCAGTACGAAGGATGTATGCATTGTCTCAACATCATTTCTGCTTGTCAATTACGTCCTCACATGTTTGTGTTGCTTTTTGGCCTAGCAGGTTACCTTGGCAGAACATTCAAATGTCATTGATTTGCAGCACAGGTGAGTGGTTGATTACATTTCACATTTTCATGTCTCCTTATATGACTATTTAACACTGCTGTTACTTTCCCCCCACTGTGCTGTTGCTCGAAATCTTCTTCTTTTCTCTCTCCTCTCTCTCTCTCTCTCTTTTTTCCTGGTTGTTTGGATTTGCATCTTAGTGGCCTTTCCTCCAATTTTTTAATTCAGCAATTCTGTTGCAAATTTTAAATTTAAATTACCTTTTGAGTAGTTTTTCTGATTAACCGCCTCTATCATAATGATTTACGTTAAAGTTAAGTGCCTGGTCTTCTACGAAATATGTTAAAGATATTTGTCAAGTATTATGAGATTAAACTGCATTTCATCACTCATGAAGGCATTCAATCTAGTTTCTCGTTCCTCTTGCTTTACATGTTTCTGTTGAAATATAAAACTATTGTTGGCCCACCTCCTAACAGCTTAAGCTTTTGGGAGAATTGGTAAACTAACATGGTATCAGAGCAGGAGGTCCTGAGTTCGAACCCCTGTAATTGCACTATTTAACCCCCTTTATTATCATTGCGTGTTGGGCCTTTAATATGTTTCGGGCTTCTTATAATTTGTGTTGGACTTTCAAATTAATATTTGTCCGCACGTTTGCCTATTGTCTGGCCTGCACGTGAGGGGGAGTGTTGAAATATAAAACTATTGTTGGCCCACCTCCTAACAGCTTAAGCTTTTGGGAGAATTGGTAAACTAACAGTTTCAGTTGTCTTTGGCATCATATTCCCATGTTATATGTTTTTTCCATTCTATTTGAAATCTTTATTGTTAACATAGACAATTAAATTTAACACTTTTCTTTGTAGTTTTCGGGACAATGTTGGCTTTATGAGCATTTTATTTCTTTCTGGCTTCGTATAAATTTATCATGCTCTACTGTACTAAAATGGGATGCCTTTTTCTTTCAGTGGTAGAAAGAAAACTGTTGACAAGTTCGGTGAAGATGTTGCCGAAAAGTCGAAACATGTAGCAAATAAGGAGAATGGTAAGTTTCTGACAGAACAATTCTATGACCTGATAATGTATTTGAATCTACCATGTCAAGATCGCCATGTAAAGTTTAACCTGACCGCTGCATTTCTAGCATGTGTATGCCAATACGTATGGACTTGGCTGGTGCTCACACACACACACAAACATGTAGAAGAGGCCTCATATAGCTTTCACTTTTTTTTTATGAGAAAGTGATTACAAAACCTTAATATAGGTAGAGAATGGTAGTCGTCACTTGTTCTGTGCGTTAGCAACTCTGATACGTAGTGAAACAGAATTAACGTGCGCTCATCATGTGAAACGACATGTACACTATCAACATCAAGAAAACAAAGAAGAGATCAACTCCATGCAGAAGACAACAGAAAGATGAAAGAAGCCCGGAAGACTATGCTACGGCTTCTAATCCAAACGAAAATGCTAGTGCCTTTGGATTCTCTAGAAGTAGGAATAGAAAAAGTTGTTAAGTACTTTCTCGCATAAAATTTCCTTCTTGATCGCTATGAAAAGTGCTTCAGTTAAGACAAAGCTAACACCAGCCACCTCCATGGCACTTTACATTTCTTTATATCTTGATCCACATCGTCAAATATCCTTCTGTACCTTTCCAACCAAAAGACCCAAAACACAGCTTAGACAACCGGCCACCACAACACATACTTTCTGAATCATGAACGATAAGGAAGTACAATTTGGAGGAATAACCCGCATAAAGTTGATCTCACTGACCAACTGCTACCTCAAACTAAAACAACTCAACTATCACTGAACGATTAGTTGGTATCCTCTCTATTCTCATACACCCTCTTAGTTTCTCTTGAAATTTTAATGACTAGTCCGCTAAATGCCGCTTCTGATTCAGCATCATTGTTCTTTGTTGCATGAGTGCAGTTCGGAACTTTTTTTTTTCTAGTGATAAGAACTTTTTGGTCTTTGATTCTTCTATGACTTTTTTCTACTCAACAGATGACTCCAATTCCCTCCTTTTCAACCTTCCTTGGGTTATTTGGAAAGCTAGCGTTCCTACGAAAGTAGAGTTCTCTTAGCTGTTAGCTCTTAGGAAAATTAAGCATCTACGAAGGCCTTTATTGTCACATCATGTTTTAACTACCTTAGTTGAAGGGATACTTACATCACATTTCGCATCGAACATTTCCTTCTGTATTTTGGTCCGTAAACAGTGGTCATAGAAATATCGAGAAGTGACTCTGTTTTGATTGATTATATTAGCTTCTCTGTGCACATGTTCGTTAAGACGGAGGTTGAACTCTGAATCTTTAGCATGGTTATTCTAGTGATTTTCTTCCTAACTTTATAATTTATGGTTGCAGAGAAGAAAAAACGGCTGAAAGCTTTTGCAGACGCCTCAGCATCAGAAGTTATCAACATGAGTGAGAATGCCGTAAGTGTTAACCTTTTAATGGACAATGTTTGTGCTCTGATAGACAAGAAGCCGGTTTTGAAATTCTGATGGATACTAGAAACTTTTGGATTCTGTGGATAAAATTGGACCTTTCAGTGGAAACCTTTCTTTGTGGCCATTCACTGCTGTTGATGCGTAGAAATTGCTCTTCAAGAAAGGAATATAGAAACTGTAGTTACATTCTTCATGCAATTTTGGTACTTATTCTTACAACTTTAAATGCTGGAAGAAACTTTTTGTTCGAAAACATGGCGTCAGTTGTAAAGGAAGTTATCATCATGGCAACTTGTTTATATGATTGTTTAACGTCCTTTCTTACAGAAGGTTTGCTTTGTTTTCCTTATTTCAGGTTGCTAGAAGAACTCGGAGCCGAAAAGTGTAGATAATACTTACGTTTTTTTCTGGCTCCATTGTTGCGTTGGACCTTTCTTTTTTCTTTACCCCGTAATGAATGAAATCGGGGGCTTTACACATCAAAATCTGTAACGTAGGACCGAATTCTATAATGCTTGTTCGATATCGAAAACCCTAAGGGAATCATGGTGCACCCACATTGCCCTTCTGTAAATTATGTTCAATGACTAGGGCTGTAAATATCGTTTGGAGCTAACATTCTTCGGATTGGGTGTCTTGCCACTAGTATTCCAATCCAATGAGAGCTGGTATTGAAATTACGATTCAAATATGAAAAAATGGAGTATGAACCCCTGGCTTTTGTCGACTCTTTGTTTTCGCCCTCGTCACTTTCCTAGATTTCAAATGGTGTGTTCTTGAAGGCAGCCGAGGAAAATTGAAATTATGTGTATGATTGGGAAACTTTCTCAAGGGAAAAAAAAAAATGTAAAAATTAGTGTTATTAGTTGATTACCACTCCCGGTCCTGCAAAGCAAACAGAAGTCCACCCTTGGGTTTGGTAGAGGAGAGAAAAGTGAAAGGAAGGAGAGCAGTGGTCGGATTAGTGGAAGGATTTTAAAATTTATGATTGTTTTGTATTAGAGAAGAGGAAGGGGTGAAATTCTAAATCCTTCCAATTACCCAATTTTAATCTTTTTTATAATTTAAATGAGAAAATTATCTAAATAATCACATTTTTTTTTAATTTATTGGTCAACATAATATAAATTTTAATTAATTTTAGTTTCATTTTGTGTCATATTAGTATAGTGTTAACTTTTTGTATTATGTTGGTGAAATGATCTCTAAATTTATGTCATTTAGGTACTTTTCCCTTTCTAAATTGAGGAGATTGTTGGAAGGATCGCATAATGCATACTAAACATCAAAGGATTTCTCTCTCGACATTTTTCTCACCTAGGTGATCTAACACTCCCTCTTATCTATTCACTCATTACTAACGAACATACATAGGTTTAGCGGTTAATAGGATTAAAAGATAGTATTTTACTGAATTATTGAAAGTATAAAAGTTACAAAAGTTTCCCCTTCTTTTTGCTACTAACATTACAAAAGGGAGTCGACCGACAACACGAGGAAAAGAAAAAAAAATAATTAGAATAAAAATAAGAAGAGCAAGTGGATCATGTAACTCGAAGCACAAGAAATATGATGTACTTGACAAGGACAAAAGCCAATGACTCAATTCACTGAAAAGAAAATGAGTGGTAATTCTACAAACCGAAGCTACTCCAGGATTCTATAACAACAACTTTAATGAAATAATATAATGTTAAATTGTTGTGTCAATAATAAAATTTGATATTTAGATTAAAAAAAAAAGTGCTCTTCCATATAATGCTCTTTTTAATATTAAATTTACCATGTACTAAACTTTGAGAGAAAATTATCACAAGATATAGTTAGTCCCAAATGTAAAATTTGATTTTTATTCATTGTTACCTTGACTTTTTCTTGTATCCATTACTGTATCTTTATTTTAATTTGTTTAGTTTTCAAGTTTCAAAGTATAATAATACATATTAAAAGTAGAAATAACATAGAAAAAGACATTATATATTAGAGTATAAAATAAGATAATATTATTTTTTATATTTTTTTTGTAACAAACATTGCATTTACATTGATAAATACACTAGAGATGATCTAAATAGCTATCATATTGAACAATAATGACAAGAAGTCAAGTGACATACGAGATATGCAAGAGAGAATGCACGCGAGAGATAGAGAAAGAGCAATTAAAATATGAGAGAAAGGGAAAAATGGATAAAAGAGATTTTAGGGCCCGTTTGGGGATGTCTGGAGATGGTGTTTTAAAGGTTGAGTTGCAAATGTGTGTTTGGAGGGAAAACTTTTGATAAAATTCTGTGATATAGAATATAGTGTAAAATTTTAAAATGTGTTCAGAAAAAGAAAAATACAAAATAGATCATGTCTTATTTGTCTCGTCGATATGAGCATTTTGACATAAAAATCATCTCATTTCGATTTAAAATGAGAAAGTTATTGACTTTTAAAGTTTAAATTTTTTGAAAATGAAATAGAGAAAAAATTTGATTTAGAGTTCTGATTTTGAAATCTTGATAGTGAAATTCATCTGTAGATTGCGCCCCAAACATGCCATTAAAGTAAAGGATAAGGATAATAATTTTTCCCATTAACCTGTGAAGATCCACTTTAAATGATGCAGTAAAAGGGTTTCAGGAAACAAATTAGCACGAAAAAGGATAAAAGTTGGTGAATATAGGGAAAATAATGGAAAAAGAAAAACATCGTTATTTATATTATTAGAAAATGATTAAAATACAATACAATCAGCATGAAGGGCCAAGAAGACTATTTAGTCGTCCTTTATTTTCTTAAGACACAAGGATCATCTAGATTTAGATTTTGATCGAAACTAAAAAATAAACCCTTGGTTGAATCTAATGTTCTATATTTTAGAAGCTTGTTTCAGTATATGGACATTTGCAATTTGTTAGACTTTTTTTACTCATGATCTTCAGTTACGTATTTCTCCAGTTGTACAACCATACATATACAGTACGAAACACCTTGCCCCCAGAATCATACAATGATGAATCAAATTCTCAAATTAAAAAAAAAAAAAAAGCACGGATTCCCAAATAACCTACTAGCCTTTCGGCTCTTTACTGACACGTGTAAGACTATACGTGAATTTTTTGGCTTTCTTGAAACTGATGTTGAGTTTTTTGGTTCGGTTTTTAATTTTTGCAACTTTTTGTAACAAGCGACTTACAAAAGGGAGAGGCTGTGGTAGAGCCTCTCCCAATGACTCTACCGGTAGAGTTAATTTTTAAACCGTTGAGATTTAATCGAACGGTTGAAATGTTGTTGGTGTATCATATTTATTATACACCTTACCTCATATAATCTTTCTCACCCAAATATTTTCCGTCGCCGGTGACCTTCTCGCCGCCGGCGACTAACGCCGGCGACTACCCCCCGACGCCGGCGACTCCCCCCGACGCCGTCGTCCCACCTCCGGCCCCAGCCCCGGCCGCCGGCGCCCCCTTTCTCTCTCTTCCCCTTTCTCTCTCCTCTTCTCTCTCTCTCTTCCCCTCTCTCTTCCCCTCTCCTCTCCGGCACCCCCCACCACCGGCCCCGCCGGCCCCCAGCCCCCAGCCCGCCCCCCGGCCCCCCACCCTGCCCGGCTGCCCCCCTCCCCCGGCCTCCCCACCCCCCCGCCTCCCCCTCTCTCTCTCTCTTCCTCTCTCTCTCTTCCCCTTTCTCTCTCCTCTTCCCCTCTCTCTTCCCCTTTCTCTCTCTTCCCCTCTCCTCTCCGGCACCCCCCCACTACCGGCCCCGCCGGCCCCCAGCCCCCAGCCCCCAGCCCCCCCCTTGGCCCCCCCACCCTGCCTGGCGGCCCCCCTCCCTCGGCCTCCCCACCCCCCTCCTCCCCCTCTTTCTTCCCCTCTCTCTCTCTCTCTCTCTCTACCCCACCCCAGCCCCGTCCCCCCCATACCACCCCCGACGTGAGAAGAGAGAGAGAAAAAGAGGGGGAGCCGCGGGTAGGGGTGAGATGGGGGGGGGCGCCGGGCGGCCGGGGGTGGGGGGCCCGAGGGTCGGGAAGAAAGAGAGAGGGAAGAGAGAGAGGGAAGAGAGAGAGAGGGGAAGAGAGAGAGAGGAAGAGAGAGAGAGGGGGAGGCGGGGGGGTGGGGAGGCCCGGGGAGGGGGGGCCACCGGGCAGGGTGGGGGGGCCGGGGGCCGGGCTGGGGGCCGGCGGGGCCGGTGGTGGGGGGGTGCCGGAGGGGAAGAGGAGAGAGAAAGGGGAAGAGAGAGAGAGAGGAAGAGAGAGAGAGAGGGGGAGGCGGGGGGGTGGGGAGGCCGGGGGAGGGGGGCCGCCGGGCAGGGTGGGGGGGCCGGGGGTTGGGCTGGGGGCTGGGGGCCGGCGGGGCCGGTGGTGGGGGGTGCCGGAGAGGAGAGGGGAAGAGAGAGAAAGGGGAAGAGAGAGGGGAAGAGAGAGAGAGAAGAGGAGAGAGAAAGGGGAAGAGAGAGAAAGGGGGCGCCGGCGGCCGGGGCTGGGGCCGGAGGTGGGACGCCGGCGTCGGGGGGAGTCGCCGGCGTCGGGGGGTAGTCGCCGGCGTTAGTCACCGGCGGCGAGAAGATCGCCGGCGACGGAAAATATTTAGGTAAGAAAGATTATATGAGGTAAGGTGTACAATAAATATGATACACCAACAACATTTCAACCGTTCGATTAAATCTCAACGATTTAAAAATTAACTCTACCGGTAGAGTCATTGGGAGAGGCTCTACCACAGCCTCTCCCTACAAATACCTTACAAGACACTTGCTAGCCTCCCCTATTATGTAGTTATTTTTGGCCTTTTGAAATTGATGTTTTTTTTTTGAAGAATGATAGCGACACTTAAGAAGAAAGAAAATGACCTTGTTTTTACTTCAAATTACAAAGAATATCATCCTTATTGTCAAGTACAATATTTACTCCCATTTACCAAAAAAAAGTACAATATTTACTCCCACAGCAAATATACCTCATTTTTTTTGTCAAGAGAAAGCCTCCCCATTTACTTGCGTCCGTCATTTCTTTTTTGGTTCTCTCTTTTTTCTATCACCGACAATTCTTCAATATCACTCCAATTTTTTTCCCTTTCCTTTTACTTCCTTCGCAACCATTTATTACATGTCATTTATTTTTATGGTCTGGAAGAAATAATTCCTGAGGTTCTTCCAGTCAAAAGAAAGGGAGGGGGGGGGGGGGGGGGGGGGGGGAAATGAAAAACCATATATTTTTTTTAACATCATTTAAAACTATTTACTTTGTTGTATTATCATTTTTTACACTTGTCAAATGATTTTGATTTTCTCAGCCAAAAAAAAAAAGTTCTAAAAAAAGAAAAACAATTTTGCCTAAAGAAAAATGACAAATAGTAACAGGCAAACTTTCAACTTTTATTTGTCTTCTCACCGTTTATTTACCAAAAAAAAAACCCAAATTCAAGAAAAAAAAAAAACCTTTACTTAGTATTTAGTTTTTTGAAAAAATTAAAGAAAACCTTTGAAAGCGATAATGATGATTGGAACAATTTTTGCAATTTTTTTTTAATTCACAATAAGAACAGTAGCAAAATGAAGCAAACAATTCATCAGTGAAAGGCAGAATAAAATTATACGGAAGATTAATTTTGTGCAAATTTGGAAAACAAATTTCTTGTAGTATCAAATATTCTTTTTTCTCGACTACTATTTTATAAGATTCTTTTTAAATCATTGATTTTTTGAGAAAATTATCTAAATAATTACTTTTTTTTTTCTTTATATTGACTAACATGACACAAATATTATATTATTGACTAACATGACACAAATATCCTATTTTTGACTAACATAACATAAATTTTAATTAATTTTAATTAAATTTTATATTATATTAATCTAATATTAATTTTTTATATTATATTAATATAATAATTTTTAAATTTATATCATTTAGATGTTTCCCCTTAATTTTTCTTTGTTGCTAGATAAATTAAAAAGAGAAATAATTACAAATAGATGTAATAATAATAAAAAAAATTATTTCAAAAAGAAAAAAAGAGGCACGTGCAGAAGCACGTGACCTCTATATTAGTTTCCTAAAAAGAATTAAAGAACAATTTTTTTTTTAGTCAATTAACATTTAAAATAATGTTTAACGTAGATTGAGAAGGGTAATCTCGATATTTTTAAAATTTATCACTTAAATGAGTATTTGTAACTAATTTTATAAACACATGAGATCTATTAGATATGAATGAAAAATATTAATAATACCAATTTTAATCATAATTTTTAAGTACTAACATATGTAATATATGAATTATCATTCTTTATTAATAAATGTTTAAAATATTAATATATTACTTTATTATATTTAACAAACAATTGAGATTTTTTTAAAAAAATAATTCAATCAAATGGTTATTGTATACTAGTATGATATTATTTTATTCTAATAGCTTACGGAAACGAGTCATTAAACACTTGAATAATTAGACGGAGAAAAGTGATACTTGAATAAAAATTCTTTTCTAGGGAACACAAGGACAAAGGGTTTCTTTTTTTTTTTTTTTTTTTAACAGGAAAAAAAAAAAGAGAGAAAATCCTCGGAGAGTTCAGAGTCTTCATGTCTGATACTGATTGTGATTGTCGACAACTCAGGAAAGGAATCAAAAATTAAAAAAAAAAAAAAAAGAAAAAAGCAAAAGAGAAAAAGCGGCGGTTCATATCCACGCTACGGCGCTACGGCGCAAGCTCTTACCCTGCGCACTTGACCGTCTTCTCCCTCCGAAACCTAGCCATAGCAGTCTAGCTTCCCTTCTCTCTCTCTCTCTTCCATGGCAAACCTCAGAACGGATTCTCCCACCTCTCGTCGCATTGTTCGCGCCTTCCTTGATTTTCTCAGCTCCGGTCCCTCTCTCTCTCTCTCTCTCTCTCTCTCTCTCTCTCTCCAACTCTAATTACGTTGTTTCGATCAAGATTTATGGAGTTTGATTACTTTTGATTATTTGCTTGAATCGTTAATGGAAATTGATAGTGTTGGATTGCTCTGTTTCCTAAAATTGCCTACTTCGTTTGATCTTAAGCAGGCGTGTTTATAGAATTATAACTGATTAGGATTCTCTTCGAAGTTCTGTATTGCGATTGAAGTTTCGAATTTGGGAAATTGAATAAAGTTTGGACTTTGAATGACATTGACCGGAGGCAAAGGACTCTGAATTTCGATTGCATTGCTTTCTATTTTGGGATTTTCTTGTTTGTTTGTTTGTTGGGGTAAAATCCCTAATGGAGTGAATAAAATGGAACTTGATTTTCTTTCTTGGTATTGGAAGAGAATTTGGATCTGGAGTCTCAATCTTGGCACTTTTTAAAATTTTTTTTTTTTTTTCCCTATTTTGATTGCGCAAATGGATAATAGAAATTTTAGTTTCCTTTGTATTCTTAAGCTAGAAACAGCCCTTGGGGAAAGTGTTTTTCCTGATTTTATGTTAAAGAGAGAGACTTGCCTAGATATGTGATACTTTTCAATTTCCATTATTTTTTATTTGTATTTGTATTTATATTTTTGATTTCTTGTTCTTAAAGGAATTATTATTATTTCTGCCAAATGCCCATGAAAAATTATTTATGTTAATTTGCAAATTTCAATGAAACAAATGCAACTTGGGTTTTCCACTGACATATGATTTTTTGATTTTTTGAGTCATTCCAACTTTAGTAGTCCTTCTGTCTTTGGAGCACTTTTTTTCTGTTTTTCTCTATTATATATCAGGTTGCCTCATGATGTTTGGGTGCATCTTAAGCTTCTTTTGCTCTAATATGCTTGTGCACTTTTGTGTATTTCAAAATCCCTGACTTATGCGGGCTTGTAAACTGTTAAACAGTCGAACCTGCTTCGGGTGATGATATTGAAGGCCTTGAGGTTGCTAGAGAATGCTTAGAAGAGGCTTTTAAGCTTGGTTCATTTCCTGATGACGATCAGACAAAGCCTGATTCGTTGGTTGATATTTTTAGTTCACTTGGAAAGAGCAAGGCACAGGAGAATAAAGCAGATCTCCATGATGGATCAACATCTGTGGATGTTCCGAGCTCATCTCTTGCTGAAAACGGTTCTGATGAAAATCTTTCATACGTGTCGAAACCTCGGGTACTTTCTTAGCATCCACACACGTATAAATAATGTGTGTTTTGTTACTTGCTATGTCATATGGTTCTTTCTCAACTTCATGTATGCGATTGATTCAGTTAGCTTATGGTCCTCGCGAATCGTTCCTTTCAACTGAAAGGTATTCTAACTACTATGATTTAGATAGGTCACGGGTGTTCAGGGATGATGCTAATGCCAATTTGTTCGGTTAATTAGTTTGCGTTTTTTTAGCTGTCACGTTTCACAAGGCAACTAGAAGGTCAGTGTTTCTGATCCTTCCTGCGATCTCCAGACTGCCAAAAATGGTTGGGCAACATTATTAAAAAAGTACTGAAATAGGGAGAAATGGTCGTTTTAAGGGTTTTATTCAATTCTGGGGTAATTTTGTAGATTATTGCAATTAGGAAGAGGGAAGATCATGAGGTGAAGGTCCATTGTGGTTATTATAAAGATGTGGATGGTAATGATATTGGTCAGTTGTTGCCGATGTGGTTTTTATTTGGAACAGAATCTTGCTACCCTGTATAAGTAAGCATATATGTGATTCTGGACATAATGTGTAACATTTCGTAATTTCTAGAGGAGAAGGATGGATCAGAATTTTTCTACTAAAATGTGTCTGACATTGTGGACAGAATGTGTATAATTCCCCAATTTCTGGAGAAGGATCATGAGGTAGAGTCATAGAAAAGTGGTTTGTTCTACGTAGGAACTAGTTGATAACTGCATTAATAACAGAAGAAAATACGAAAAACACTTCCCCCACCAAAAAAAAAAAAAAAAAAAAAAAGAAGAAAGAGAAAAAAGAAAATGCAGAGAAGTAGAAGCATTTGGGGAGCAAGGTTAGGTAAGTGAGCTAAGTGTGACCCATAGGTTAATGGGCCTTCACACAGTAGACACACCTGCTGAACCGTGTTGGTGACAGAATATCGACCACTGTGTTCTGCTTTGTTTTTGTCTTCTTTCAGATCATCGATTCAATTGTTTGAAGTTGTATGCATATGAAGTTCCGTAACTATGATAAAACCATCGTGTCTTATCATTTTTTATTATTGAATACTGGGTTTTGACTCGTTCATGGTTTCCAGTTTGATCAGCCTGAGGATTCTACCGATAAAACTCATGGATTAGGTAGGTTCGTTTTCTTTTCTTTCTGTTATTCTTGTTCAATCATTTCCTAGGTTTGGTAACTCTACAACATTTTTCATCAATGGAATTGGTCATTAGGCACAAAACCCTTGCCAGGAACATTACAGGGATTCTAATGGCCTGCTAGGATAATAGAACAGGGTTAGAGAAATTTACTCTCCAAAAATCTTGAAAAACAAAAATGTTTACTTGAAAAAATGTGTTTGTTAGAAACCTAAAATTAAGGTACTGTGATAGTACTGCTTCCCACCACCCACACACCCCCCCCCCCCCCCCCTCTTTTTTGTATGCTTGGGTACTTTTCCTTCACATGTGGACCTGGATTCTGGGCTTTGCATTTGGGCACACATAGACAAGCCCAAAACATGATGATTTTAATTTGAAGCTCAAGACATAATAGGCTTATATTGGAACACTCAACTAGTGAAATTAAGGAGAATTCTTGTAAATCAGGAAAAAGATAATAAAAGAGGACAATTATTGGAAAGTGCAGCTTGCAGGAATTTGAAATCACCTACTTTGATATCACGATACAAACCATCTATACTGCAAGCTTTCGTTTTTTAATGGCATCAACGAATCTTAGATATCAGTTAGTCGAATAGGCATATTAATCTCATATTTTTTTTTCACATGTGCACCTGGAAACTGGGCATACATGTGGGCGCACATAGATTGGACAAGGCCAAAACATGATAAGGAGAAGCCCAAGTCACAATAAGCTTGTGTCGGACCGTTCAACATGTAAAATTAAGGAGAATTATTGGAAAGTGCAGCTGGGGGAATTTAAACTTGGAATCACGTACTCTGACATAATTTTAGAAATCATCTATACCGCTAGCTTTCATATTCCATCGATATCGATCGAATCTTAGATCTTTCTTAGTCCAATAGACATGCCAATCTCAAATTTAATTTTTACCTTTTTATCATGCTTAACTGGGGGTGGGAGAGATTAATATTCTTCTGTAAATTAAAGTTTTTGCTATCTTTACAAGATTTCTGCAAATACTTCTGAATTTTTTTTTTCTTCTGGTTATTTCATTGCCAGGGACATCCAAAGATGAACTTTGTGGACAATTCTTTGCAGCGCTTGAGAAAATTCGTTACTTTAGGATCATGCCTGATGGTGCTGATGACCCAGCCGGAGTAGAGAAAGCAATTCGGTTATTCCACGACGCTCTAGCTGTAGATCTCTCTCTTCTTTCTCTAGGACTGTTATATCTTCTATGACTGGAAGAAAATGAAAAAGAATATGTATTTTATTTTATTTTTTTTAATTAGACAACTTGTTTTATTTCAGGAGATGGAAAAATCTGGATGCCAGGAATATAATACAAAAAACCTGGCTGAGACCTTAAAATCAAAAGGTATCTAAAAGTTTAACTTGGACGCATGGGTTGGTTGTTAATTGCTTTTTTGGCTTCAATTATTTTATATTCTATTTCATTGAACTTGAGAAACACTTAAGCGGGCGTCTCTTTCTCCATTAGGTAACAGGGCCATGCAGAAAAACCTCTACTCTGATGCAATCGAGCTTTATGACTGTGCTATTGCACTTTGTGAAAACAACGCTGTTTACTACTGTAACAGGTGCACAACCAATACGTATTCGAATAAATCTTGCAAGTTTATCAGTCACATGAATGGTTAACACGTCTGAGTTTGTCCCCCAAAATATATATTGGTTTGTGTTTCGATTAAATACATGCATATATTTGATTAACACAAGCTACATGTATCAGGGCAGCTGCTTACACTCAGGCACACAAATATTCTGAAGCTGTTGGAGATTGCCTTAAATCCATTGAAATAGACCCAAGTTATAGCAAGGCATACAGTCGTCTGGGAACAGCTTATTTTGTGCAAGGAAATTATACTGATGCTATTAATAAAGGATTTAAGAAAGGTTGGTACAATTATATTCATTTATACCTAAAGTAACATCAGTATTTCCATGAGCACATAATTTCTCGTCATATGATCGTTCTGTTTCTAGTATCTGCTTCCTGCGGTTTATGTAATAGCGGGTATAGAATAGGATTGATGTAAAACCGAAGCTTCTCCTGCTGATCGTACTTATTTTACTCTATTACATACATATATATATATATATATATATATACATATATTTTGTGTGTATGCTGGGAAGAAAGTGGTTGAACTGGAAATTTAATTTATTTTTTGTTGCCTACACTTTGTTCCTTGAAAAGTCTATATCCACCAATGTTGATGGACAGTGAGATTATTATTCGTCGTATTATTATCTTTTTTACTTATTTGGGAAGAAAGGAACAAAAGAAAAAGAAGAAGCAGATAGAGAGAAATTTCGTTGGCGCAACCTTATTTCTAAATTTGAGATTTTATGCGTGTATGCTGGGAAGAAAGTGGTTGAACTGGAAATTTTATTTTATTTTTTGTTGCCTACATTTTGGTCCTTGAAAAGTCTATATCCACCAATGTTGATGAGCAGTGAGATTATTATTATTCGTATTATTATCTTTTTAACTTATTTGGGAAGAAAGAAACAAAAGAAAAAGAAAGAGGAGAAATTTCGTAGGTGCAACCTTATTTCTAAATTTGAGATTTTATCTTTTCAGCCTTGCAATTGGATCCGGGTAATGAAGTTGTCAAGGAAAATATTCGAGTTAGTTCTTGACTTGGTGCCTTGTGTTCTAAATATTTTGATTTTGATTTTGGTTTTTTCCCTCTCTTACTAATGCTACTTCTATTGGCCACTTCTCCTGCCAAAACCATAGATGGCTGAGCAAAAATTGAGAGAGGATCAACAACGAGCTGAACGTGATCAGGTAAGAAAACGGCCTATGAGGCTTGTTTTGTTAAGGAAACGACCAGACTTTCAAAATTTTTCGTTTTTCATGTCGCAGTTTCAAATCTCTAACCTCGTCGTGTCCTGTTTTCTGCATCTAATTACAGGGTGCAAGTTCATCCGGTCAAAACAATTCAGATGACCACAACCAGTCTACAGGAGGGTCAAGAAGCCAAACTGCTCCGCCTCCATTCGGGTCTATGCCGTTTAATCCGACTGCTCTTCCTGCAGGCTTTGCGAATATGTTTATGAACATGGCTACGAATGCACAGCAAGGAGGACAGCATTCTCAAAGCCGGCAAGGACATGATGGCAACACCGACGAATTTGACGACCCCGGGGTACAAATTGGCAGGAACATCAATTTGAATTTCGGTGAGCAAATGCCCGAGGAGTTAACCGGGGCTTTGAGATCTGTAATGGAGATGTTCTCTGGTGCAGCAGGTCATGCAAATTCACAAGATACCAGTAGTGGAACTGGAAGGTCAGCCCCACCAAGCTAAAATTTGGAGTGTGTTATATAACTTCACAACTGTTTGATATGGTATCAACTATTTATATATATTATGTATTTTTGGTTTCTTTTTTATTTTTTGTTTATTTATTTTTAATTTTTAAGATTTATTCATTAGTAAAGACGGGAATAAACATACAAACATCTCTCAGGATCAAAAAACCATTTTGGTTGAAGAAAAACCTCTGATGTTTATCTTTTGTTTGCTTTTAACTAGGAATGACATTGCCAGCACTAGTTTCCACACAACGGCATCTTCTCTCGTTGTATTGGCAAAATGACACGTGTCATTTTATATTTCTATGATCTTTAATGGTTGTTTTAATAAATGTCTCATGTTTTGTTAAATTTAGAATTAACGTCTTTTTTTTGTTTTTTCCTAAACGATCAATCTGCTTGATGGTTAGCCGATGATTGTTGGTGGTTGATTTACAAATATTTATCAATGTTTGACCAATATCAATCGATGACATACATGTCAATAAGTGATTAGTGCATCAATCATCTCAATGGTCATAGCTCATTTTCTTTAAAAAAAAAAAAAAAAAAAAGTCATTTTATTTTTTTGAACAGAGATGGGCATAAATCGGCCTACCTCACCTAAATTATCTTAAAAATAACAGTATCCTCGAAATTAAAGGTAGGAGTTCAGAAATGAGATCCAAAATGATAACCACTTAAAAAGTCTACATTTTTTATTTTATTTTATTTTATTTTTTGTTGTTCTTGTCCTTGAACAGTTGATAACAGTGGGTCTTCAGACCCATTTATCTAGTATGAAATCACAGTCCAGTAATTGTTTGTTATGGGATAAGAGAAGAAAGACAGAAAAATAAAAGAAGAAAAAAATGGATGATAATCTTTAACATTTGAGTGGAGCGTTGTTATAATTTTTCTTATAAAATAAGAGCACAACTAAGATTAGCGAGGGAATAATTGAAATTTTCCTCAAAAATTAAGAATAAAATCAATATTTTTAAAATATGAATAGAGATACGTGCTCCTACTCACATATATGTATGATTTTGTATTATTAACACGTATTTATTCAATTAACCACAGACGTAAGAGTGATTTGAATCCAAACCCTCTTGGCGAGAAGACGAATATAAAAAAAAGGATGAGCTTGCGTCAAATTTAAATGCACGTGCATGAGAAAGTTATGCAGATTGCAAAACTAATAAAACACATTCCTCATTCAAAAAATTTCTTGGTGGGATACTAGGGAACAAACATTTAAAGCCAAGTCCAACATGGCATTTTTGTCCTTATTGAATGTCATCCTTATCCTTACAATGTTGGAGGAGTCGATATATCATTGTAATTGCCATCATTATCAACCTTGAAATCCCATAAAAAATTTGGATTCAATCGAATATTGACAATGCAATGAATTGCACTAGATCAATGGGAACAATTTATTGAGATTTAAAAAAAAAAAAAACTATATATTATTCTTGTTTGTTTAACTTTTCCCCCCCCCCCCCCCCCCCCACTAATTGCTTGAACATTGGCCTCCAACATTATTGGAGGAATTACTCCTTGTAATTGTCATCATTAGCCTTTGAAATACCACCAAGATTGGATTCTATCAATATTGACAATACAATGAAATAATTCTATATTTCCTTACTTCCAATTTTGTATTTTTCTTTGAGTTTCTGTTCGTTAAATTCACCACTTGCCGTTTTATTATTATTATTTTTTAAAAGGTCCTAAAATATTGGAGGGTTGTTTACTCATTGTAACTGCAGTCATTATCCTTTTGAAGTCCCATCAGAATTTGATTCCATCAATATTGGCAGTTCAATGAAAAAATATTGATTTAAATAAGTCATACCATAAGAACTAGAATATACAATACATAATTTTTGTTTTTACTTTTAATCAAAAAAAAAAAAAAAAAAGAAGAGAAGTAAAAACTATAATTTTTTCTAGTAAAAAATAATTTCTTAAAAGCTCTGTTAAATAATCACGTGCAACGTGAGTTTGTATCCCATTCTTAGGATAATCAAGCTACACCACATTTTACTTCTATTAACTTTATTTATAAAGGAAAAGAAGATATAGAATAGTACTATGCAGTATTGGCTGACAAAATCATCTGTATTTTGTCTCATGGTCTTCGCCTTGCCGATTTAACACCCTCCCTCCCAATAAAAAAGAAAAGAAAGAAAGAAAGAAAGAAAAAAGTGTAATCTTGCTGTGCTAATTGCCAATTCTCTGTAGGTTTATCCCCTTACTTTTTATTTGTTTTGTCATGGTTGATAAGTTAAGCACACGATTGGCTCGAACTTTTTTTCTATTTTTGGTAAATATCCCTCACAAGTCACAACATGAGTTTATGTTCTCACTTAAATATATATATATATATATATATATATATTTCTTTTGGGGGAGTTGATCCACTCGTTCAAATGAATAAGTGGTGATATTTACCCAAAAAAAAAAAAAAAGTGGTGACATCAAACAACGTTATAGATATATGCTCGTCTGTCTATATACACAAGTGATGTTGAATAAAAACTTTTTAAAATTTATTTTTATAAACGACTTAAATTTTGTTAAAACTCTCGTGCCATAAATCTGAATCGTCCTCTACCTCGGTTATTTTAAACTACCTCACCCACCATATATTACTTCTTTCGCTTATTGTATGTTGTTATGATTTTCCAAAAATGAATGATGTTGATATTTGATAATCTTTTATCAGCTTTAAAAGTTATTAAGTTAATAAAACTACAAATACTAAAACATAATCATTAAATAAACTTTAAAGGTTTAATTAGGCTCAAACCATCCATATATTACCCAGAGCCCACTTGCCATCAAATTTTCCCAATCATGTACAACGGATGGCCTCGATTTGAGATTTTTCTAAACTATCATTTTTACAAAACTGAACCGAATTACTTTGTCTATAAACCGTCAAACTGCTCGCCTGTGAACCCTTTGATTAGTGAACCCTTGATTAGTCTTTATTGAACTTTCATGTGTTTTGCAATAAATGCTCTTTTCACAAATTTTCTGTTCATAAAAGAAAAAAAAAAATAATAAAACAAACAAACGTTTATAAGACGATTGCATGAAGAACACATTTCTCGAACCAATAGGATTCCACTTACCATCTGGACCTCATGCACCCCATCTTTAACATCTTTCTCCATCATCCGAATTCTACGGTCCAGATTTCCCCATTTCACCACCCAAATCACCACGTGTTTGGTCGAGGGAAAAAAACTTTTTTGTCTTTTCTCCATTTTTTTTGTTTTTTTTTGTTTTTACCTTTACTATTCAGATGATCACAATTTTTACACGTTACTTTTGCCTTTTTGTTTTCTTTAGCTTCGTTCGACAAACAAATTCAAACTCAAAATTTTTATCTAAATTTTTATCTTTTTTTGAAAAAAATTTTATCTTTTTTTAAAAAAATTTTTATCTTTTTTTAAAAATTAACAAAAATTTTTAACTCAACTTAAAATTTTCATCTGAAACTCATTCGTCAAACGAATATTCTCTCTCTCTCTCTCTCTTTAGGGCCTCACACTGTCCCCAACAAAACAGACAAATAAATAAATAATAAAACGCAAAAAGCCAAAAAAAAAAAAAAAAAAAAGCATGAAATGGAAAGCACAACCTATTTTCTGAAACTCCAACTCTTTATCGGTCTCTCCGCCTCCGACTCTCTCCTCTGCTCTTAAATCTCTCTCTCTAACGATCTCCGACTTCACCGAAATCTCGTGGAACTTTCTCGAATTTTCTCTTCCGAGCTTTCCTCTCCGGAAAATGCCAATCATCAGCTGACTCTTCTTCGCCGGAATCTGGTTTTCGCGAGGTAAAACTGGTCTCGCTTCTCGGAAAATCGCTTTCGATTTTCGTTTCATTGTTTAAAATTTTTTTTTTTGTTTTTTTTGTTCTTGTTTCTTGAGCTTCTTTGGACTTCTGTGTTGAATGTGGTTCGGTGGATTTAGTTTAATCTGGAGTTTAAGTTCAATGCAGAGTTGAATTCTGATTCTGGAATCGTATTTGTGAAAAGATATAGCAGATTTTGCATGTTCAGGTGCATAAACGTGAATTGGAGTCTTCATCGATGCTAGAACTGAAAATGTTTTTGTGATCTCCTAGTTATTCATGTATGGAGGACAGGTGAATTTGTTGGTCGTGAAAAACTTCAATATTGGTGTTAATGTTGAATGAGAGTTTCTTTTTTATGGTCCATGATTGCACTTTCTTGTGATACACATATCCATATTCATTTTTTCATTCAACTTAGGTACTTGCTTTAGGACTTTTAATTAGTTGGTCATTTACTGCCGGAGGTCGTGGCATAGCGGCAAGATGATAACCTACGAAGGCTCTCTTTTCCTAGCATCCAGGGATCAAATCCCATTGTCTGTTATGTGGCTGCAATTATGCCTCTCACCAATGGCCAGCCAAGTTGAACTGGGCCTCGGTGACTTTGGACTCCCGGATGTTAGGTGAAAAAGCATGGGCTAGGTTCTTCTTCCTTTTCACATGTGGTATGAGTAGAATCCCCTAGTGGCTGGGGCGTGAAAACACTACTAATTAAAAAAAAAAAAAAAGCTGGTTATTTGTCGAGAGTGATGGGATTTTATTTTATTTTATTTTGGTGACTAGCCTATTATTTAATTTGGTCATAATTGTGGTACAATGAATGATATACAACATGATAAATTCTTGTTTTGTTATTTTTTCAATGATATTCATGCATATGTGCCAGAATTAAGTGGATTCTGTAGAACTAAAATTATTATTTTCTAACTTTTCTAAAAATTTTGTTTTAATCTTTAACGTCATAAAGTAGTTCTTGATGTGTAGCATTTTCCTTGTGGTATTAGGTTCAAAAGTTCGTATTTGTGTTTGACATTAGCTAAAAGTGAAAAAACAAATGACTGATGCTATTGTATTTTTTTCAGGGTTTAAGTTTGTAAATTCTGTTGGTAGCAGATAATTTTGGAAGGATGACTCCGTATATTGTTGGTGTGGTTGTTCCTCTTGTGGTTACTCTTATTCTTCGCAATTCCAAGGGTGAGAAGAAACGAGGATTGCCAGCTGATGTCGGTGGGGAACCTGGGAATGCAATCCGAAACCGCCGGTTCACGTACACGGTGCAAACGGCATGGGAAGGTATCTCAACTCTTGCAGAGCTTTTTGAGCAGTCATGCAAGAAGTACCATGATAAGTGCTTCCTCGGAACCCGGAAGCTGATATCTAGGGATGTTGAGGTCACGGAAGATGGAAGATCCTTTGAAAAGCTTCATTTGGGAGAGTATGAATGGCTTACTTATGGGAAAACATTTGAAGCTGTGTGCAACTTTGCTTCGGGCTTAGCTCAACTTGGCCATAAAAAGGAAGAGCGAGTAGCAATCTTTGCTGACACCAGAGAAGAATGGTTTCTTGCACTGCAGGTTCTGTGCGAACTATTTATTTTATTTATTTGTTTATTTTTGCATAAGTACTAGTTTTTCTTCCTTGAATGGCCACACATCATGATTTTTATTTTTATTTTATTTCATAGTTTCTTTTAACTCTCCAAGAATTTGTTGTCTGTCATATGATATGGTTTGAGTTTATCGGATTTGCCTCTTCCTGTGAAAAGATGTAAAGAGGCTGATTTTCTAGACAATAAGGCGAGAAAAAATTTTACATAAGCAGGAAAGCTGTAATTCTTAGATTGATCCCGTTTATATTTTAAAAAAGATGCAAATATGTAGCTGATATTCCCAAAAAAAAAAAAAAAGGCTGACATACTTTTTCTCTTTAATCAGAGTTGCTTTAGGCGCAATGTCACTGTTGTCACGATATATTCATCTTTGGGGGAGGAAGCTCTCTGTCACTCATTGAATGAGGTGATTTTCATTTCTACATTTTCATTTAGTTCCAGTTTTTCTTTTACTCGGTCCCCGTGGTTCTCATTGTTGTTTTCAGCATTTTCTTCTCCCCAGACAGAGGTTACCACTGTAATCTGTGGGCAGAAAGAACTGAAGAAACTCGTGGAAATAAGTGGACAACTTGATACCGTGAAACGTGTAATTTGTATGGATGATGAAATACCATCTGCTGCCTCATCTACCTGGAGTATAACTTTGTTTGCTGATGTGGAGAGACTTGGGCGAGAAAACCCTGTTGATGCGGACTTACCTCTTCCTGCTGATGTTGCCGTCATTATGTATACAAGTGGGAGTACTGGATTACCAAAGGTTAATCACTCTGACTTGGATTAAGTTCCCCTTTAATTTCCAATAATTTTTTTCAATTGATTCTTGTCCTAATTGCTTCCCAATAGTTGATTCTTGTCCTAAGGACTCTGACCTAGATAAATTTTTTTCCTGTCCTCACCTTGTATTTCATTAATCAGTTTGCTTTAATGAAGTTTTTTTTTTTAATTTATTTTTATTATAAATAATTTTGTTTTTTGTTTTTAAAAGTTGTTTCTTGTACCAGAGATTTTTCAGAAACATCTTGGAGATTTGTGTGACGCTAAGTCATCGTTGCTCTTTTTCAGTTTCTTTTGCTGGTGGTTTGTAGTTCCATTTTCATATCTTGCAAGACCTTGGTTCAAAAGGATATTGCTCTCCAGATGGCCCTCGAAAAAAAATAGTCTTTGCAGGCTGCACTTTCATGCATGAAATTTAGTTTGAATGGATGATTCTTCTATTATTCTCTTATTTTCCTTTGAATTTGATTCTCTGCTTGTTATATCTTTCTCTCTCTCTCCCCCTAGACATGTATTTGTGTTCCTCGTTTGTTTACTTGCAATTTTTTTATGTTTTTTTTTTTTTGGTTTGTTATTCTTCCTTCGGTTCAGGGACAAGTAGTCTAATGTCTACATTAATCTAGCCACATAATTAATCTCTCTCCAATTTCCAATTTGCACAGGGAGTAATGATGACACATGGTAACATCTTGGCTACAATTTCTGCTGTCATGACGATCGTCCCTGACCTTAAAAGCAATGATGTCTATCTGGCATATCTTCCCCTTGCTCATATCCTTGAACTGGCAGCAGAGGTGTGGATAATGCATTCGCCTTTTCGTTTGTGTACCTATAGATCTTTTACGATCATTTTATATTTGTGTGGTTTCTTACTCTCTGTTATTTTCCCACTATTACTTTTAACTTCTTCTACGTTCATGTTGAAGAATGTAATGGCTGCCGTGGGAAGTGCTATAGGGTATGGATCCCCTTTGACTCTTACCGATACATCAAATAAGATAAAAAAAGGAACAAAAGGTGATGCCACTGCGCTGTCACCAACCCTAATGACAGCAGTCCCTGCGATTCTTGATCGTGTTCGTGATGGGGTCCTCAAGAAGGTATTTAAACTTTGGCCTGCGTACATCCATTTTTAAAAGAAAGATTAGGGAAAACTGATTATATTTTCTTATTTTTGAATGATACAATACAAGTATATTTATATACAACCTTCGGTCTCTATAAGAAGAAAACTAGAAACTAATTCCCTAAAATCAGCTATACAGCTATACAGCAATTACCCAAAACAATCGGGAAACAATCAAACAATCTATATATGGAAAGATGAGAATTCGGTAACAAACCGAATATTCCCACACTCCCCCTCAAACTGGAATGTAAATATTTGTCATTCCTAGTTTGTTCACCATGTCTTCGAAATTCGGTTTGTGGAGACTCTTTGTTAGGATGTCGGCAGTCTGTTCCTTAGTAGGAATGTATATCATGCAGAAGCTTCCATTGTCAAATTTTTCTCTGATAAAATGACGATCCACCTCTACATGCTTTGTTCGATCGTGACGGACTGGATTGTGGGCAATACTAACAGCTGCCTTGTGGTCGCAGTAGAGCTTTATAGGAGAATTACTTGAGATCTTCAACTCTTTGTAGTCTATACCATAAGCTTGAGTGAAACCTTTGGCAACTAATCTTGCTTTGTACCGGTTGACACTGCCATCTACATTAAACTTGACTGTGAACACCCACTTGCATCCCACAGTTTTTTTCCTCTAGGCAGCTTCACAATCTCCCATGTGCCATTCGTCTCCAAAGCTCCCATTTCTTCTTGAACTGCTAATCTCCACTTGGGATCTGCGAGAGCCTCCTTAATATCTCTTGGTATCTTAACACCCGTTAGAGTAGTGGTGAAAGCTGAAAAACTAGGAGACAAATTCTCATATGAGACAAATTTCGAGATTGGATGCTGTGTACAGGACCGTGTACCTTTCCTGAGAGCAATAGGCAAATCCAGATCTGAGCTATCATTGATGTCAGTATCAGCCAAACTACTAGTAGGCTCTGGACCCGAGAGAAGGACCGGTTCAGACATTTGACCTTGCTGGGCATCAGGCGTGCTATTATTTCGAGAATGATTCCTGCGCCAATAAACAAGCAACTGGGGTCTTTGGGAGTTATCTCCCACTGAGTTATGTTCCCCTGTTTCCGATAGTTGATCATAATGTGGCATATTAGGTTCGGTTGGGTTGGGCAAAGATGTTGGCTCGGTAATTTGAGGCAAGGTGGGTTGTGGCAAAGGTGTTGGGGAATTCCAAGATCCATCTTCTCCTAGAGTTATCTCCCTCTGAAGATGAGAGCTAGGAAAATACGGTTGAGTTTCATGAAAGGTAACATCCATTGAGACAAACATACGACGAAGAGAAGGTGAGTAGCATTTATACCCACGCTGTGTCAAAGAGTACCCAATAAAAACACACTTGGTTGCCTTTGGATCAAGTTTGGAACGATTTTGAGAATGGACATGAACAAATGCTGTGCAGCCAAAAATCCTAAGGGGAATAGAGGAGAAAAAACGAAACATTGGAAAGGTTTGTAGAAGAACAGACATGGGGTTTTGAAATTGGAGTATTTTTGAAGGCATTCGGTTTATAAGATGTGAGGCAGTTAAGATGGCTTCACCCCAGAGGTACTTTGGAACATACATAGTAAACATTAGAGCTCTTGCAACCTCTAATAGATGACGATTTTTCCTTTCTGCTATACTATTTTGCTGTGGTGTATCAGTACAAGAACTCTGATGAATTATACCATTGGTTGCTAGATAATCACCTAAGATGGATTTGAAATACTCTGTTCCATTGTCGGTTCTTAAGGCTCTAATTTCGGTTTGGAATTGATTTTTTATCATGGAGTGAAAGTTTTGAAAGATTTGTGAGACCTCGGTTTTTTCTTTGAAAAGATAGACCCAACATACTCTAGTGTGATCATCAATAAATGTAATAAACCATCTAGTTCCAGTAACATTTTTTACACGAGAAGGCCCCCAAATATCACTATGGATCAAGATGAATGGATGAGATTTTGTATAAGGTTTGGCAGGATATGAAGTACGTGTGTGTTTGGCTAATTGACAAATATCACAATGAAATGAACTAGGATTTTTATTACTGAATAAAACGGGAAATAAACGTTTAAGATAATGGAAATTTGGATGGCCTAACCTACGATGCCACATTATTACATCTTTATTGGGATCAAAAGATACATTCTCAGCAATTGCAGCCTGTGTATTCACACATTCATTATTCTTGAAATAGTAGAGTCCGCCATCCTCCTTAGCAATGCCAATCATCTTCGTCGATCCCTGCTCCTATATGTGACAAGAAGTAATAGAAAAATTAGCAGTGCAATTAAGGTCGTGTGTGAGTTTACTTATAGACACCAGATTGCATGCTAATTTTGGAACATGGAGAACTGAATTCAGGACAAGTTTATCGGACAGTCGGATAGATCCTTTTCCAGCAATACACGAGAATGTTCCATCTGCAATTTTCACTCTTGAGCTCCCATGGCATGGAGTATAGGAATGAAACAGAGATGAGTTACCTGTCATGTGATCGGATGCTCCAGAGTCAAGTATCCAAGGAATGTGATTTTCTACATGATAGACAGTACCTTGATGAGCAAAACTACTTGTTGCTGTCTTGGGACTGGTCACGGTTTGCTGCTTCAGAAGTCTAACGAGTTGTTCCAGCTGATCCTGATTCAGAGAAATCCCATTGTTGCCGGTTTCCTCTGTTTTTTCTCCTGTAGCAGCCTTAAACCCCTTGCTTTGAGGCTATCTCCTTGGTCTTGCATCGGCTGGTCGACCATGAATATCCCAACACCGGTCTCGGGTATGGCCAAGTTTGTTGCAGTGAGAACATCGTGGGCGCTGAGTTGATTTCTGATCACTAGGTCGATTAACACTACTCTTTGTGATAAGTGCAGTGTTCTCAGCCGGTCTTTCTCTAGGAGAAGTTACAGATGAGTCCCTCTTCTCTCCAAGCATCACCCGGCGTCGGCTCTCCTCTTGGCGCACTTCAGCAAAGGCTTCCCCGATGGAAGGCAATGGTCTTCGGCCTAGGATTCGTCCTCTCACCTCGTCAAGTTCTTTGTTGAGCCCAGCGAGAAAGTCATACAACCGTTCTTTCTCTAAATGATTTTTAAACTTCATGTTGCCTTCGAGATCACCCCAGTCTGCTTCATAGTGCATATCCAATTCCAGCCATAGAGTCTGCAACACATTATAATATTCGGTGATATCCAAGTGACCTTGCCGAATATCCTTGAGTTTATTCCTAATCTCGAACACCTGTGAAGCATTCTCAAGGTCCGAGTAATTCTCTTTTACAGCATCCCAGATAGCTTTGGCGGTGCGAAGAAATAAATAGGTACGGCTGATATGGGGCTCCATCGAGTTAATCAACCATGCCATAACAATAGAATTAGTAAGTTCCCAATTACCATAAGTTGGATCCGTCGGATTGGGCCGCTGAACCTCGCCTGTGATGTAGCCGATCTTTCCTCTCCCTCGGATCACCATCAGAACTGATTGGGACCACTAGAGGAAATTCTTGCCATCTAGCCTGTGATTTGTGATCTGCAGTGATGATCCCTCTCCGAAGGACTGTGCAGCCACCGTCGATGTGACTGGACTGGAGAGGGAAGAACCATCCTTACCAGCGCTAATTATCTCCTTCTCTGAACTCATTGTCGAGAAGAGCAGCTCTCGGGACTATGGAGCAGCATTGATGTGACTGGAGTAGTTCTCGGGACTATGGAGACGAGAAGTGGGAAGGCTAGGGTTTTCGGGATGAAGGCTCGGGACTATGGGACTATGGAGGCGAGAAGTGGGAAGGCTAGGCTCTGATACCATAAAAGAAAGATTAGGGAAAACTGATTATATTTTCTTATTTTTGAATGATACAATACAAGTATATTTATATACAACCTTCGGTCTCTATAAGAAGAAAACCAGAAACTAATTCCCTAAAATCAGCTATACAGCTATACAGCAATTACCCAAAACGATCGGGAAACAATCAAACAATCTATGTATGGAAAGATGAGAATTCGGTAACAAACCGAATATTCCCACAATTTTTATACACAATACATACTTGTCTATGAACAATACATGGACGTCTATAGATTTCATTTTTAACAAAAAGAAACGGAAAGCATACAACCCCCTTTAGATTATATGCCTGTGAGAAGTTCTGTTTCTGAATTTTTTTCAAATCACTGCTGAATGTATATTGTTGCAGGTAAATTCAACAGGCGGGCTGTCCAAGAGATTGTTTGACTTGGCATATTCTCGTAGATTGTCTGCAGTGAATGGAAGTTGGCTTGGAGCTTGGGGCCTAGAAAGGATATTGTGGAACTTTCTTGTTTTTAAAAAGGTTCGGGCAATTCTAGGAGGTCATATCCGTTTTCTCCTATCTGGTGGTGCTCCTCTTTCTGGCGATACTCAAAGATTCATCAACATTTGTCTTGGGTTAGTATTGATAGCAGTGCTAACTGATTTTACAAAAATTAGGTTAAGAGTAGTGCATTTATCATGTCAGTTAGTATAATTACTTTTTTTCTTAAATTCCATAAGTTGGTAACTTTCTTTGGGTTTTTATATGATTAAAAGGCATTTTGAAGTATTGAATTAATTAAGTGAACCAATGAAGAAAAGCGAAGTAGAAGTTTCTATTTTTGTTGTCAAAGTTTTTAAGGTTTTAATTCCATACCATTAGGGGACCGCTATGGCGACCAACAGGGGCGGAGCCAGGAATTTTTTTTAGTGGGGGCGTACACTAAATTTTTTTTTTTTTAAAAGATAAAACAAATTTTAGTGGGGACTATGTGAGAATTTTTTATATTAGTGGGTTTATGTGATGATTTTTAATTTTAGTGGGGACAAAGTAGTAAAAGCATAAACATTTTTTTTCGGAATTAATATTGGTGGGGGTTATGTGAGAATTTTTCATTTTTAGTAGGGACAAAATAGGGACTATATGAGAATATTTTATTTTCAGTGGGGGCAAATTGTAAACATAAAGAAAATTTTTGGGGTAAAATTAAAAGAACAAAAAATTTGAGTGGGGGCTGGCCCCCACTCGCGCCCCCCTCCCTCTGCCACTGGCAACTAGAATATCCTCCTAATCTTACTATTGCAATCTATGAGGAAGCAATCATGTACAATATTATGTATGATTCCCTTTAAGTTTTGGATGGAGCTTCTTTATTTATTTATTTATTTATTTTATTTAAATGACCTGTGCTGGTGGAACATTTTTCCACTTGTTATAAACGAGGATGACCAGGCATTGATGCAATTGGAAAATTTTTGTTTTCCTTTTTCCTTTGTTCCCCCCCCCCAACAGTGTTTCAATTGGGCAAGGGTATGGTCTCACAGAAACCTGTGCTGGTGGTACATTTTCCGAGTTTGATGATACATCTGTCGGTCGTGTTGGAGCACCACTACCTTGCTCATTTATTAAGGTAATGAATTTTTAAGTAATCTTTTTTTTTTGACAAATTTTTCTTTTTGTTTGGTTTTCATTCCTCCCCCACAAGGAAGATTAGTGGCCACTGAATCTTACTTTCATTTTCTTAAGGAATTGATTTCTGTTGTTTTTTGAAGTAGTGAAATTTTTACAAGAGTTTTGCACCTTCTGTAAGTATGTCAAAAGGGTTAGGCAAGGATTAACCACTTTTTTTTTTCTTTTCCCTTTTTTTTGGAAGAGCATTGAACTAGATTTGTGTATAGTTATGTTGTAAATATACATGGCTGATAGTTTAAACATCTTTCCACACTGGTTGGAGACAAACCTCAAGAACTACTCATGGTGCTGGGTAAAGGAGTTAATTATTCAGTGGAAAGAGGCGCCAAGGCTCCCTAGTGGAGCTGTTTTTTTGTGACAGTATTTATCTCAATTGGTCGCACCTTGGTGTTCGCCTTTCCCCGGTTTCTGTAGTCAATGATTAAAAATTAGCCCCACTACTATTCCATTCTCCCTTTATTTCATGTCTGTTAGAATACAAGAACAAATTTAGACTGACCTCCAAATAATTGTTGAGAGTAATGGGTTTAGCCTTTTAGGTTGTCCTCGGTTCAAAATCTTTTCCAACTGAACATGTAAGGGGAGTGTTCGATAGAAAGCTATGTAGGGGGGGAAAAAGCTCCATTCACCAACTATTAAGCGTTTGAGAGAAATTGCTATAACTATGCAGTGATTCATATCTCTGCACCCCGTTATCCTCTAGCATTTTTCAATTGTTGGTTTCTTGACTAATCATGGTCTGAAATAGAACATAGGAAAAGGAAGAAGCTAATAAATCTTATTGAGCATATGACTAACGTCCTTGAAGCTGTATGGAAGCCTCACCTGCGAAGCACTACTTTGGCTTAAGGATTTATCGACTGGGAGAGGCTATCTCTGGTTTTGAAACTGCCAAATATTTAGCTAGTTGCAATCAAATAATTCTTTTAGGTTCAAATTATTTTCACTGCACTTATTGTTGTTTCAGATGCAATCTAAGTAGGAAAACAAATTTATTATAATGATCTCAATATTTTTGTCCTGAAATATATTTTCTTTTCTTATCTAGTTGATTGATTGGCCTGAAGGTGGATATCTTATAAGTGATACCCCAATGCCTCGTGGGGAAATAGTAATTGGTGGTCCAAATGTCACACTTGGGTATTTCAAAAACGAAGAAAAAACAAGAGAATCATACAAGGTAGGATCTCAAAACTTTATACCTTTATCTCTATCGAAGTGACTATCGGAAGACGACAATTATGTAATTAGATTTTTAACTACTACTGTGTTTTGGTGTTTGAAAGGTTGATGAGAGAGGAACGAGGTGGTTCTATACAGGTGATATAGGGCAGTTTCATCCTGATGGTTGCCTTGAGATTATTGACCGTAAAAAGGATATAGTAAAACTTCAGCATGGAGAGTATGTCTCTTTGGGAAAGGTATGAACTTTGTAAAGTCAAATGTAACTTTCGTTAGATCCCTTCAAGGACTAACAATACCATGCAGGTTGAGGCTGTTCTCTCCGTGAGCCCCTACGTCGACAATATTATGCTGCATGCTGATCCTTTCCATAGTTACTGCGTGGCTCTTGTGGTCGCTTCTCAAAGTACAGTGGAAGACTGGGTCTTAAAACGTGGAATTGCTTTCACCGACTTTGCGGACCTATGCGAGAAAGAAGAAACTATTAAGGAAGTGCAGACATCACTTGTAAAGGTAACATTTTTCCAGATTTTCCTTGCATGACTTTAAACTTGGGAATGAAAGCAAAGAGTTGAAAGTGCTCTTTTCTGCTTATCATGAGCTTTTGTTTCAACTTAAGCTATTTAGGATACTATCGCTTAAAACAAGGACTGTTTTTCCCCCCAGTCGAGAAGTTACTAAATTTATGGTTCCTTCCATCAGCAATATAGGAGTCATGTGATAACCTTAAACTACTTCCAAAAGAAGTAATTTGGTCTCAGAAACCAGAAACTCATTCATTAAGTTGGTTCAACGTGAAATATAATGGATTTATCTTGAGCATACAATGCTCAGAATATGTCGGTGCCTTTTCCGCCTTGTAGGCGTAACTTTTGTTTCTAGACCATGAAATTTTGTTTGCTGAACTATGATTTGCCAGCCTTGTACCTGGAAAACAAGGAAGTGTGCCTCCACTGTCTACCTTCGTTCATCGAAACCTCAAATGGAGTACCAAAAAATCGAAAAGAAATGCTTTATCTTAGTTTGGTTATTGTTTTTTCTGTTTCCACGTCGCTTACTTTCTACTAATTTATAGGAAGCAAAGAAGGGTCGTCTAGAGAAATTTGAGATCCCTGCAAAAATCAAGTTGCTTTCTACCCCGTGGACGCCTGAATCAGGCCTAGTTACTGCAGCTCTCAAGCTCAAGAGAGATGTCATTAGGAAGGCTTTCTCCGAAGACCTCGCTAGGTTGTATGCATCATGATCGATGTTTTCGAAATCAATAATCTTCGACCCGCTATCACTTCAGTTTTGTTCTTTTTTCTTTTTGGGGATTTTGTAGATACTTATCGGTCTTGCTTTAATCATGCATGTGATGTGAAAGAGTGTTCAGTAGAAAAAAAATCAGACGCACAAATTTTGAATTTGTAGTGTTTAGTCTCCTCAGCCATTCAATCAACATGTAATAATGTTTCTATATCATTCCCATTTGTCTTTGTCAAAGCAACGGATGTTTCCATTTTTGCTTGCCTATTTTTTCCATTTCTAGTTGTCTAACCTGAACTAGTGTGTTATCAAGATCACAGCATAAAAAATCTTATGTTGTTTCATGAAACACGCTTCCCGAATCTTAAACTGATTAAAAAATGACTACTCACTGCCAAATGAGTTGGTATTCAGATGTTAGGATTAGTGTTGGTGTACTTAGTACTATTATTTGTTATATGCTTATTGGAGGAACGTATGTTATTTGTTTCTCAAGGCTAGTCATTTTCTCATTGAAGAAATTTATACATTGTCTGGTGGAAACATCACTGGTTGTGATATCTTGAATTGTAAGGCTCAGTGGTTGTAATATTTTGAAATAATTAAAGATTTTCTCCTCTAACACTTGAGTAGACAAGTTGATTCTTTAGGATTGCGTTGTGAAGCTGAAGACTACCATACTTGACCAAATCCCATCACCCAACACACCCACCCACCCACACACACACACACACACACAAGAAAAAAAAAAAAATGAAGTGAACAATCAACATCACCTCCACAACATCTTTAGCCCACTCTGCCGGTCCTCTGTGAGATGGCTTGATAGAGATTGACAGAGAAAAAGAAGCTTCTCTTTGGCTTGATTTTTCAAAGTAGATTCAAAAGCTCCCCCAATTACTAAAAAGGTCTCATATGTACAAAATCCACTCTTTTTTTTTAATTTTTTTAATTTAAAAAAAAAAATCAAGGAAAGGAAAATAAAAGAGTGAAAAACCCACCCCATGAAAGATTTGTAAACTTTAAGTTGAGAAAGAGAAGCTATTGAGCTTAGAGAAGGGACTACTCAATAAGGTGGGGGAAGAGAGAGGAGATGGGTAATCCAATTTTGTTGGTCCATTGATGTGAACCTCACTTTAAGGCCAGTCGATTTAGAAATTGCCCCACAATCCTCTTCCCCATGTGACCATTAGTTTGTTTGTTTCCATCACTCCTTTATTTATTTATTTAAATTTTTTTTTTTTGATCTCCTTTTCCTACTTAGTTACTATAGTGGGCTCTCTTTCTCCATCTCCCCCCCCCCCCCCACACACAACAAAAGGGCCCAGACCCACAATGTGTCCAAGGAGGAGGAATGCACCGACCAGTGACAACCTTGTGAGGAGCACAGATTTTATTTGGAAAAATTATAGAAAAGGAACTTTATTACACATAAAAACATACACACGAAGACTCATAATATACATTATACATATTATTGGGTCTTGTTATGGTCCACCCACCCGGAAGGACCATACTCCCACTGCAACAATTAGAAGCAGTAAAAACCGTAATATAAAAGTTATTCATTAACAATAGTCTGTAATAACTAAATTTCTTAGCATTACGCCGTTTTAAAGTGCGTGTTACGTTGAGTAACTATTATATAAAGATATGTTTGGTTTGTTTTATATATTATTTATATTTGCATAGTTACAGGCCAAGGGGATAGTGGTTCCAACATCCCAAATGGGAATGGCTGCTTCACTTGGGAAGTGGAAGTCCACTTTACAGTTGTGGCTAAAAGAGAGTGAAAAGATGTTCTTGGGATGCCCATGTCATGTGGGTAACATATGTGATTATGGAAAGTAGTTTTTATAAGTTCCTTTACCAAGATGAGTGGTTGACAATTTGAGATGTAAATTTTTCAGTTTATTGGGGTTACAACAAAATAGAGATAACTCTCTTCTTCTCCAACTTTTGTTAGGACTTTTTTTTTTTTTTTTTTTAATTTGGTATTTGAATTAAAAAATAAACTACCATGTTGTGCTTGTCACAGATTTTAGGAACATTTTCCTAGATATAAGGGTAGCTACCATTTAATTACCAAAAAAAAAAAAACAAAAGAAAAGGTAGCTACCATTTTTTTCAACCAAAAAAATGGAAGGGGAAGCTAACATTTTAGGAATTAGTTTCAGTCACTGCAATGGAAATTGTGGTCTCGGGAGAATGGAGTGTGCACATACTTTTCGAGATGCAAGGAAAACCACAATAATTTTCAACGTATATATATATATATATATATATATATATATGTATATAGACACACACATACACATGTAGAGGCCCCTAATCTGACAAGTTCCAAGACTCAAACATCCTCCTGCCCATCCCCTCTTTTCTTCTCTCTAGAGCCTAACTATATTTAAATATTGATATAAATACAATACATGTATTGGTATACTAATATTTTTTTTTTATATCTAACACCTTTATAAAACGATATTTATAACTTTTTTTTTTTTTACATATTGTAATAATCACGTTTTTCATTGATACTTTTCATTTACACTAATAATTCTAAATGATATTATTTAACAATATCCTAAATAGAATATTACATATAAATCAACATTTCCTGTATTTATTTATTATATTCTTTATATCACAAAGTTGAAATCATAAAAGTGGGAGTTGCAAAATTTGACCTAACCAACATAGGAACTTGACTATTTCCACTTCCATAACCAAAATGTTACGCCAAGGTTTTTATTAGTTGCCTATAGTTTTAGGCATTTAATGGCTTCACCTATTAAAAAAAAAAAAGTAACGTTAAGACTTGGGAGGAGAGAACTGGACCAGTGCTAATCAGTCCAGCATTTGAGCATATCCAATTACTTTTAGTTCTTCTCTAACAAGCTAATATTTTCAAAAGGATAATTGACATTCCTTAAAAAAAATAATAATAATTGAGAACAAAGAAAAGAGGGGAAAAGAAAGGAAGTTTAGGTGCAAAGTAGATAAAATATTCCGCATGATTTTATTTTATTTTTTCAATTTCCCAAGTTGGTGCATGTCTAAGCTTTTTTGTCAATAAAAGAAAAAGTAAAGAACATAAGAAAAAGAAGCTTTTTTTTTTTTATATTTTTTTTAATTTTTTTTTAATGAGTATTCGTCTAAAGTGGTGCTCTTGACTTTGTGATCTTAGAAACACAGCCCATGGAATATGGGAAAGTTCATAGCAATTTGTAACAATTTGGCACTTGGAAATAGCTTCAAAAGAAGTACAATAAGTCTTTCCATAAGCCCAATTTCCCCAAATTAAATCATTGATTTTAGAAAAGGGTTATTTGTCTCAGTTTCCAATCGATTCGGCTTTTGAAATTGATTTTGTTAATTTTATTGTCAATTATAATCTAGCAACTACTCGTCACTAACTTCTCGAAATTAATTTAAAAATGCATTGTTTTTTAATTAAAAAATAGGTATTAATTTTTGTGTCAATCACTTTTAAATTATGTTAATGAAAACACCCCACTAGAACTAATCTCAAACTGATTCAAATGTTTTGTCCAATTTTTAGTGGTGTCTAACCAATAATATTATGTCACCTTATTTTAAAAAATTTGAAATGTTTTACAATTGAGTTTTTATATTTTAAGATATAATTTCTTTCAATAATATATTAAAATATAATTAATTAAATATTATTTTAAAATATTAAAATTAGACAAGAGATTTCAATCGAGCTAAAAGTCTTTGAGATTTCCCAAATTATTTATGAAAGTCCTAGAAGCATGGCAATTTCTAAGTAATTGAAAGCCTAATAGCAGTGAAGTTTTCCTTTTATATTTTACCTCCTTTTTTTGCACTTTTTGATATATATATATATATATATATATATATACGTGTGTGTGTGTGTGTGTGTTGTGGGCCAAGCTTATTGACCACCAGCTCCTTCAGAAATTTGCATACTTTTTTTTCTTTTTTCTTTAAATGACTTTCAAACCATATAAATGCAAACACATTTTCCTGCATTACTTCTCCCACTAATTCCCACAACTTATTTTTGGTATCTTCTCTCAAGTCACTCAAAAAAAATTTCCCAACTTTTTTTTTTTTTTTTGCTCCTCTTTTAGAAACACTTTTTGTTCTTCATCAAAATAAGTATCATAACATGAAAAATGGGTGCAACGAGCTGGGCAACTCCTACTGCTATATCCATCCAAGAGATGTTGTCGTTGGGGTTTGCCCACTTTGTCTGAATGAGAGGCTTCTCATCTTGGCCGCCTCTTCAAGCCAAGGCCGTTGTCGTTCCTCCTCAAGATTCAATAATTCAAGTGCTTTTCACAAACCTCATCATCAAAACGACAATTATCTCAAGAACCACAAAAACAACAACAACAACAACAACAACAACAACAACAAGCCACCCGCCCTTGGCTTTCACAAGATCTTCGACTTCGGGTCGCTTCTTCATCGCCTCGAATTCCGGCCTTCGAAACCCGATTTCTCTGCTGTTGATGATGTTCATGATGTTTCCACCAGCCAAGAAGGTATGTACTATATATATTACCTGTTTCTATGTATCTCTTTTTTGTATTAAGAAATCCAAAAGAAGCAAGTTGGCTTGTTAAATTTCCAATTTTTTTTTTTTTTTTTTTCAGTATAGATAATTAGAAATTGAGGGGGGAAAAAAAGAACAACATGAAAAGGAAGTCAGAATGGAGATAGATTTTTTTTTTTTTTTTTTAAGCTTTCTGTTTTAGAATGCATGTATGATATGAAAATGATTCTTTAAAAAAAATTATATATATGTAAATTGATGTGATTATTAGGGACTAGAAGGTAATTACCGGTTTGAAAAGAATGTTATTAACTGAGAAATTCTTAGAAGAGCATATATATATATATATATATATTTATATAATATGGTGAGGTATATACATCACAAACAATTCAAGATTTTCACACAAAAGTAGTTAGAATAATTGGTCATCATTTTACTTTTGAAATGCTTTCACGATAAGTGATAAGAAGAGAAATAATAGTATTGTAAGGCACTGAAGGGTAGTTGGTAAATTAGATCAACCAATGCCATAAAAAAGAATAGTGTTGTTTGTCAAACGTGTTGAAAAAGCTGCTTAGGATTTTTTTTTTTCCTTTTTAATTTTTTGTTTTTTATTATTTTCCTTTTCTTCGGACAAAAGAAAAGAAAAAGAAAAAGAAAAGAAAAGAAAATAGCTTGCCCACATTCACTTTTACTTCGATTATGCAGAATCGTTCAACGAAATTCTTAGAGGGACCCCTTTGGGACCTTATATATACAAAATATATATATATATATATATATTTGTAAATATGTATGTAAATATACATGACATGTATGTATATATACATGACATATATGTATCATGCCATTAAAGCTGAAACGTATATGTATACATGACACAACCACTTAATAAAGATAATTTATAATAAGATATGACTTGTACCATATAATCGTTTCACATTTTAAAAAGATATGACAGTTAAAAACTATCTGTATAGAAGAATTCTCCACAAAAAATGTGTAAATGTACTTGATCTCTTGAGTTTTAGTTATAGACCCAATTCAACTTTCCAACAGATTCATTCATATCAATCAAGTTTGAGGACAATGGAGTGGCTTCATGGGAGAAAAACAACAACAACAACAACAACAACAACAACAATAATAACAACAACAACAATGTGTCAAAGGTGTCACTAGAGAATTGCAACGTGTCATGGAAGAAGAATTCAGGCAAAGAACAGGCAAATTACAATAAGGAGACCAAGACTGTGATAGAGCACGGGAAACCATGTGCGTCGTCGCTGAGGTGGCGGAAGCGGATTGGTCATCTCTTCCGGGTCATCAAATGGAAGAGGTCCAACAATGGGACAGTTTGCCATGTTAGCAGTAAGGTTGAGGGTGTCAAGGTAACGAAAGGCTGGATAAGAACTCTGACAAAGAAGAGGACCATGGAATAATAAATAAAAAGGCGTTTTGTAGACAAAGTGACACCATTTATGGGAGAGTTTTTTTTTTTTTTTTTTTGCCCCCCTATTTTTAAAATTTTTTTCCCCCTTTTTTTTTTTTTTTTTTTCCGCACCACAAATTGACTGTAAAGTTATGTATTATTGGAAATGTGGTAGAGTCAAATTAGTACTTTAGCACTCTTAAAGGTTTGTGTTTTCTCTTTTTCCTTGAGAGTTATTGGGGTTTCTTAGTGTTTTCTCCATTTTTTTTTTTTTTTTTTTTTTTGGGATTTACTCTTGTTCATTCTTTATAAAGAGAACAGGCTGTAAAAGGATGATATTCTGGAAGCATGCTTTGGCTTCAAATGGTATATCAATATATATATATATACATATATATATATATATATATATATAAGATAAACTTGTATGTTTTCTTTTCACATGCCAAACATTGCCAAACCGCATGTTAGGCGCATCTATATAAATATAGATATAGATATAGATAGATATAGTGGGAAACAATAGAGCAAATAAAGGGCCATTGTTATGGCGCTGGAACTTGTCTTATAGTTGTCCTTAGATGATAGAATATCTTTCAAATTGAAAATTTTGGAGATGCTATATTAGCTGTATTATTTTTTTCTCCTTTTTTTTTGTTTTTTTTTTTCAATTACATGTCCCATTGATTAAATTGGCGTTAAGTTACTGTTTTTATCATAATTTTGGAGTGTAAATACTCTTCCCACGTGCAAGACATCTCAAACGTGAGAAGGGGGTAAGTGATAGATAAGGCATGATTTGTTTTGTTGTCCCCTTGATTGGGGAAATTTGTCCCCACCTGTGGCAACTCTTGCTCTAGATTGGGGCCATTGATATTGTATTAGGACCACTATAGAGTTTGAAAAAAGTTCATTTGTAGTGGACACGAAAATGACAAGACGTTTATCTTCATCCAACCCCCTTAATCAATGGCCTAGTTTGGTCATCTCGTGGTTCGGTAAGTTGTTCGTTTTTTTTTTTTTAAATCTCAATAAGATCTTTGATTCGAGTCAGTCTTACTGTTGTATGTCGGATGAATATATTGATGGGATTATTTGTGTTCGTGATTCTAGATCTTTATTAAAAAAAAAAAAGTGGAGGGATCGATATAGTAGACACGAAAATGACAAGACATAAATCTTCATACAACTTTCTTAATCAATGACCTAATCCGGTCATCTTGTGGGCTGGTAAGGTCGTTCTTTTTTTCTCTCTATAAGTTTTGTAGTTCGAGTCAGTCTTACTGCTGTACATAAGATGGACATCTCTATGAAATTATTTATGTACGTGATCCTTGATTCTAAAAAAAAAAATAAAAAAAAAATAAAATAATAATAAAAAAATTGGAGGGATCGGTATAATGTGGCTCTCCATGTGCCTAACACGTACGCAGGGAAAACGTAAGAATTGTGTAATGCCTCCTTAGGCCAATTGTGGTGGCTAACGAAAAGCTAAAAGCTCTGCTACAAAAACAGTCTTTTGTGGGGTTAGTAAGTGATAATTGATCATAATAATAAGTAGCCACACATGAAGATCAAAGCAGAAAAAAACATTATTTGTCACAGGAAGTCAGGATATATATATATATATATATGTATGTATATGTGTGTGTGTATATATATATATGGATATGAAAAAATCAAACAGCTGAATCTCATCAGATTCATGATCAGTTCAGAATAAATATGAAGTACAAAAACTTTATCATATTCCAAAACATGCTTTAAGACAGAAAGCAAACAAACACTAGAAGTGGACGTGATAGACAATCATTTATCATCCAATTTGAAGCAAAGAAATTGGAGAGAGTGAAACTGAAACCTACACCATTAGGAATGTAGGATGAGATGCTTTTTTTTCCCTTCTCTTTTAAAATGCATTTAGATTCAAAACTCAGTAGTCCTAATAAAAGGTCCTGCTCGGTCAATAAGTTATGTAGTATTTTACTCATAGCGTGAAGGAATTAAACTCAGTTAAATTTTAAGTAGAATTGAATAAGCTTTTTTCCGTTTTATTTGTGGGTTCTAATATTTTTGTATAGATGATAAAAAGAGTAGATGAGATAACATCAATAATCTTTTTTTTTTTTTTATAATTATTTTTAAAGGCAAATATAGAAAAAAAAAGAAAAAGAAAAAGAAATCTATTTGGTCGTAGCCTTCATAAGCGGGAAAAGTCCTATGGACCGAGCATGGGACACATGGCAACCATTAAGAAGAATACCTTAATTATTATGAATGTGAAAGATATAGGACCAGAGTACAAAAGGACACAATTCAAGGTAAGAAATCAGAAAGGCAATTCCAAATATTAGTTAGCAAAAATAAAGTTAGGGCCAAGTTCAAGTTGAACCAATGTAAATACATCAAAATAAAAATCTTCCTAAGCCTGATTGAATAACGTAGACCCTATGTGGGATCAACTCACAATGATGTTAACCCTACATTACCAAGGGAGAAATAATGATTTTCTGATACGTTGCCTCTATAGTAATCAATGTACAATCCTAACTTTCCTTACTAAATCTGGCCAAAACTAAGCCACTTTCTATGATCGGGGTAGGAATTAGTGTACGTTTTTAAATATTAGATCATGTCATTATCACATCAATTTAAAAAAGAATACAAAATTTGATAGTATCTAATATAAATTTGATGGTTTATCAATAAGTTTATTTATTTATTTTCTTTCATATCATAATGTTGAATTCTCTCAAAAGTAATTTGTTAACACTATATAAATAGCATGTTTTGCAATATTTACAGTAAATAGCAGTAGATAATAAATCTATTATGTAAATACTTTATTTATTAGAAGTGTAAAGAGTAAATTAGCTATTTACTTAATAAACTTGTTATTTACCTAGTATTTATTATTTATTTTAAACATTTTTAAATCTTGTTATTTATTTCATTTTCCTAAAAATGTTATTTATTATAAGTACAGAACTATAATTGTTCAGGTTTGCTGGGCTTGGCCTAACCCAAGTTGGGCCATGGCATCAAGGAACAAACTGGAAACGAAGTGGGTGAGCCAAGAAGAAACCATCAAAATTCTCAGTAGTAAATGTTTTCGTCGACAAACCGTAGAACTAGAAGGGATCAATACAGTAATTTACGTGTAATTTCATAAACTATTATTCAAATTAGCTTACTCTTAATACTTGGCACTTGTCGGTGGGTCTCAATTTTCATAAAAGAAGTTGTAATAGCCTATAAAAATTTGATACGTCTATATAAAGTTAAAACTCTCTCGAATTGACATGCTCTTTTATAGCACCGAATAAATAGTTATCCCATTTTTCATATTCACTAGTGTAGATTCACTCCCACAAGCACTTGAAAGTGAGGACAAATTCATTTATTAAAAAGGGGAGTTAAAATATGATATCATTTCTATAAAAAAAAAAAAAAAAGAAAAAGAAAATCATTATTATTTCTCTAAAACATTCTTATACTTATTGACCACTATTGGTTTTTCCATATACTTATTAATATAGTTCAAGGACTTGTAAAGCATGCATTTCTCAAAGGAATAGGTGGATCAGAGAAAGCCCCAGTTGATATTTGGTCAAATATGAACTTATTAGCTGCCTCAGTGTAATGAATTCCATCCCAATTTACTCTAACCGAGGCTTGTCCACATGAACCCACAAATATTTGGGTTCCATTTACTGTTATAGTTCCTCCACAGCCAACACTACCACTATAGTTGTAACTCCCTCCATAACCACAACAAGCAACTAATGGGAGTTCAAATCCTGCAAACACAAAATTACTATTCATAAGAAGACAAGTCAAATTTTCTTTTTCTTTTTCTTTTTTTTTTTTAAAAAATTAAAAAGTCCGGGAAGAGGGCGACCAACTCTATGAGGGTTACCAGAGGGGCTTCTTAGACGTTGACAGGAATGTTCGCTTAAGGCCCTATGGGCTGGCCCTACCCCTCGACGAGGAGCGCGTCACCCCAATCCCATCGAATGTGATAACAGTAAGAATACATTGGAGTATGATTTGAGACACTTTTCATCTAGTACTAGGCTAGGTCACCACACTCGGTGGTTCAATTATTATTATTATTATTATTTTTATGTTAATAAGTCGTTTGTAACCTTTGAAATTTGTTATTTTTCTTACCATATTTCTGAGGATCTGTAAACAAAGAGTATTTAACCGTGTAGACATCGACGTATGTGATAGCAGCCGAAGGAAAATCCGTCCTTAGTTTAACGACGGCGCTCTTCAATTCGTCGTTGAAATACTTGGCTACTTCATTGAAGGGCTTTGCGCAGCCAGCCTCGTCTCTCTCAGCTGAGGGGTAAGTAGCCAAAATGTAGGGGAGGCACCCAATTGGCCCTGTGTTGTGTATCCAAAATGATCTTCCTCCAGAAATGTTGTATATATTCTACAACATATCGTCAAAAACTTCTTGTAAGTATGCAATTAAAAAGAAGTTTAATTTTTTGATTTTATTGTTTTAAGTTCCCTTAAGGGGTACTAGGTTTAGTTAAAACTTGATTCGTGGCATCTTTACCATATATGGGAAACAAAGAAAATTACAATTTCATTGACATGCATGAAAGAATTTTTGTTTTGTTTTGTTTTGTTTTTGTATTTTTGTACTTTTTTTTTTTTGGTTTTTTTTGGTTTTATTCCCCAACCTCTTAATTAGGTCATTGAACTCACGTAAAGTTACTCTACGGACCCTTTCCTCTTTTCACTACCGGCAGGACAAGTAGCAGTCCCAAGTTCTACAGTGAAACTGGATGTTAGACCTGGCATGAGTCGTGCAGGCCTAAAGGGGAATATGAACCAAGTCAAGGCTAGTTGGGAAAATGACGCTTGCTATTATATGAAAATAATTAAAATTAAAGATGATTTGTATGATTGTCTCTTAAAAAACAAATCTCTTAATTCTTTTTTCAGATATATATATCATAGTTTCAGTTTTATGATCTCTAATTAAATAAGTATAGAGGGTCAAAAATCTTAACAGATTTTATGAGATAGCAAAAACATAGACGTGCCTATTTAAAGGGTTGTTTTTACAATTTTCTGTAAAATCAATATCGACCGGGCTTAACATCAAGCTAAAGAGACGGGCCTTGTAGTCCTTATTCATATTTATAGCTCTAGCAATGAGTTGGCATTGGAAAACACTTTATTAGAAATAGGGAGAAAGAGCAAAATATCATTTTTGAAAAAAATAATAGTAAATTATATTATAAAATTTTAAACATGATAATAAATAATATAATCAAATTTATGACAAGATAATATAATAAAAACCCCTCCTTCCTCATCTCTCTCTCACTCCTCCTCTCTCTCTCTCTAACATGAAACTATATACTTAAATTTGATATTAAAATTAACTGTAAATCTGTTATTTTCCAGAAAATTCAAGAAAATATGTAGATTTACTAAAAAAATATGCTACAATTTATCATCTTTTAAAAAAATCTACTATAAACTTCAAATATACCTTTAAAATATAGTATTTGCTACAATTTTCCTTAGAAATAATAACAATAATAATATCAATGTAATATATTATTTGTTAAAAATATGTTTTAGTTCACTAACCTTGGCCTCTCATCTCTTTAGGGCAGAAATGGGGGCTTTTTGGTGGGCGACGATGTTATTTATAAATAATATTTAGTACTATTTTTATTTTTTATCCTAAAAGTGCTAGCTTGTTGTTTATGGATTTTTTTTTTTTTTTTTTTTGAAATGATTGTTGTTTATGGATTTCTAAGAACGAAATCTCCTTAAAAGTTTTTGGGGGGGGGGAGGGGGAAAGATGATCACCTTAAAGTTTGTTGAGAAGCTATTGACAATATCTGGCACAGATTGATTTACTTCCTGCAGGGACTTATTAGAAAAGAAACCCTCTCCAAGATCATTCTGACCAATATCAAACGTGTACAAAGCTCTCTTAAAATACTCCTCTCTTGACATCAATTTGGCATGTATTTCACCTATAAAAACTAAATAAATAAAAAATAAAATAAAATAAAATAAAAACCAAACAACTTTAATTACTACTTATCATGCAATAATGGGAGTATGAGTATGTCTACTAGTTCAAAATAAAAACGACAAGCTTTCGTACCTATATTTCGCGTCGTTTTTCTTTGCGCGGATTTTAAAAATCGAACAAATTGTGTGTATTGGACGTCAAGATAGAAGGGACTGAATCCACCTCCTGGTATGATTTGATTAGGCAGTCTGATTGTAGAAGCTGCTGTTGCAAAATTTGCTCCTTGCTTGAACTCGGTCCCCAAAGAATCCAAATATGCATTCAGATAGGGCAGCCCAAAACTTTTTGCTGAACCATTCACAAAAATTTTGTCCAATAATTTAGAAAATATTCTCTCTCTTGTTGTCTTGTTCTGTAACATTTTTATTTTATTTAAGTAAGAATTATTCTCTATAAACAACATCTCGAGGACCTTTTCAATTTCCCTTTCCCAAAACAAAAACAAAAAACAAAAAACAAAAAACAAAAAACAAAAAACAAAAAAACAAAAAACCAATGAAGCATATGACACGTTTCTATATAAATAGTTAGAAAAAAATACTAGGAACTTTATTATGAAAAATATTCAAATATAGTATTTGATTAAATGCAGGCATGACTATATATCTTAATTATTTAATGGTGATACAGTTCTAATCTTATTTAATGATTAAACTTACAGTTATAAATTTTAATTATCAAGTGACGAGTACGACTATAATTTTTCTAGTAAAATGCGATATTGACGGAGTTGATGCATAGTTGAAAAATCATTCTTATACAGACGATTTATTTCTGCACATATTTTGCTTCTGTGGAGTACATAGTATTCCCTTTAGAAACTCCACATACGTTTTGCAATTCATGAAAGTATCTATAAGCATATGATCTCTTCTGGTTTGGCTATGTTTAGTTAAAATTTAAAGATAACATCAAAATTTGTTAAGTGAAAAAAATAACAATAACAAGATTAAAAACATACCTATGAAATCGATTATGAGCCGGCCATCAGAAAATCTCCCAGCAGGCTCATGAAAATAGGTCTCTCCATAGGGCGGGAACAGATATGCAGGAAATGCCGAGGCCAATCCGCCGGTGTCCGAATTTGAGTCACCGAAGTTAAAGATTGCCGGAAAATCGCACTCTTTCGCAGTAGTAGAAGATGAAATGAAACAAGAATAAAAGAGAAAAATAGAAAATATGACCATTATGTTGAGAGTCTTCATCTTGGAAAGGAGACCAAAAGATACTAATAACAATAATAAGATGAGAACCCAATGAAGTTTGATTTTATGGGTGCAAGATGGAGGGTCAATAACACGACTTTTCTTTCTTTCTTCCTTCTTTTTTTTTATTTTTTTATTTTATTTTTTTGGCCCTTTTTGGTTCAAAATATCTACGAAGACTTCAAAAGAGATAATTATGTTGAGGTACACAACACAGAATCAATCTATTGTTTTAATGTGAAAGTATATTAATTTATAGTTTTTAAGGAGTTTATATAAGAATAATTAATTTTTAATTGAGAAAATTGATACAAAAACTAATGATTTTAGACATAAAATTAAAAAAATAAAAAATAAAAAATTCCAGGCATTTGAATTCGTATTGAAGAGTGCATGGACAAGTGTCGGTAGGGTATTAATTGGAAGAAACTATGGGTTCAGAGACTAGTGTTTTGATTGGACCACACAAATTAATTGTTTTGTGTAATTTTTCCACATGCGATGAATTCTTCAAACTTCCAATCCTATGATTCCACATTAACCTTACCCAAGGAAAAAAAAACAAAACAAAACAAAACAAAAAACAAAAACAAAAACAAAAAATCCAGAGGAATTCCTAGTTAGTCTATGAAAACAATTAATGTGTTTTGTCATATGAAAAAAAAAAAAGTGTCTTCACCGTATGATTCTGTAGTTTTATAACAAGTAGTGTATGCACGTGCAAATGCACGTGCTGTTTAGATGTGCGGTTGTTTTTTCATTAGGTCTATTTGTCTTTTTTTTTTTTTTTAATGAATCTAACATAATGTATACACATATGTATATATACATATTTAGCATAAATATTATACTTCTTTCTATTTTTTAATTTAATGAACAAATAATAGGTTATTTCTATACGATAGAGTCCGTTTATTTAGTATAAATAGGGGTTTTTTTTTTTTTTTAAGGCATATTTTTGGCCAGTCAAGAAACCGAAAGAGCACGAAAAAAATATTTCTAAATTTAATAAATAAATAAATAAGAGAACAAGAAAAATAAAAATAAAATTTCTAATTGATCTTCTACTCATAAAAAGAAGATGTTGTTCTTACTATGTAATTATCATCATTTTTTTAAAGAACAAACTAACAAAAAATAAAATAAAATTGCCTGCGTTGGCCAAAAACAAAAAAAACAAAAAAACAAAAAAAAAAAAGCCTTCAATTATCCCCTACTCTCTCTCTTTTGTGGGCTGGGCCTGGTGGGCGCAGTGAGAAAGAGCTGACATCAACAGTTACACCAAGATATTATTCCAGGTGACAGAGAGAGAGAGAGAGAGAGAGAGAGTGATTACGCTGAATAGTATGGTTTCCCTTTTAAGAGCTGGCATGTTATGTGTGTCACTGTGTCTAACAGCGAGACTGAACCAGAAGGTAAAATCTAAACGTGAAAAGTAGAAGATGAGCCAAGAAAACTAAACTTCAATTTCAAAAAGTAGAAACATACAATCATACACCTACGCATGTCAGTATTAAGCATAAAGACTATTATGTCAATTGGTTATTTATGCTTTTTATATACCTTATGTTATAGAAGTGGGGAGATATTGTCTAATAGCGATAAAAAAAAAATCAGTAAATAAATAACAAAAAAGAATTTAGCTGGATCATGGATGGAGTTACCGTTGGTCCAGTGGTCTCTGCCCCAAGGACCCCTTCAAAATTTTTACAATTCCGCGTCTTTCGGAGAAATTAGATTAATTTATAGTTTTTGGATCCTTAATCAAAAAAAAAAAAAAAGGATTCATTTTTAATAATATGATTGGTAGTCATTAAAATATTGAGTCAATCAATAATTGACTAAAAGTAGATAGTGATATTCTTTTCAAAAAAAAAAAGTAGATAGTGATATTAGTCAATCCGTGATTGATCATCCATATCCGATAGATCATATTTAAGAAAAGTGGACGTCTATTGATTATCAATAAATTAAAATTTAGATGTTCATTATTACTTATTACACCCCTATTATTATTCCAAAAAATACAATTTAATTCTACGCTTTATCCTTTTTATACTCATTAATCAATAGATAATCCCTATTTTTTAAACAATCCTTTTAAATAACCGCTATTTTTTTTAAACAATCCTTTTTTTTTTAATGATCTATTCTTACAACTATTTTTTCGTAAAGATAAATAATCTAGGACTTTATATATGTATATACATATTTATGTATATTTCTATGATGTTTATAAAAACAATACTTCAATATATATATATATATATATATATACACACACATATATAAATATCTATGGCGTTTATAAAAATAATACTTCATTAAAAAAATATAAAATTACAACTTTATTAGTTTCATTAAATCTTATTTCCAAAAAAAAAAAGAAGTAAAAAAATAAGAAAAACAACAAATGATAAAAAATAATTGTTTAAAAAAAAAGAGGGGTTATTTGTCGGTTGGTGAATGCAAAAAAGGATTAAAAATAAAATTAAATTGTAGGGATTATTGTAGAATAATAAGAAGGGTGTAATAAGTAATACATTGAACATTTAAATTTTAATTAAGAGATAATTTAAGAAAGGGATGAAGAAAGTATATTAAGGGGTGTCTATTAGAAGGTGACTAGTTTATTAATTTAACATAAATTAGGATTGTTTTTGAAAAAAATGCTTTAAAAAATGCCATTTTTCCGCTTATCTCTTTTCTTTCTTATTTGCCCCCATAAAAATTACTAATTACAACATTACGATAATTTAAAAAAATTAATTAAAATTGCAAATTTATCCTAATTTTAAATATTTAAATACTCAAAATTTAAAATTAAAATATTCAAAAAATAAAAAATCAACTATGCCATTACATTGATTCATAATAATTTTTTGGACTCTAGCCCCCTGTTTTACACACCGACTTCAAATGAAAAAATTCGTTTTGAAATGAGAATCTAAAATTAAGGAGTGTTTGAGGGAAGGAAAAATAAGTGTAATGTGAATTGTGAAAAAGTGAATTTTCAATTGAAATGAAATGAAAATTTTTTTTAATTTCAAACAAAATCTATTATAAGCTTATTTTAGTTAACGAAAAATCAAAGATGCAAATAGATAAATGAATGTAAAAGATTGTTTTTAATTTTAGTTCAAAGTTTTTGTCAAATAAAATTCATGCCCCCTTAAAAATATCCCTGACTGTGTGTGGACGAACTATTTACATAAACCATTATCAATATAAAGAGTGGTACTCTGATGAGAACTATGTTTTTCAACTAATTGGCTAGAGATCAAATATTACTTGAAAAAGTTGAATATTAAACCCAAGTTTTCTGTTTTTTAAACATCAATATTATAGACATATTTATTTACCAAAAAAATATATAATATAGACATGTTCAGCTCTCTCTTTTATTTTCCAAAAGGTGTTTTACCTCTTTTATTTTCAACTACGGTTTTCCCTTCATTCAGGACATAACAAATTTATATCACATATTGATGTTCATCACTTGAATCACCACTTTACTAATTTTGAAGTAGGATGAACATGACGGTGATAATCTTATAACATGTTTGGTGCATGGGTTGGATTCAAATGCAATCCAATTTTTTTGCCCTTTTTTTTTTGGTTAAAAAATTAATATCAATTTTACTATCCGCAGTATTCTAATTTTATAATTCAAACTTTCAAAGTCCATAACTTTGTATGTACAAATCCAAATGAAAAATATATATGTTAAATTATATAGAATTTCAAGACGAACGAAACAAACTTCATATTTTATATATATATATATATATATATATTTTTTTTCGAACATATTTTAAGTTTTTACACTTTTTAACTCCAACAATTCAAATGTCTCACTAAATGAACAATTCAAATTCAACCCAAAAAAACTCTAAAACTCTACTTCAGCCTGTGCAGTAAACACATACTTAAGAAAGTAAAGTCGTCATTTAAGTAGTGAACATTAATCATTGACAGAGAGAAGTTATAAATATGATACAAAATTAAAATTTAGAGGTACAATATTGAAAACACCAAAAATGTATTGTATATATTTTTTAGATGAGGGAGAAAGAGGTAAATAGCAATTTTACCAAGCAGCCCTTGTCTTTTTGACATCAGCTAATATCCTACCTAAAAAAACAAACAAACAAAACGACAAAACTTACAGAATTGTGTAGTTCTAAACCGTCGAATTTACCTTCTGATTATTACTTCATTGTGATACTAGATCAGAAATTAAAAAAAAAAAAAATATATATATATATATATATATATGTAATACACACTAGTGATAGAGATTTTTTTTGGTAAGAGAGTCTGAAAAATAGACGATCAGTGTTAACGTACTCTCTTGATGCTACCAAAAAGGCTCCTGAGATACTGACAATAATAATCATTGAAAACCCTATAGGTGAACTTTACCTCTCGACGAAAAATATGTCACTCCAACTTCACAGAATGTGCTGACAGTAGCAATATATTGTCACAGGAGCACCAAAAATTTTGCACAGGTCAAACAATTGGGTGACCATGGATCAGGCTCAACTACATAGGTAAAACAAAAGCTAATCTTCCATCCAATAGACAAACAAAAAACAAAAAACAAAAAACAAAAAAAGCCGGCAAACTATTGTTCATTGAATTTGAAAGCAGAAAAACAAATTAAAAAAAAAAAAAAAAAACTAGACAATTACTCCATTATATCTCAAAATACCAACCCACTCAAAAGTACAGATTTGGAAGCAAGTTTTATTAACTCGTCTCAATCATTAAACTCACTAGAAAATTTCACACCACTTATTTCCTTTCAGGTACTTATGACTGTTATATACAAACAATTCTATAAATACACATAGAAGGTGGAAAAATTAAAAAACATATCCCAAAAGAGAAAACCTTTACACAAATAGTCTCATGCAAATACCTCTCTTCTGCTTATATGTATGATGGCGCTTCCTCAGCAAACACAAAAACGCATAACAAGCTTGTTCTGGTCATCATGCTATGCTACAAAGCAGTTTCTTCGGATGACGAAGGCTGTAAAGCACGGATTTTGATGTCATATTTTCTGCGTTTTGAAACATGCTGTCCTGAGGAGGAATCTGATTCTTCTGATGGAACGGGGTGAGAAGAAGTACATTCATCGTAAGCTATACCAATATGGTTATTGCACTTGCGGCAAAGAAGCTTGATTCTCCGTCGGAACAAACCCCATGAATGCTTGGAGAAATGGGGTAAGCATTCAATCTCATCGACCTGAGTAAATCTGCTATCATCAATGTAGAAGAAGGAGATGATTCCTCGTTTTATAGATTTTCCGTACTTTGAACCAATTGTTGAGATGTTCCGGTTGGAGGAGCTTAGGTTCAGTGCATAACCACAGGAGCCACAACTGTATGAAGAAGAAAAACAAGAACACATTTTCATGCACCATCTCGCGCATAAATCCAAGCAAAAAAGAATCATAAAACTTGCAAGAAAACATCTGAAAATAAATACAAATCTCGTCCCATTTTTATTGGTGAAGTAAAAATGTACTTTTTATCGCTCTCAACAAATTTTTTTTTCCCTCTTTGGATATTCCAAAACCTCCCCGGCCGACGTGGGATCCAATTTGCAACTAGAGACCAGGTTGGTGGCCCTTAGGAATTGAATCCCAAGCCATGTGAGAGCAAACCACCTGATAATTGCAACTCAGTCTACTGGTATCAGAAGAAAGTGTTAAAAGTTTTCTTAGTGATACATTTAGCAAACCAATACTCTACAATGATCTACAATTTCGGAAGAAAACTGCTTATCAAAAACTAATGTTCGAAAAGAACCTCCAAAAATGGTTCTATTTCTTTTCTTTTCTTTTGTTTTTACTTTACCAAAATCTCTAAAAGGGTATCTGATAAAGACATCGAAAGATGCTTTCTCCACCACGTCTTGGGTAATTTTCCAGAGACCCTTTTACATTGTGTAAAAGGTATAGCAATCATTCAATGGTGTGGGAACCAAATTGATCCTCAATCAACATCGTCCATGAACTTTCCACAAAATCCAGCTGTAAATTAACAGCTTAACCACTGGAATGAGAAAAGATAAGTCTTGCAACTAATAAAAGCTACAGAAATCCTAAAAAGAATAAAGAGGACGAGATTGAGAAAGACAAAACAAACAAAACCGCAAATTCATAACGTATAGATGGAGCAGAAGCATATCAATTCACCCAATGTCCCTGTCAAATATCCCCTGAAAATTGAGTTGCTTTGTGATTTACATATCCATTCATCAAATTCTTTGAGTTGTTTAACTTTTTTTAAATCCTCAGACCATCCTTTATGCCAATGCGAGTGCTATATTTGTTTAAAAAAAAAAAAAAAAAAGAAGTGAAAATAGCATATTTGAGACTTTCTGCTCCAATATCTAATGCTATAACTACCTATTGTCATCATCATTTAGCTTCGAAATTCATAAAAGTAATTAAATTTTAGTATTTAAACAATTTGAAAATGATAAAGTTTAAAATGATTAGATAAAAATAGTTAACAAACCAACCAATAACAACCAAATGTCAAATTTAATGTTTGCTATGTTTGGTGACAAATTTAACAGTAAGTTTAGCATTTGTCAATTTGACACCAAACGCCCCTCTGGAGTAACGGAGTGGTTGTGGGCTCACTGCTTAGACTCTCACTAAGGCAGTGGTACAAGATTTGAGCCCCCTTAGTTTGCCTTGAGGTGTTTCAAATACAGAAACGTGTAGGGGTGCCACACTGGATCCTTTTTCTATTTAAAAAAAAAAATGCCACCAAAGATAGCACCATACTAGAGAGAGAGGTTTTTTTATTTATTTTTTATTATTTATTTTTTTAATTAATGCCAAAATTAGGCAAATTTAACCAAGTATCCAAAAGTAATCATCCATTGAGAAACTATGATCTCCTAATTTTTCATAAGCCTAGAGAAGACTATTTAGCTCATTAGTAATTCTATCAAAAATGCAATGAAAGAACTAGGAAAACAGTTATTATTATTATTTTTTAAAAAAGTAAACTGATAAAAACTTCATATAGAAGCAACAACATCTTGATAATCACTTTTCTTTTTTCCTATTATGCTGCAAATAATAACGTCACTGGTTTTCTGTACGCCTTAAAAAAGTGAAAACAATCTAGGAATCAATATGCAGAAAAATGTTATCCCGGCATAAATTCAGATTAAGGATGCAAGAAAAGCACTTATTCTGATCCAAAAGTTCAAGATTGAATCAGTATTCACTAATCAGCCAGTATTTCTCTTAATTTTAACATTAACCAAAAAAAAAAATAAAGAATCCCCAATCATTCTTTTTCCAAAATTTTTCTCACACAAAGAACTAAAATCGGAATCAAAACAAAACCCAGAAATTTTTCTGAGGAAAGAAAGACGAAATTGAGTAGAAAGAAAGAAAGAGATTGAACCTGTAGCTAACATCTCTCTGGGAAGAAGAAGAGGTCAAGGAAGGACGATGAACTCCATTCTGAAACCCATCTTTGAAATAAGTCAATTTCTCCATAGAAAGAGCTTCAAACTTCTAAATCTTGGAATCTGAAACTTTCTTACAGTTAAACGGCACCGAAAACGAAGCTCAGTTGAGAGGTTGAAGACGAACGTGGACCGTACGATTTCGGGTTAACTGTAACTGTAGAAAACTCGCGGTTTTCTGACAGAGAAAAGAGGATCCAAAGCAACGCGGTTTAGAGAAAGAAGAACGAGCTCAGAGAGAAAACTTCGAAGGAAGAAGAAGAAGAAGGAGAAGGAGGGGGGGGGGGGGGGGAAGAGAGAGAGAGAGGCTTTGATTGAATACGCTGAGGACGGTGGCTCTTAGCTTTTCGTGTTTCTTTTCTTTCCTTTTTTATATTTTTATTTATTTATTTATTTTGGTGCCGACGTGATTCAGCAAAATATATATATATATATATATATATATATACAGGGAGAGGTAATGGTAGAGTCTCTCTCAGAATAATTATTGGTAGAGTTTTTTTTTAACCATTAAGATTTAATCGAACGGTTGAAATATTATTAGTGTACCATACTTGTCATGTACTTTACCACATATTACTATTCTCACCCCAAGTCTTCTCCGTCATCGGTGACTTTCCCGCCGCCAGCGACCCACCCCCAGCCCCCCCCAACCCCAGGCCCTAGCCCTGGCCGCCCCCCACCCAGCCCCGACCCCCAACTCCCCGGCCCCCGGCACCTCCTCCCCCGCCGACCCCCCGATCCCAGCCCCCTCGATGCCCCCCCACCCCAGGTCCCCCCTCCCCCGGCGTCCCCCCCTCCCCCGGCCTCCCCCCGGCATCCCCCCCCCCCCCCAACCCCCCGACGGCCCCCCCGACGGGACCCCCCCACACCCTTTCTCTCTCTTCTCCTCTTTCTCGGCCCCAGGGCCCCAGCCCCTTACCCCCGGAGCCCCCCCCACCCCATCCCCACCCCCGACGAGGAGCCCCCATCCCCCTCTCTCTTCTCCTCTCTCTCTCTCTCTCTCTCTCTCTTTTTGCTTTGGGGGGGGGGGGGGTGGGGGGGGCGCGGGCTGGGAAGAGAGAAAGAGGGGAAGAGAAGAGAGAGAGGGGGTGGGGAGGGGGGGGGGGGTGGGTGGGGGGGGGGGGCCCCGGGTGGGCTAGGGGCTGGGGGGCAGGCGGTGGGGAGGGGGGGCTCGGGGGTGCAGGGACGTGGGGGCTGGGGCTAGGTGGGGGGCGGCCGGGGGTGGGTCGCCAGTGTCGGGGCTGTCACCTGCGAGGGGAAGGTCGCTGATGACGAAGAAGACTTGGGGTGAGAATGGTAATATGAGGTAAAATATATAATAAGTATGGTACACTAACAACATTTCAACCGTTCGATTAAATCTCAACGATTCAAAAAAAAACTCTACCGGTAGTTACTGAAAGAGGCTGTAGGAGCCTCTCCTATATATATATATATATTTTCAAGTTCCGTTTGTATTGTTTTTCGATTCTTAAAGAATATCTCTCTTAAAAAAAAAAAAAAAAAAAAAAGAGAGAAGTGGTTCTTAATAGGTCAAAAATATCAAGTGGGAAATTAGTTGTATGTAATTATTAATAAATCTTATGTTTTATTTGATATTTAAGTTTAACTCTAATTAAACTGTATTTTTTTATCTTAAGTTTTATCTTTTTTTAAAAAGTTAATAAAATTTATAACTAGTTTTTGAAAAGTCAATCAACTTTAACTTAAAAATTTCATCTCTAGCTGACAAACAAAACGCGAGTATATTTTTGCTCAATAGATTCGAAAAGGAAGCAGCAAAATTTGAGAATATGTTATAGATTGTTTTTACATAGTTGTTTCTATGGTTATTGTCTAAATTAAACAAAATATCCTTAACAAAAAATTATAAATTTGGTTTACCTATTTTATTTATCTCTATAACAAATAAACAAATTATTTTTAACTTTTATTTATAAATTCCAAGTTCTTTCCTTTCAAAAACAAATTATTTTTAACTCTTTTATAAATACAGTAAATTATAAATTTGTAACAAAGTAATAGATATTTTTTTTTTGAAGGAATAATAAATCTTAATTTTGCTCAATATATTCAAAAAGGTGGTAGCAACATTCGAGAAATATGTCATAGGTTGTTCTTATACAGCTGTTTCTATTGTTATCATCTAAATTTATTAAAATATTCTTAACAATAAAATGTAAATTTAGTTTATCTATTTTATTTATCTCTATAACAAATAAACAAATTATTTTTAACTTTTATTTATAAATTCCAAGTTCTTTCCTTTCAAAAACAAATTATTTTTAACTCTTTTATAAATACAGTATATTATAAATTTGTAACAAAGTAATAGATATTTTTTTTTTGAAGAAATAATAAATCTTATTTTTGCTCAATATATTCAAAAAGGTGGTAGCAACATTCGAGAAATATGTCATAGGTTGTTCTTATACAGCTGTTTATATTGTTATCATCTAAATTTATTAAAATATTCTTAACAATAAAATGTAAATTTAGTTTATCTATTTTATTTATCTCTATAACAAATAAACAAATTATTTTTAAGTTTTATTCAAAAATTCCAAGTTCTTTCCTTTCAAAAATTAATACTAACTCTTTTATAAATACAATAAACTATACATTTATAATCTACTTTGTTATTTTTTTTTTTTGGAATTTTATTATTGTAATTTTTAAAGTGGTGTATATAAATACGATTTGTAAGTGATATTGTTATTGAGTTCTTTTTATTTTCTGGAAAAACATGTGCATTATTAAAACATTTTATTACAAAAAAATATGTAAACTAAAATATTTATTAAATAAAAGATATGTCCATTTTAATCATTTTACGTGAAGTCATAGTTTACCAAACATATAAATTTCCTCTTCTATTAATCATAGTAACTGAAAAAAAAAAAAAAAAGAAGAAAGAATTACTTAATATCTACTTTCGTATAGACACAACAACTACAGAGTCACAATATATCTACAACAAAGATTTTCAATAGCACAACGATGCCAAACTCATCTTAAAAGATTTAAATTCTATATCTTATTTTGTAATCAATTGTATAATTATTATTAAGTTTATATTAGTAATGATAATTTTATTTTTCTATTCAGTAATTATTTTCCTATTGTTATACTAATAATAATAATAATAATAATAATATTAATAAATAGGAGAATCAGACGCTGAGGTAGTATGAGAAAAAAAAAACCTGAACTATGAATTTAAACAATATAAATATATATTTACTTTAAAATTCATAAATTTTTTATTTTTATTTTTCAAACATAGAATATGTTATCATAAAGTAGGAAGCGTCTAATTCAATTGCAATTTCTGTTGACGGAGATGAATTCTCCAACCAAGCAAGCCCATCATCTATACTAAGAGCATAAGTTGCCTAGAAATGGGCAGCTTTATTAACTTCCCGATATTCATGACATTACTTAACTCTTTAAAAAAGATATAATAAACTACACATCTGATAATAAAAATCCAAACTCATTACGATAAGAAGAATAACTCTTCAAAACTTGAACTACTAACTACCAACACATCTGATTTCACAAATTAGAGATACAGACCAACATCACGAGCCTATGAAAGACTAGCTGAGATAGCTTTAACTTCCGCTTCGTAGATAGAGAAGAATACATCAAGTTTCTTATTAAGAGCAGCCATAACAAAAAAAACCTCAGAAATCTTTGAATAAGAGATGATGCATCCACATTCTTGAGGGAAGGATTGCATCTATAGCCGAGTAAGAACCTTTTTTTGTACTTGTTGGTTGAAATCAAGATGGCGGATATACCAGTCATGAATCAAAAGAGAAGGTGCTCTCATAGGGTTGGCATGAATATTATGTTTATTTTTCTTTCCCCAAATTACCCAAGATAAATGTTTAACTCTAATTCTTTCTTAGTAAAAGACATGGCTAAGAAATAAAGCATGTGTGAAAATTTTAAATGTGAAAAAGAAGAAAAAGGTAGGCGAAAAGGATAAGGATCCAAACTTTTTAATTTCATTTTTAATAATTCCAAACTTGCAGAGAAGTAAGAAAATTTAATTTCAAGAGTAATTTTTATTTTTGTTATTCATTTCATTAAACTATAAATATTTTTTTTGGGCTAAATAACTGTATCTGTATTTTTGAATTTGAAGAAATAATTCTGATGAGGTTTGATATCATAGGAATTTTCACGCACTATTACATTAATTTCTTAGAATTAGGAATTTTATGGTAGAAAAAGATTATTTTAAATATTCATGATCGTCAAAGATACATAAGATGATTCTATTCAGACAGCTCATTTGACTTTTTAACACATCATTTTAGTCAAAATTTCTTATTACAAGAAACCCTAAAATAAAATGACAAAAAATGACAATTGGTCTAGATTTAATTACATACTTAAATTTTATTATGTAAAGAAACTCAATATTGCTCCTCATTTTCCTGTTCCCATACACCTACATCGCATATAATCAAATAAAGACATTATAATTTTATTATTATTTTAAAACTTATAACAAAATCATAATTTTTTTTGAATAATTATTTCAAATAATTACATGAAGGTATGTCATATTTCTCTTTTATATTAAAACTTTGTTATTATCGTGCCTTTTGTGTTTCTTCTTCTTCTTCTTCTTTTTTTGTTTTTTTAGTAGTTTTTCGTTTGTGTTTTGTTTGTTTCTGAATTTTTTTTTTTCACGTATCGTTTTCTTTGTTCATGATGTTCTAAAAAAAAAAAAAAAACCATTATATATAATAGGTTGCAATTTTCTTATTTTAAATATACTTGCTTTCTAAGGTACAATTTATTTAAATAAACTTATGAACGTCGAATATAACTGTAGAATACAGTTTTTTTAATCTACAATTTTCTTTATATTTTCTTTTATGTATGAACAAAAAAAAAAGCTTCATGCCTAAAGTTTCAATAAAACAAAAAGAGAAATAGAGAAAGGAAATTATCAAAGTAAATAATAAATATAAAATGATAAGTATGAGAATATATTTTAAATGGCAAAATATTATTTATTTCATGAAAATAGTTCTAGGTAATTATGGAATATATGGGTTGAGTAATAAGTAAGTTTAATCATTTTTTTAAAGTAAAATTTCATTAAACTAAAAAGTCTTACAAAATTCAAATGTAATATGGATGACTTTATAGTACATAATACAAAACACTCGATAAAAACCGGTTCCATTAGTAAAATTTGATGAAACACAGAGAAAACGATGCAAGACGAGACCTGATATCAGGAAAATTCTTCGACACATCAATTTGAGTATGCATAAGACACTTTTTTAAACTACTACAATCGATGAAAACTTTCAATGCATCTAGAGCATGTATCATGTAACACCAAGGTCACAAACATCTCTGCTAAGACTTATAGCTAGCTCTCCTATCAATGTCAGCATTGGTTCAGGTACTTTCACTAGTACTTAAGCCAGCACCTAGCTATGTATATGTCGTAGCTTCTATGGCTATGAGAACGAACTTCTAACTAGTTAAGATCTAAATTTGACGGACCAAAAACAAACTTAAACGATGGGAGAAATTTAATAATTTTTTTTAGAACTTCGGAGTATGGGAATTCGGATTCTACACCTTTAAGTGAATTCAGATGTGTATTTAATTATTTTAAAATTAAAAGGAGTGTGTATTTTTACTCAAAAAAAAAAAAGGGAGTGTGTATTTAAAAAGGAAAGTGTGAAGTGTTTTTACGGGAGTGTTCTAATACATAATTGTATTATGCTCCTAAAAAATTAATGATAACTTTTTTGTTGAAAATGATGATTTATTATTATTTTTTTTTGGGAGATGGAGATCTGAATTTTACTTTTTACTTATTAATAATTGAAAGAATAGGAAATAAATTTCTCGAAAAAAATTAATTAAGTTTCACATTACGAAATTTCAAAATTCAAAATTCAAAAAAAAACCTTCAAAATCTCATTAAAATGTTTACTAATATATTAAAAATTAAGTCGCGGAGGGAATTAAATTTGTATTCTATATTTACTTTGCTAAAGTATTAGAAAGAATTAAAACAAAATAAGTGCAATTATAAAGGTACCCTCATGTTAGGCAAATAATTAAGGTATATTAAAGTAAGAGTACATTTAGTAAACAAGTTAGGTAATCCCTATTATTTTAGGAAAATGGAATTTAATTATGTGAGTAGCAGTGAGAGATAAATTTCTTCTGTCTTATTAAGGAACTTAGCCTCCGTTGAGATAATAGATTTAAATCCATAATTTAAACTTTTTATTCTAGCGTATTTTCTCTTATAAAAATTAATTTTACAATTCAAATCTATAATCTAAATTGACCATTAGTTCTTTATTCATAAATAAGGTCCACCTCGTTAATTTCGTTACAAGAATTATATATTTATTTATTTATTTTTGCATATGTAATAACCAAGAATGAACACAAAGTTCATGAAATATAATAATAAAAGAGGACGATGATAACGGAATGAAATTGAATTCTTCATTAAAAAAGAAAATTGAATTATTTAATGAGAATGCTCTTTTTTTTTTTTTTTAATTTACACGTGTATTTCTTTAAGCCGACGTGAATGATAAAGAAAGCTGGAATGATGGGGTTAGAAATTTTACTCGGTTGTTTATTGTCTGCTTGCCCATCCAATGACTTTGTGTGTGTGTTTATTTTTTATTTTAATTTTCTGAAAATGACTCTTTTTTTTTTTTTTGGTTAAACTGAAAATGACTTATGTACTGGTCATGAATGATCTTAGTATTATTAATCAATTAGATGGAACATAGTTTTACCTTTTATACTGTTTTTTTTTTCTAAACATAATTCTGATTTGAATAATGTTAGAAATTTTAATTTTTATATATTTTTTTGTACTATCTTTTTTTTTTGGGTGTGATAATAGTAAGACTAATTACTAAATAATTTAAACACTAAACGTGTTAATTACCACTTTGCCATACTAAAAAGATGGATGAAAATCAACTTAACGTGTAACTTTTGTACCTTTTTGTCCTTGAACTTTTAATAAAACTAATTAGACACTAAAAAAATGATTATGTACTACAAATAATCCCAAATTTTTATATGATTTGTGTATATAAAATTAAATCGCCGTCGGCAGAAAAATATGAAAAATAAAAAAATATATAGAAAGAAAGAAAAGGTTCTATAATTTTGCTAATGTGACTGTAGTTTTAAAACAGAAAATAACTAAAACACCAAATGGATTTAAGATGAAAAATATGAATTTAAGATATAATACCAAACGGGTCAATAGTTAACAAGTATTCTAACATAATTGGTTAGCTTTTATGTTCATTGGGCTTGAAAACTGCCATAGACATCTCGACTTGGTGTAAACTACCGAAGTTATCGTTACAGATACTAACTAATAGCGATTGTGTATGGCCTTTTTAGATCTCTTTCAATCTCACATTGTTATTTTAGTACTGGATTTTATAGGACTGCTACACCTATGATTTTGCTAGATTTTCAACTAGGCAATAGACGAGAGACGTGATGATAACGGAAAAATATGCTATTGACACATGGCAATTCCGTTAATAGAACTATCTGAAGAAATATTTATTAACATTTCAAAGTTCGGGGGGTAATTTATGATAAGATCCAAAGTTTGGGGGACAATCGTGAAAATTATCCTCCATTTCCATTAACAAGATTAAATTTTAAAAAAATAATATAGTGTAACTTATGGTATTATCACAATAAAAAAAAAAAAAAGTAAAGTTCACATATGATCAATCATCACAAACAAGTTTTATTAAATTTTATTGGTTTTTGAAGCTAACATATCTCTAAAGGAAATTCAAAACTTTCTATAAAAAAATATAGAAGAAAAAAGTGGATAATAAAAAAAGAAATCAAATGAAAAATCAGCTTAAAAGAAGTGGCTAGAGGTTACGTGAGAAAACCTATTGAATAACTTAACTGTCATTAATGGAATTACCAAAAAAATTTAACTATAAATGGATATGCTCAAGAAAAAATTTCAGTGGTCACATTGAAAATAAGTATTTCGATGGGGCACATTTAAAGATATAAATAAATTTAAAGGTTACAAATATAAATTCAAAAACTTGAGTTGGGCCACGTGCCCCCACTGGTCCTTGTATAGGTCCGTCTGCGGTTGTGGACGGTGGATGTGGTGGCCCCGGCGGTAGAGACGGACAGAAGAAGAAGAAGAGAAGAGTGAGTAAACTTTTCAATTGCCAAATTAACATTTTGAAAAGAAAGAAAAAAAAAAAAGAAAGGAAATTGGAGCCTTTTTCTTAGTGCACAATTCTGAGGGTCATTTAGCTAAATTTCTCCGGCTTTTTTTGCTCCCACCATTTTACGTGGGGAGTGTTTTCTTTACAGCCATGTATTTGGCCTTTTCTTTCCCACAAACTTGGCACCCTTTCGGCCACCATTTAACAAAGCTTGAAATTCGAGCAACGAAAATTTATCGGGCACCCTTTCGTCTTTGTCTTCTGCTCTATCTTTATCGTTTTCGCTCCTAGCTTCTTTGCCGTAACGGACCTTCATATCATCGGCGACACCATTGCCGCCGATCACGACAAGGACTTCACACATTCTTCCTTGCTCTTACATCCGGCCAATTGCGTCAAGCTCTTAAACTCGATTTTCCTTTTCTTATTTTGGTCATAATCTTAATGTAGTATGGTGGATTAAGGGCTAGTTTGATCGACTTCGAGATTAGATCATAAACGGATGAATTTACTTCTGAATTTCGATCCTTTTCCCAATAATAATAATAATAATAATAATAATAATAATAATAAAATCCAAAAAAGAAAAATTATTGGAATATTATGTGGGCATAAACTTTGTGATTCTGCTCATTGCGTTTTTTCAACGGCTTGTTGTGATATTATACTGTAAGAATTCGAAATTGAAACTCTTCGGCAGGCTCTATCTCAGAGTTATATATATATAGATATCTGTATATTACTTAGGCACGATATATATATATATATCTGTGTGTATAGAGAGAGAGTTTAAGTGAATATTAAGGTATTAAGATCAACGCTTTATATATACTCAATTACCAATCTGTTACTAATAAAAAGCCATATATATTGCCACTATTGTTTGTTGCAAATCTCTACTTTGACCAAGCAAAAAGAGAGCTAGCCCACAAACATCTATATATGTCGTTGCAAGCAATATCGTCCTCTAATTATATCTTTACATCAAATTCGTCCCTACTTTTTTTTTTTTTTTTTTCTAGTTTTTTAAATTTATTCCCTGAAGTAAGTATATAAAATAGAAAAAAGGAAAAAACGCTAGAAAAAAAATTCAAAAAAAAAAAAAAACAAAAAGAAAAGTGTGACCTTTCATTCTCATTTATGTCGTGAAAAATATGGTCAAGTTCTGAAAGATCACGAAGCAAATTATATAAGATTAATAATAATAAGTAATAATTTGTAATAATAACAATAATAATAACGATTATAATAGCGATGATGATGATAATTAATAATGGTAATAATTTGTAGTAGTAATAATAATAATAAATAATTATTATTATCGTTATTGTTGTTGTTGTTGTTATTATTATTATTACTGTTATGACAATGATAATTTGTCATGCAAAGGAAATATTTACCTAAACTCCTAAAGCAGTCGTTCGCAAATAAAATATTGTTTAATTTGAAAAAAAAAAAAAACAAAATTCAAAAGGTAGTTAAATTAGGTAATAGAAAAACAGTGTTGTACGTGGAAGCAGAGGAAGAAGCGCGCCAAAATCTCCCTTTGTTTTCTTTTGAGCAGCAAACTTCCCTAAACCTGCGTTTTCCTCTTTTACTCCCCTCTCATTTCGCTCTTCGCTCTCTCTCTCTCTTCTTTCTCTCTCCTTTTTCTCTGTCCCTGAATGTACAGATTCACCTCCAAAAAAAATCATATCGGAGGCTGTTTGGTGCCTAAATTGCAATATTGTTGCGAAATTAGGGAAGTTCGGGGATTTTAATGAGAGGCCGTGGAAGAAGAAAGCAGCATATGCATCTATGAAGACTGGCTTAGGGAACAACCTGATGCATTTTCCGGTTTTTGAGGTCGCTCTTCGTTCGATTTTCTTACGACGTTTTCAGATGGAATGGCAGATCCTGCTGGCTATGGTATTCTTGAGCGTGACATCGAGCAAGTGAGTTTCTTACAATCTTCCCACTTTTTTCTTTTCCTTCAACTCTTTTTTTATTTGCATTATATATATATATATATATATATATATATATTTCGTTCCTTTGATAACTCAACAGTTTAATCCTGATCTATGATGTTTTATGATTTTTTTCATAATTAATTGCTTTTAAATGTCTTCAAGGCTCTTACTTTGGCTACAAGTTTAGACTTTTTAGTATTTGGAAATCTTCTTTATTGTCAACAATTTATTTAGGTTTCATATTTTGCTAGCCCTAATTTAAATTTACCCTCTCCCCCCCTTTTTTTTTTGTAGGCAATTGTTGCCTTGAAAAAAGGCACTCAGTTAATCAAGTACAGCCGGAAAGGGAAACCTAAGTTTTGCCTGTTCAGAATTTCTGCGGTGAGATATTCTTTGTGATGTAGAAATTGTTTCCTTTTTTTTATTTTTTATTTTATTTTTTAGTGCTTTTGTTTCTGAGTTTTGTTAGTATTGACATGTTGCCTCTTAAACTTTTAATTGTGAGAAATTTTCCTCCCGAAATGAAATTAAAAAAATGATGAAGAGTTAAAATACATCGTTCTGTCTTTTCCTTCAAACAAGCTTACGTGATATGTATGAGGGTGTTTCCATCCAAACATTAATATTTCTTATTAATTTGGAGATTATCAACTATGGTAATTTGCTAATTTAAAATTTTAAGAAGAGCAACTCCAATGGAGTTCAAGACAGATATGCCATTGCTAAATTTTGGCATATGAGTGAAAAAAAAAAAAAATTTGCTCCCCAATGGATATCTTTGGTGACAAATTGGCAAATGCTAAACTTTCTATCAAATGTTAAATTTGATCTAATTACTATTAGTTGGTGTCTTTAACTCTTTTTATCGTTGCAATTTTTTTCATTTCTAAATTAATCAAATATTGAAACTTTACTTTGATGATTTTCAAAGCTTAACGAAAATGACAAAAGGTTGTTATATCATTAGAAAATGGAGCACAAAATTTCAAAAATGTGCTATTTGACATTGGAATATGGATCGAATTTGTGGTCTAACTGACATTTGGGAGAAGTTCAGGGGCGTATGTGCGAAATACTTTTTTTTTTATTTTTTTTTCTATTAAGAGATGAAAACAAGTGACAGTAAATAAGATTGAAATTAATAACATAAGCTTAAGCTTCCCTAAATGGATTATCGTTGTTACAAATTATCTCAAGAGCTTGAATGATTTCAGTTCTAGTGTTGTTAACAGGATGAAACAACACTAATCTGGTACTCACGAGGACAAGAAAGGAACCTGAAATTATCTTTGGTTTCAAGGATCATCCCTGGTCAAAGAACTGTAAGTTAAAAATCCCGATTCGCTAAAGAAATCAAAAGTATTTTCTCGTAAGTTAACTGCTTTAAATATAATTAGATTTAGATAAAATTTTCTTTTTTGCCATGTTTTTCGACTTCTTTACAGGCTGTGTTCAGAAGATACTTGAGGCCTGAGAAGGATTACTTATCGTTTTCGCTTTTGTATAATAACGGTGAACGATCGCTTGATCTGGTAAACGTATTTCCTACGCTTCTCTATCTGTGTATGTTGATATAAGTTTGATGAAAATTTTAAATCTAGTGATTCTCCTTTTTATCTTTTTTTTCCTATTATAGATCTGCAAGGACAAGGCTGAGGCAGAGTTATGGTTTGCAGGGCTTAAGGAGTTAATTCCTTCGGGAAAACAACGTATTAGACCTAGTACGAGCGGTTTTTTTGAAGTGAGTTTTTGATTTAGCACAATTTTATTTTACTTTTTGTTTGCACTTTTGTTCAAGAAGAGAGTTTTTGGGACATTTATTACAATTGTTTGTTCTATTTTCAGCAACAAGAGAGCAGTGACATTATTCAAAATAGAAGTCCCCTTAGAGCATCCTTCGATCTCTCTAGCATTGCGAGTGGTCGGGTGTCCATTGATTTGAATTCTACTCGTGAATCGCTATTGAATATTGCTGGCTCAGATGTGGCTTCGGAACGTGCAAGTATGCAACTAAGAACAAGTACCGGAGATGGTTTTCGGCTTAGTGTTTCAAGTACTCCTAGCTGTTCAAGTGGAGGATCTGGGCCAGATGATATCGAATCACTAGGAGATGTTTATCTGTGGGGAGAGGTATGGCTTGATGGAACTTTACGTGACGGGTCTGTGAGCCCAATTCCTACAAAAACCGATGTGTTGACACCAAGGCCACTAGAATCGAATGTTGTTCTTGACGTACATCAGATTTCTTGCGGTGTAAGGCATCTTGCGCTTGTCACAAGGCAAGGCGAGGTTTTCACCTGGGGAGAGGAGTCCGGGGGAAGACTTGGCCATGGGATAGATAAGAACTTCAGTCGCCCTCGCCTTGTTGAGTCCCTGGCAATCAATAACGTCGATTTTGTTGCATGTGGTGAGTATCATTCGTGTGCGGTATCAACAACTGGTGACTTGTTCACATGGGGTGATGGTGCCCACAATGCCGGACTTCTTGGTCATGGCACTGATGTTAGTCATTGGATCCCGAAAAGGGTTAATGGTCCTTTGGAAGGGCTTCAGGTTTTTTCTGTTGCATGTGGCACTTGGCATACAGCATTAGCAACTTCCAATGGGAAACTTTTCACTTTCGGTGATGGATCTTTCGGCGTTTTGGGCCATGGAGATCGCCAAAGCGTTTTGTATCCTAAGGAGGTACAGTTATTGAATGGCCTAAAGACCTTGAAAGTCGCATGTGGAGTTTGGCACACTGCAGCAATAGTAGAGGTTGCAGGACAGCCTGGTAGTAGTATCTCATCAAGAAAGCTGTTCACTTGGGGCGACGGTGACAAACATCGTTTGGGTCACGGAAACAACGAAACTTATCTTCTTCCAACCTGCGTCTCGTCACTTATCGACTACAACTTCCACCAGCTAGGCTGTGGACACACTATGACCATTGCCCTCACTACATCAGGCCATGTTTTCACCATGGGCGGTACTTCATACGGGCAACTAGGGAATCCAACCTCCAACGGAAAGACACCGTGCTTGGTACAAGATAGATTGGTAGGCGAATTTGTTGAGGAAATATCTTGTGGGGCAAATCATGTTGCTGTCCTGACCTCAAGAAGTGAAGTTTTCACCTGGGGGAATGGTGCTAATGGAAGATTGGGACACGGAGATTCAGAAGATCGGAAAACCCCGACTTTGGTTGAAGCACTGAAAGATAGGCATGTGAAGAACATATCCTGCGGTTCTAATTTCACCACAAGTATATGCATTCACAAGTGGGTCTCTGGAGCTGACCAATCGGTCTGCTTGGGTTGTAGACAAGCGTTCGGTTTTACCAGAAAGAGGCACAACTGTTACAACTGCGGGCTGGTGCATTGCCATGCTTGTAGTTCAAGAAAAGCATTCAGGGCTGCCTTGGCTCCAACTCCGGGCAAACCACATCGAGTGTGCGATGCTTGCTATGCAAAGCTAAAAGCAGCCGAGGTTGACAATGGTTCTACTTATAACAGGAAAGCTACAACCGCTACTCGATCAATCGATTCGAGGGATTATTCTAGTAGGGGAGAGAAAAGGTCTTCAAAGGTTCTACTATCTTCTACTACAGAACCCATCAAGTTCCTTGAAGTCAGGCCGGGAAGAGCAGGATCGAAATCCGATTACTCTTCAATGGTGAGGGCTGCCGAAGTTCCATCCCTTTTACCACTAAAAGATGTCTCTTTTCCTAGCTCACCGAGAGCTTCGAAACCTGTTATGCCAACATCGCCTCATCCCAGTGTCAACTCGAGACCATCGTTGCCGTACACAAGGAGACCGAGCCCTCCACGCTCGGTAACCCCTGTGTTTTCTAAGAGTGTTGTTGACAACGTCAAGAAGTCAAATGAGCTCTTGACTCAAGAAGTAACAAAGCTGCTTTCCCAGGTGCTGATTTTAAACCTTTTGCGGATAAAATTCTCAACTCATGCTTGATTATCGGTGTACGGTAGTAAGCAGATTGTTTACCCCTTGATCAGGTTAAAAGTCTAAAGCAGAAGTGTGATGTTCAAGAGACAGAGATGCAAACGCTAAAGAGAGACGCCAAAGCGGCAGCCTTATTGGACGAAGGCCATTCTTCGAAATGCAAAGTAGCCAATGAACTTGTCAAGTCCTTCACAGAACAGGTTTAGACTTGCTCATAATTCCTTTTCTTCTTTTTTCCTTTGTTTTTTTTTTTTTTTTGAATTAAGTAGAATTTTCAAATGCACAAGATGTTCCTAGAAGTGATTCAAGTGGCTACAGCGCTACAATCATTCGGAGTGCTTGATTCTTTTGTTACGCAGTTGAAGGCATTAACAGAGAAGCTACCACCGGAAGATTCAGAAAACGAAATCATGAAATCCTTGCAGGCTCGCGCCGAAGATTTTCTAAACACAAGCACTGCAACAACATCTGACAACGAACGCGAGCATCGACACGCCACTCACCTATCTAATCAACATTCTGACGACGGTGGAGATACTTCTCCGCACAGCGACAGACCATCTGTTTCCAGTTCTCGAGAGGACGAAACTCAACCAAGCTCAAAAGACAGCTCGAAATCCCACGGATCCTCAACATCGAAGGCCGAAAGGGGAAAGGAAGTCATCGAACAATTTGAACCCGGTGTATATGTAACTCTTATTCAACTTCAAAACGGTACCAAGATTTTCAGGCGTGTCAGGTTCAGGTAATGTCATGGTTTGCGATGAGTTTTTTAACATTTCAACACGGAGTTTCGCTTATTTTACTTGCACCTTGCCTTGGAAATTTTTGCAGTAAACGAAGGTTTAGCGAGCAACAAGCTGAAGAGTGGTGGAACAACAACAAAGACAGGCTGCTTAAGACATACAGTGTGGCACAAAAACCGAACCCGGCTCACACTGAATCTTCCAGCACGGCCACGCCTGCACCTGCCGAGGAAAGCTCCCAAGCAGCCTCATCTTCTTAGACATAGTTTTATGACATTAGTCTCTTGCAACATGATTCAGAAAGTTGGTAAGTAGGTTCCACAAATTGCGTTAGAATGGCCGTACTTATCACGAACCAACTAGTTGTAGAATTCCCTAGTTTGAAGCAAAAGTGGAAAAAGAGAAGCCTTTTCAACCCAAGAAAGTGAACATAAGAAATTAGAAGTTGGTTTTTTAAAGTGGGAAGAGCCATGTTTTTGAAGGTTATGCAATTAAGAGGCAGATAAGTTTTTGATATTTTTTGTAAGAGCCTCTGATATTGAATATTAATGCATCTTGTAATAGCCTTAAATCTCATTTTATGTATTCAATCGATGAATATTTCACTCTTTTAACGAACCACCTGAAGCTATATTCATATTTACTAAGAATTAACTTTTTTTTTTTTTTAATGTAGTACTAAGAGTCAACTTTAAGCTCCTATTTGGTTAATAAGTTTGAACCTATAATTTTAAAGAAGAAAAAATTTTTCTACAGCGTTTTCTGTTATCAAAATTGAATTTTTTATTCAAACTTACCGTTCCATGAACCAAACAAATTATAAGTTAAAAAAAAATTAAAATATAATTACCACGGTAAGTTTTCACCAAGCTGGTAAAGTTAAAAAAAAAAAAGGATAATTTTTCTTTAATTCAATAAAATAAGGGATATTTACTAAAATTATGCGTTAAACAACGTCGTTTTTGCACTTAGTTAAAAATTTCCATTACTGATCATGGAAACAATAAAAATTACTTATAAGAAGACAAATGTTTGGAGACAACCCTATTAATAGAATGTGGGTCGAAACCGTAACAACATGGACACCAAGTTGGAGAAATGAGTTGTACAGAGCATTAGAGAACTTGGGCATTTCATTCAGGCCCAAGCATTTCGTTTGATAAATGCTCTACACCAATTCGTTTCCTTCACTTTAGTCTTGACAACCTTTTTTATTATGACATTTCGTTTCAACATCTTTTTTGTTTTTCATTTTTTTTTTTTCCGGTTTGATAAATAATTTGATAACAATATCAGGCGAAAAAAATAAGGAAAGAAATTAACTGCTATTTCACAAGTGAACACACACTACAAAAGAAGTTTGTTATTTAATTTATGACAACAAGAAATTGCATCTACAGAAATATATCTTAGTCCTCTTCATCTTCGTCCGTGATAAATTTACCGGTTCCGGGATTCAAGGCGGCAACGAAGAAGAACACGACGTTTAACAACACAAGAGGCTCAATCTCGTTAATGGGAACTCCTGTCTCGATGTTCAACTGTGCCAAAGCTCCCTTTCCTGTTATGATTTCTCCAATGAGAGAGAATGCAAATCCTAATTGAGCCAATCTTCCCACAAATAGCTCGTTTGCCTTTGTGAATCCGAATAGAGGACCTAAAACAACACAATATTTCTTTAGACTCGCTTCTTACGGGAATTCTGCGGTAGAATTTGAAATTTTCTTATTTTGTTGGTAGGGCATAGTTTTTATTTATGAAGTCAAATGATTCTGGTGTGAACAATCTTTAAAATTGTCCTATTTTTATGTGAACTATTTTAATTTTTTTTTTTTAAAGGAACAAATGACAGGATTTTCCTAATCATATGTGTGTAGAATTGAAAAAGAATTTTTTTTTTTTTTTTTTACCTCCTTCCTTAAGACCCAAGGCAGTTCTTAAGCCTTTGCCTGGGGGAATGACAGCCCCTTCGATTCCGGTGGGCGGATCATCGACGAATTGACCACGGTCTCCCAATGCTCCAATGGCTCCAAGCAGGGTGAAGAGGATGAAGAACAGAAGAAGTGGTTCAGCTTCATAGATGGGAATTCCGGTTTCCAAATTTAACTGAGCTAGAATTCCTTTTCCTGTAATTGCTTCACCCAACAAGGATGCCTGCAAAATAGTATTTTAAAACAAATTGTCTTTGTCATAAGTGAAATTGTCTTGCAGTTTGCCTTCTAGTTAGCTAAGATTAGACAAACTACATAATTTTTTAACCGTCAAGTTTTTATCCAGTTTCGTTAGCTTTTCGGAATTTTTATTAACTAAATATATGTCCAAGGTAATCTGCCGACGGTTAATAAATATGTCCTATTTGTAGGATTTTATTTCACTATCTCAGAATTATACTCGCCACTCGTGAGTATTACAACAACGTAAAATAGACTTACGGCGAATCCAATCATAGCAGCACGCCCCACAAAGAGCTCATTCTGCTTTGTGAAACCAATGCCTCCCGAGGTTCCAAAAATACCATCTTCAACCTTTGGCTTTGTCTTCACAACCTACATTTAACCCAGAAATTTTAAAAAAGACTTAGAAATTTCGAACTAGTTGCTAAATTGAACAAACCAAAGAAATAAAGTACAAATATATATATATTTTTTTTGTTTTTTACCTTCTTAGCAGGAGCCGCCTTGGTTTTGGACTTGAAGAGGGCGAAAATCGCGGGAGATGAAGAAACCAAAGAAGGAGATCTCGAAGAGAACGGAGCGAACAAGAGATGAGAGAATGGCTTTGGCTTGAGTCTTTGAGCTTGCAATTGAAGCAAAGGGTGTTTCTTCAAATCCACAGCATGGCTAGTGGACACTGAGCTAGAGGATAGTAACATAGTTTGAGCCATTTCTTGTGTATAGAATAGAACAATAGATTTCTCTTCTACTAGGATTTCCTAATGTTAATGTTGGCTCCCACTAAATGTGTGTCTCTATTTTTTCAAAGGCATTATCGTTTGGATATGAAAATATATATGAAAAATTAAAGGAGAGGTGTGGATGTGGAGAGGTATTTGATGTGGATATGGTGTGAGATCGAGTGAGAGGCCATTGGAATGCCCACGTCTTATGCTTTACTTTGTGAGGTTCAAGAAGTGAGAGAGTTTTTTTTTATTTTTTATTTTTTTGAGTTAAAGCAACCTCAAAAATTTCTAGTCCTAGTACCAAGTGAAGTAACTTAGGAACATTCACATGATACTCATTTGTCCCATATTAAACTGTGTTTTTCCCTTCCATTTGGATAAGTATATTGGTAGAAGTTGAATTTGTCCCACATTGTTAAATTTCTGGATTGTTATGTTTTTTATATGTGAATATGGTATCCTCTTATTTTGAGCTAGTTTTTAGATATGAACTCTATCCAAACTCATTTAATATGGCATTAGCCAGATTTTTATAAGTGATAATAGATTTGGACGTTGACCTATTCGCATGATACGATGCGTATGAGGGAGGAGAAAAATTATTAGTTTTAGGGAGGAGTTGAACTTAAGTTCATTTAATATGTATTGCAAATCTTGTCTTGTGATATGTAGACATAGTAAAGAAATTGAACTTGTTTTGGTACCACACGTCTTGATATATATATTTTTTATCCATTACTCTTTTTGGTGAAACAGATATTTAGTTTAATACTTGTTTCTTTCATGCCATATCCTTCAACTGATTTTCTTTTTAACTTGAGATGGGGATAATCACTCTACCCTTGTAATGAAATTAGATGTGGATTTTGTATGTGCAACAACAATTTCTTTATATTCTTTTTTTTTTGAAATAATTTATTTAGATTCTTAATATGATTAAAATGAGTGAAAAAAACAAAAAAGAATGTTAGAGATGCTAAAATATGATGGTGGTGTGGTTACAGGTATAATCTAGTGGTAATACCACACCTCTCCAACCCCAGTTCAAATATATATATATATATATATATATATATCTGTGTGTGTGACGATGGTAAAATGGTAATTATAATCAAGGATGAAAATACGATATCGATGGAAATATCGGTACTCCAATTTTACGGAAATTTTGGAGATATTGTCGATATCGGTAGAAATATCTGAAAAAATTACGAAAGTTACTAAAATATGCTTTAAAATATATTTTTAACATTTTAGAATAGTACAAATATTAAAAAGATACATAAATACACAAGTTTTATATAAGAAACATACTATATCTTATATATTTATGCTAAAAGGAAGTTCTATGAGGTTCAAACATAATTGGGATGCCATTCTCATTCAAGCAAAATTAGTGTCTGACATGTTATTGAAATAGAGTTGAATAAAGTTGTAAACATATTATATTTAGGCATTTTGATCTCTTCTCAATCTATTTTCATAAATAAGACATTGTGCAAAGGTTGTAAAAAATCAAAATAGAAGATAATTATGGTATGCTAAAAAAGATAATAAATTATAGAAATCTAAAAATTTTGAAAATTTTCAAACTGTAATTTCTACCAGAAATTTTTGATATTTCTACCGAAATTTCCGATATTTCCTCGATATTTTGTAAAAATTACACTACGTTCTACTGATATCGATATTTTTACCAATATTTTGACGGAAAAGATATTACACCTAAAAGATATTTTGATACCCCTCAAACACGGAAATTTCAGTGGAAATTTCAGAAATATCGTGGATAATTGCAACTATGATTATAACAGAATGAAAAAGGAAAGCCGAGTCAACTCACTTAAGTTGGGTTTTAGTTACTAGATGTGGCTCGGTTTTGAACATGGACTAGGGAGTGGTGATAGTGAGATAATGACAAAAGAAGACACAGGAGGAGAAGACTGAAGAAGTTTATAGAACTTTGTGGAACTTTCTGGAGAGACCGAGTGAGTCCACCCAGTTCTTGGAGATGTGCACCACACACGCACAAACTACACACACACACACAGAAAAGAGAAGCAAAGTCCATTCTTCCTAAAAAAACAACCAAGTTGGATGGTGATACCACAAAAACGTGACAAATTATTGTTGCGCCACAGCATCAAGCATCGACACAGACATTTCCATTTCAGGCTTTTGTTTTCTCCGTGGCCATATGGCATGGCCACCATGTGAATATGCTGATTCTCTTTTTGACCCAAAGGCCTTTGACCCTCATTTCATAGGCCTTTTCTCTGGGCTCACTCTCACATTTTTTTTGGATCCACTACAGTTTCAAATGGGTAGATATGCTAAATGGGCTTCTCACCTGACCCACATCGCTTAGATCGGATCGCGGGGAATTTGGAAGAATGTCCTAAAGAGAGCATATCTCTAGAATAATAACCCATCTATAATGGTTTCAGGATTTTTACTCTCTTTTAAAACAAGCCAATTGTCAACTTAATATATGTCTTTTCAAAAATATCCCCAACCAACCAAAAATGTATTATCGTATTCTACCAGAATACCGGTATTGAATACCAAACAACATTCGCAGGAACACTTTTTGGCAACGATTGCGGCGACCAGTGACTGAGATTGTGCTCTTAGATGTTGGCTTTGCCGAAGAAACCGAGATCGACAGCCGAAAGGTGAGGCGGAGAGAAACTGATGTTGCGAGACCAATGGTGGCAGAGTTCGCTAGGTTGAGAAAAGGGAAAGAAAATCACAGATCACAACCAGCGGTCAACTATGTCGGATCTCGACCACAAACGATGTCGGGCAATCTCGCAACGTGAAACAGGAAAACAACATCAGATCTCGTACCATATCTCTCTACACACGTACTACATAGAGGACCACTAGGATCGACTCAACTCTAGATGACTAGAGAAAAGGAACCTTCTAAAAAGACGAATTCCAAACAACCTATATTGAGAAATTAAATCCAATTCAAAAAAGAGACATTCCCATTATAGAAAATGCGTGCATAAGAAGGAAAGTGAACCAAGATAAAGTAAGATGACTTCATTTATCCAAAAAAAAAAAAAAAAAAGATAAGGCAACTTCTATTCGAATTTAAAGGAAAAATCCCTGTAGAATCCAAAAACCCCTAAAGTGATAGAAAATCCGTACAAATAGGGATCATTCCTACGGACTAAGGATATAACTCCCATTCATATTCTCATTCTCACACATTTTTTGCAATTTTCTTCTTTATAATTGTGCATCTCTAGACTCTATAATAAATGTAGCTTTTAAATTAAAGATGAACCATTATAAATTTGTGTTTTCTTGTTTCCTTTTTTTTTTTTCGATACTTTTCCTTTCAGGTTCATCATACACTAGATGAACCAACTAGATGGTCGAAAAACTACTCAAGATCGATTCCCTATTTAACCATTACCCCAATCACATGTAGATAATAAAATCTATCCCTTGATATGAAGTCTCTGTTTGGTTTATCGATTAGAGATGAAATTTTTATGTTGAAGTTGGTTGATTTTTAAAAAATTAATTATAATTTTTGTTTATTTAAAAAAAAAACAAAAATTGAAATGGAAATTTTGCATTGGAGATGGTATATCAAACACATCTGATGACATATTTTACTGAGTTCAAAATGAACAATGCTATTTTTTTTCCCCTGAAAACTGTAATGATTACTTATTCATGGATTGGAAACCAATGGCCCCAAACCAAAAGCCTTTTTTTTTTTTTTTTTTGTTGCTGAAAACCCAAACCAAAAGTCACTAAAATCCATACGCACCACTTATTCTAAAAGCGGTAATCAAACTTTTTCTTTTAATTTCTTCCTCTCCTGGTCATGTCTAGCTGAGGCCACACTTTCAAAATCCATTATCAATATTTCGGTCACACTCAAAACACCCTGTACATCCTTGACCTCTCATGCTCTACTTTCTCCTTGTAGATAAGTAATCACACACACACACACACGTATTCTCTTATCTTACGGTTGGACATATAATAACTTTTTATTTTTTTATTTATTTTTTATTGTTATAACAACAGTTGATTCCATTATAACATTTTTAATGATTTTTTTTTTACATCAATTATTATTAAATAATAATATTTATAGATAATTTTACATAAAGTTATAAGTTATTTGGAAAAAAGTTACAACGGTTGGATATATTCTATTGTTGAAAAAGAGATTATATAAATATAAATATATATATATATATATATATATATAAAACAACCACACGCTCCAAAACCTATTGAAGGAGATTGGAAATAAAGTATAGAGACATAAAAATGAAAGGACAGCAATCGTAGCATGGTTCTCAAAAGTCTTCATAGCATGTGACTTTCACCACACTTATTTGAACTTTGAATTATTATCAGAACACCTTATGATGCCAAAACCCACATTCAATTATTGGGCAGGAAACATATATACTATAGCAGATTTTAATTGGTAATGACATCTTGTACTTTAATATTTTAATATACGATACAATAATAATAACCCTTTTTTCTTCCTTATTTCCTTAAAATGATTTTCTCCATACAACAGCCATATCCTCACTTGGCATTTATAGTAGTAAAGAAATAAATTCTCAACATTACTCTTTTACCCTTTTTTCATCTATTATAGCACCTACCCAATTCTCTAGAACTAGAGGACTACCAAAATTTCCATTAATATTCCTTTTAAATATAAGTTCAATGAAGACAAGGATACATAACAGCTTTAAATTTGTTTTAGGTACAACATTTTTAGAGCCTTTTTGTGCATAAAATTTTTGAGGTTTTATTGAATGATTAAAGGGTTTGTTTACTGGTCCTGTTGAACATCACTCACTAATAAAAAACTAACCCCATGATATTGGACCAACAAAAGAACTCATATTTTACGAGTAGTGGTGTTTATCATCCGTAGTGCTCTGAGCATTTTTCGGTCTCATTACTAGGTTTGGTCTCGTTGGCACTTCACGTACAACATTTGCATAGTGATGTGATTTTGATCAATGATCTCACGGCACATATGGAAAGTTTTTGTTTGACATGAAAAATAATGGAGGGGAAAAAAAATAGTGAGTCACCTAGTACGAAAAAGTTTTTTAACTTGAATCGTAAAAATATGATTTGAAAAATGAAGAGTACTACTTTAGCTTTTAGTACAATATATTGTGCTCCCTCTTAACAATTATCTTTCGTTGCAACATGAGGACAACGTTAAACAACCGACAATATTGTGGTGGGATTTTACGTGGGTCTTTGCAAGCATATCATGATTCATGCATAGAGGCATTTACCGTGAGTAAAACAGTAACACTAATAAGTACCAGGTTAAAAAAAAAAAAAAAAAAGTTACCGGGTGAAGTTTCCTAGTGTTTTACTATGAGGAAGCTAGTACTAAAGAAACACTTCTATCCATCACATCAATACATTAAAAGCCATTGGGGCTAACCCAATAGTGAGGAAGGGGGTGATTTGAGGCTTAAGAGCCATAAATCTAAGGTTCAATCCTTATCCTTAGATGACATAAAAAAATTAGTAATAAATTAGTTAATATATAGAAAGGGCACACATGGGTGCTTACATAAAAAATAAAATAAAAAAAAAAGTTATCACCATTAATGATGATATATCACCACTATTTAAGGTCAATTTTTGATGCACAGAGTGAACTTCAACCTTTAAATATTGTTAATTTGGATCCACATGTAGTTGCATATTACACTTTTGGACTAGAAAACAACTCAATTTAAAATTTTAACAAAGGAAAAGTTAAGATAGGTTACACTATTAATTATGATAAAATCACATTTTTCAAGAGAAAAATTCTTACCTGTCACTTTCGGCACTACACATAACATTGTGTGACATAGCGACAAACGATGATTACTCTATAGCTCTTTCTTTCAGTCATTTGAGATTCGATTTTTTTTGTTCTTACTTAATTGGTCATATAAAATAGTGAGCTATGTGTTTGACGTATATCAATCTTTGAGGATTATTGACAAGAGTGTGTATTGTTCATCTTTTCATGTCAACCTAGTTCTAGTAAATTCTCAAAATAGGGCTCAGTGAGGTCATAATGAGGTCACTTAAAATCATATATTTTGCTAAACCAAACAATGTGATATTAGATTGCATCAAAATTAACTAATAGTTCGTTTAGATCACACATTTACTTGATATTATATTCTAGTAACATAATGGATATATTTCAATATGTATTTAAATGTCTCATTTAATCATTATATCAAATAAAATGCGTATTTGAGTTATTTACATTTGAATAATCATTATAACGTATCCTAGTGAGAGAGAGAAAGATAATATGTGATTTGATCAGTAAAAATAGATAGAGAAAATAAATAGATAAGTAATAAAACTACTGGATGTACTGTTTAAATTGAGGTACATTCAAATTTAATAGATAGAGGAACCAAACGAATAATCCTAGTGTTGGATGTATGATCCAAACGAAACATAAACCCACTAAACTCTCATTTGACATCTCATTCTAAACCCACTTTTCATATTTTCTTCTACATTTTTTTTTCTCATAAAAAAAATTGAACTTAACATTCCGTTTGGAGCTCAAGTTTAAACTTAAGGTTTAAACTCAAATTTTTGTCTTTTTCTGAAAAAGTGTTTTGTCTTTTCTGAAAAAGTTTTTTGTCTTTTCTAAAAAGTCAACAAAAATTACTATTCAAACTTAAAAATTTCAACTCAATTCAAACACCAAACACCCCCTAAATTGTGGGTTTAAATTATGATGAATTGTGGACCGTCCGATATGTGTAAATGAACATGAGATAATGGCACCAGATCCAACAACCATTAGATGAAGTGAACAAAAGTGCGCGAGCGCGCCTTCGCCTTGTAATAAAAGATTCCTTTCACAAAGCCAAGGACGCCCCAACACCCACCCCAGCGTTTAAAAAAGCTGAACCAACAACCAATGAAACCGGACCCACCACACACTCACAAACACACAGAAACACAACCAACCAGCCTTCTCTGCATTTGCAGTTTTGCACTACCAAAAAGTTCCAAAAATTTTTTTCTTCTACATTCTATAATAACCAATTAATAAAATTTTAAAAATTATTATTTGAAAAAATTATTCTTAATCTTAATTAATGTTCATTAACTGATTATTTAAGTATGTCATAACAACTCTACAAAAAATCTCTAATCTAATGGGCGGGAATAAGTGCAGCGCAGTTTCAAAATCCAAAACGCATTGAAAAACAAGTAACAAACAAAACCCAAAAGCTGAAAAAGGTGTGTTTATTTTGTTTTTATTTTGTTTTTTTAGGCCTAAGTCCTTTTTTTTTTTTAAGGCCTAAGTCTTGAATTTCACAACTTGATGTCCACAATCACATGCTCTACCTTTTATATATATATATATATATAATATACACGACACATGTATATACATATATATTTTTTTTGATATTTGAAAAGAAATGAAAGGTAAAGTAAACAACAAGAAATAGAAACTATACACAGTTACACACTCATATTATCTGCTGTTGCTTTGCCTTTGTTTTGTTTTGTGTGTATGTGTATATATATATATTATTATTATTATTATTTTGGTTGCTAAAATCTGTAGAGCAAACTGACACTCTACAGATTTGAGCAGTGTTATTTTTTGAATTGTAACCTTTTCATTAAGTTACTTCAGTCTTAAATAACTCTCTCTCTCTCTCTCTCTCTCTCCCTTCTCTCTTTTCATTATTTTTTGAATTGTAACCTTTTCATTATGTTACTTCAGTCTTAAATAACTCTCTCTTTTCATTTATTACTGGTTTCCAATGAAATTCATTGGCTGTACTGGTCTGGTTTCTAATCTCCAATGCCCAGTCAAAGGTACTTCCAATCTGGGTCTTGTTCCTTTTAATATTTTATTATTACTGGGTTGAGTATATATTAAGCTGCAATTATTTCTTCTGATACAAATTTTATTGTTTTCTTTCCCTGGGAAGTTGTGAGGGTCTTGTTTCTGGGTTTTTCATCCGATGGGTAGTTTCTATTTGGGATCTTTCGAATTGGGTTTTCGCCAGAAATTTGAAATTTTCAGTTCTTAGCTTTGTATTAAGCCACTGTTTCATTCAATCATTCTGAGCTTCTTCTCTGGAAGTGAATGTCCTTTACTAGGTAGCTTTCTTTTCGTGATTCAAGAAGTGGGTCTTTGAATTTCACAACTTTGTGATTCTGGAGCTTGAATTTCTCAAAAATGTATATCATTTGTAAGTTTTTCAAGTGGGTTCTGAGTTTTTCTTCTGTTTCTGTTCTTAAGCTTAGCAAACAAAACTGTTCTGAATTTTTTTTCAAAAAAATTTTTGGCTGCAATTTCTTTTTTAGTGCTTTCTTCTTTGTTTTTCTAATGGGTTTTGGGGAACTTATTGATTGAACAAAAGGTGAATTTGTGTGCAGGTGAATATTGTTTGATGTGCTAGTTGGTTACTGAAGCCAAGGACCTGAGAATGGAAAAACGGAAATGGTTGTGGAAAAGGAAGTCCTCGGAGAAGAGTTCCTGCGAAACGGAAAGTTCGGGCTCAATATCTTCCCACTCGGAGCGGTATTCTGATGATCAGGTAGGTTGCTGAACCTTGAAATGAAGCTGAATTTGAAAGTCTGGATGTTTGTTCCCTTGGAATTCAAGATACTAAACTTTTCCAGAAACGGCCTCAAACTTGCGAAAATAGTACAAGTTTGAGACCTTTAGTTTGGATGACAAGTTCTCTTCTCATTGAAAATTCTGGGCATTGGTGTCTATCTTATATGTTTAAATCCTGCTTTAGTGAAGAATTTAGATATATTAGAAGCGACGGGAATTATTTACCGGAGAACCTTCTCTTTGATTCCGTACCTTTCTGAAATTTCCCTGTTAGGATATGAGAAGATTGCTTTTGTCCCCCATAACTTCTTGTAGTTTATACTAATTATTGTCGAAATGAGAGCTGTATTTGACACTTCTTAGTTCAGCTTCAGACAGCTAAGTGATAAAAATATTTTTGTACATCTAGGAACATGAACTTACGAATAATTGAGTTTTGTTTTTGTGGTTTTGATTTTTTCTGGAATTTATTTGATTTTTAACGAGTTGTATGAAAACTCCAGCTCGAGATGAAATTGAAAGTGTATAACAAAGTTTTCTGACAGCATTTGGCATTTTGCCATTGCAAATAGGTACCAAAACCTGACTGGTTAGTGGATAGCAATTAAACAAGTGTATTCTCTTGTTCGGTGGCTCCACTCCTCCTCTTTTCACTCTTTCTTATAGCATCCATGATGAATGAGGTTCAGTCAGTCTTGGTCATTTTGACCTAAGTTTACTGTAGATGCTTCTGATGTTAATTTTACTACTGGTGGAAAAAGGTGGGGATCGAGTTGGGGAGATCTTGTTAAATGAAGTCGTGATGTTGGAGATTGCTGAAAGAGACACATGAATGGTTGGCCATAAATAAATAGGCATGGCCGTAAAGTTAAAATCAATCGTCCTTACAGTGGGGAGCTCGCATTGTAGAATTTCCCTGATGTATATGGGTAAAACATGATGTAGGTAGCCTGGCATTTTTTTCAAAGACTTCTGAAGTTTATGGATATCACGAGTCAAATAATGTAGCTTGTAAAGATGGTAGTCTATCCAAGTTGTAAAACTTCTATTATAGAGATCTTAACAGGGTTAACCTCAAAAGAGGGCAAAAAAGTTGTTTATCTTGGAGAAGCCCACATGTACTTGACTACTTTGACCATGACTAAATTGTAAACTAATTCTTGGCTAGTTTAGCAGCTGTTAAGGTTTTTCCTTTGCAAAGACCAAGACACACATTTTTGTCTCCTCACCGTTAGTTGTACGTTCAAAATGAGATTCTAGTTCGTCAAACATAATAGATAGCAGTCAAGTAGGAAAAGGATTATTCAAAATTTCCCCCAAACGGCTAAATCATCTATTACTAAGTCTGAAAGGAACCCATTACCTAGTTTCTGTTGTAATTTTATTCATTTATGTGTTGCTTCAACATTCTGCTTCTCCGAGGTTAAGAAACTCATACATATAATATTTATCTTCTCTTTATTAAAAATGCTGATTTGCTAATATGATTTCCATGATCCCGTTGAAGTGCTGGCTTTTGTAAATGACTGTACTGAAGTCATGTTTTTAAGCATATTTAACCTTGGTTTTGTTCATTCTTACATTGTCAAAGCAGGAAGCACACAAGGGATCTCCTGATCATAACGCTCATTCACCTGAAGTGTCATCAAAAGCTGTAGCCAGTACTGAAAATATTGACGAAAGTCCTTTGAAATCAGAAGAAATTAATAACAATGTGAAGAGTCTGACAGACAAATTATCAGCTGCTCTAGTAAATGTGAGCGCCAAGGAAGACTTGGTGAAGCAGCATGCCAAAGTTGCTGAAGAAGCTGTTGCAGGTAATGTGTATGGCTCGGAATATTGAACATCTAGATACAATTCTTTTGTTTTAGTTGTTGTTACATGTGAAATTCCATTAACATTTTTAGGCTGGGAAAAGGCGGAAAATGAAGTGGCCACTTTAAAACAGCAACTTGAGGTTGCAGTTCAGCAAAAGTCAGCACTTGAAGATCGAACGAGCCATCTTGATGGAGCCCTAAAGGAATGTGTCAGGCAGCTGAGACAAGCAAGAGATGAGCAAGAGCAAAAAATCCAAGAAGCTGTCTCAAAGAAAACCCGGGAATGGGAGTCTACGAAAAGCAAGCTTGAGAATCAACTTCTTGAGCTACAAAACAAAGCCGAAACTGAGAAAGCTGAATTTTCTGCCCGTATTGATCCTGATCTTTGTCTAAAGCTTGAATATCTGGAGAAAGAAAACTCGGCGCTAAGGCTTGAGATACAAGCTCAAATGGAGGAGTTGGAGGTAAGGACAATCGAAAGGGACTTGAGTACTCAAGCGGCTGAAACAGCCAGTAAGCAACATCTAGACAGCATCAAGAAGGTTGCCAAGCTTGAAGCCGAGTGTCGAAGGTTAAAAGCAATGGCTTGTAAATCATCCTCGGGCAACGATCACAAATCCACTGCTGCTTCCTCAATTTGTGTCGAGTCTTTCACAGATAGTCACTCGGACAATGGGGAGCGTCTAAATGCAGTGGACGTCAATATACGCAAGATGAATAGCTTGGAGTTAAATAAGTCTGAGCAGAATTTATCAGATTCATGGGCATCTGCCCTGATTGCGGAACTTGATCAATTTAAGAATGAAAAGGCTGTTAGTAAAAGTCTCCCAAATTCTTCCGTTGAAATTAATTTGATGGACGATTTTCTTGAGATGGAACGACTTGCTGCATTGCAACCCACTGGAAGTAGACGCGGTTACTTGGAAGCTGAAAGTGTTGCTAATGGATCCAAAAATGGAGAAAGTGCCTTGAGAGCTGAACTTGAAGCAATGGTTCATCGAACAGCCGAATTGGAAGAAAAATTAGAGAAGTTAGAAATAGAAAAGGCTGAATTGGAGGCTAATGAATCGAAAGACGGAGAAAGTGTCTTAAGAACAGAACTTGTAGCCATGATTCATCGAACAACTGACTTGGAAGAGAAATTAGAGAAGTTGGAAACAGAAAAGGCCGAATTGGAGGATCGAGAAACCATCCTGAAAACTGAACTTGAAGCCAGGATTCATCAAACGACCGAGTTGGAAGATAAATTAGAGAAGTTGGAAACAGAAAAGGCTGAGCTGGAATACGTAGACAGCATCCTAAGAACCGAACTTGAATCCAGGATTCATCGAACAGATCAACTAGAAGAGAACTTAAAGAAGTTGGAAGCGGAAAAGGATGAATCCAGAAATGGAGAAAGTATCCTCCGAACTGAACTTGAAGCCATGATCCATCGAACTGCCGAACTAGATGAGATATTAAGAAATTTGGAAAAAGAAAAGGAGGAATCCGTAAAAGGTGAAAGTGTCCTGAGAAGTGAGCGGGAAGCCATGATTCATCGAACAGCTGAATTAGAAGTCAAGTTAAAGAAGCTGGAAACAGAAAAGGCTGAATCTAGAAATGGAGAGAGTGTCCTGAGAACTGAGCTCGATGCCATGACTCATCGAACAGCTGAATTGGAAGAGAAACTAGAGAAGTTGGAAGCAGAAAAGGCCGAATCCCGAAATGGAGAGAGCGTCCTGAGAACTGAACTTGATGCCATGATTCATCGAACAGCTGAATTGGAAGAGAAACTAGAGAAGTTGGAAGCAGAAAAGGCCGAATCCAAAAATGGAGAGTGTGTCCTGAGAACTGAACTCAAAGCCATGAATTTTCGAACGGCTGAATTGGAAGAGAAAATAGAGAAATCGGAGATGGAAAAGGCCGAACTGGAGGCTGCTTTAACAAAGTGTCATGAATGTAATGAGACCTCACAACTTCAGCTTATGGAAGCAGATATGAAATTGGAGGTGTTGAAACAAGAACTGGAAATTGCAAAGGAATCAAAGCAGATGGTCGAGTCTCAGCTCGTCAGCTTGGAAGCTGAAACTCTGACAATGTCTGCAAAGGTCAACCACTTAGAAGAAGAGATTTTAAGGGAGAGGGCTTTGTCTGCAGAAATTGCCATCAAGTGTCGAGAATTAGAGGAGGAGCTATCGAGCGAGAGAGAGGAAGTCCAACTCCAGCAAAATGCAAGCGCCAATGGTGAATTGAAGATGAAACAGGTTGGTTTAGTGGCTAACCTTTCTTGAGCTTTTGTGTTGCATTTTCCGAAACTTCTTTTTTATTAATTTTTGTTACTCGTCTCGTACTAACATGATATGCTTAATCGCTGTTACACTTTCTATCGCAGGAGGACCTAGCGGTAGCTGCCGGGAAACTTGCTGAATGCCAGAAAACAATAGCATCTCTTGGCAATCAACTCAAGTCTCTAGCAACTCTAGAAGATTTCTTGATCGACGCAGCGAACCTACCCGAGTTCTCTGCATCTGCATCAATGATTCCTAGAACTGGAGAGCAGTGGAAGTTGCACTCTAACCAGACATTTTCACCTAAAAGAGATTCCAATTCATCGAAAATGGGCGATGAAAGTTCCGTCCCTTCCCTAAAACAAAACCAAGAAAATCCCTCTCCCCCTTTGTCCACGTCTTCATCTTCGTCAACTTCAGCTATGGTGTTGTCAGCTCATGTCAGCTCTGAGAAGAACCGAAACGGTTTTGCTAAATTCTTCTCTCGAACTAAAAGTGGGATACGATTAGAAATTTAGTCAGGTTTAGACGTAGAAACAGAGGACTTGAATCGATTTTCTTGTTGTAAAAGAGGATTTAGATTTTCTATTCAGTTAGAGGTCATTAAACAGTCCTGTTTAATTGACACATTGGTATTTGAAATAGTAGTCATTCATGAAATTCTCGAAAGCCAAGCAACAATTGAGCCTTTATTTTTTTTTTGGTAAGTTCTGGCTATGATTTGAGGTGTTTTCAAAATGGTTGTCAATTGTCAGCTGAGGATGTTTCTTGTGTGTCACACCTTCTTAATCAAATGAGTTTAAAAATCCCGACCTTGTTCTCTGTTTGCCCAGTTCGTTTTAGTTATATATAATTTAAGTTAAATATGATATATATAATGTTTTATAATATAAATAATTTAAAATATAAAACTTTATTGCATTTAATTTATTTTATGATAATGTCTTCTGTTGTTTGATTATTGTAAATTAAAATAATTAATCGGGCAGCAAGTACTTCAAAGTCGTGATGGGGAAATCCGTTTTATCCCGTCAACTTAAAAAGGTTAATGAGATGAAAAAATGGAGCGTTTTTTTAATCGCGGGGTGGGTTAATCCACCTCATTTCCATTTGTTGTGGTTAGCCGAGCACTCAACCCCAGCCAGGGTGATCTCGCAACACTAGATATTCTACCATACGAGGCTCAGTCTACTCAGCGGGCTGACCAAGATTAAGCCCCACAGACTAGACGTTGGACAAAGTTCCACTACAAAGTGTTGGCCCTGGACAAGCTCTACTTTCTGATCAACAGATTAAACCTTTCCAAGCCCACCTTTCCAAACCCACCTTTCCAATCTTCACCTAACTGGCATATCTACGTGGTGTTCATCTCGCGGTTCCTATGACAAGACCCCTGATTAGTTAGGTGCCAGGACACATGACAGTAGTCACTCTATCCATCGGGTCAGAACCAATACCACCCAATAGCTACCTCGAATTTATAAAAATAGTGAGCATTCCACTTTAGTAGGTACATACATTTTTCCTTATCGTTACTCTGCTCCTCCGCTTCGTCGATCGGGCCCATTTACTGACTTAAGTATCGGAAAGTCAGTAACAGACACCCTATTATTGTTATTGTTCCCTTATTCTGAGGTATTATTTCTAGTTTTGCATGTCATTCTAACAAGTCTATTTACCGTGTGCTTTCATATGTTGTGCCTAGATTTTGAAATCAATATTTTGATGCTAGAAGGACTGAAGGAGGGCTTATCCATTCTTCAAAGGTACTAAGATCATGAATTTAATTTACGATCCATAACAACATGAATTAGCATCTTGTGGTTAGATTAAAATTTTAAATTATTCTCTGGCACCAGACCAATTATTTTTCATAACAATTAGTTTCAAAGACAACTGATGATCAAGCTAGACCTAAATTATTTGATCTATATGAAAATATTCATGTAAGATGCTTCCTTATTTTTACCAAAAGGGAAAAAAAAAAAAAAGAAAAGAAAATGAATAAGTTAGGTAAGTAAGCAAGATGGAGAAGCTAGAAATGGCGAGGCAAGAGGCTCTCCATCACTAGGAAAATTGTGTCTAGGATTTGGTAATCTAAACCTTGCTTCTTCTGAATAGCTCGTATTAGCATGTACTTAGTTGCAAGTAGCCATTCCCCCCTCTCCTTTAGTCGTTTCAACAGTACTTGAATCTTAAGTCGTCGCTCATGTCTCGCCCTCCAGTATAGTGAACGACTCCATGTTTCCTCCCGAATTTCGTCAATTCCAGGCTCAAGTGCTTGCACATCCATCTTCCTACCAAGGCAATAATTGCTAAAGTGGATGGATATGTAGACATATATGCTCTAAGATGAAAGGATTCAAACCTACGAATAACGGGACCAAAACTTGTTGCCTTACCACTTGGCCACGCCCCCATTTACTTTTATATTTGACTAACAAACTATATTGTTTTTGGTTGTTTGTCGTCTTTAATCTAAATATCTATGAGAATTCTATATATAGAATATGAAAAATCACCTATTCTATAAGGTTATTTTTAACAATAATATATATCAATTTCTATTGATTTTATTTATAAATATTGTTTTGATATGATTTTGATCTATTCATAATATGAATAATAACGCTTTAACAATCTATGTAGAATGCTCGAAATAAAAAATAAAAATGAAAAACCATGAGACCTACGTGTAATGAAAAAAAGAAATGGGGTGAGAGAGGCTTGAACTCTCGACCTCAGGATAACTCAGAAGCTATGAGACCTACGCGCTAGCCAACTGCGCCACCACCCCTTCTGTCAAACTTTTTGATCCGATTCTTGTAATTTTTAAAAATATTTAAATTCTGTTCCCACTTGTACAAGCAAAAAAACCATGTTCCCAGTTGAGAGTTTTTCAGTTTTGACTAATTAAATTATGTAGAAACCCTTGAATTGAAAATATATATATATATATCTACAGGAATTCTAAAAATAATAATAAAAAAACAATTATCCAAGTGAACATTTCATTGATCGAAAACATCCAAGGTTTTTCTCTTTCACGAAGTTTTGTTTTGTTTTGTTTTTGTGTTTTGTTTTTGTTTTTGTTTTTTTTTTGGTCTTGGGTTATTTTTCACGAGGTTTTGATTCAAACGGGACGGGGATAAGGGACCATACTCGAGATGTGGACGAAGTCTTTTTTTCAAATTGAAAACTGGGAAGGCACGGAGCATCCCCACCCCACCTCCACCCAATATACACGTATTGGACAAATTCATAATATTCATAATATACATATATATATATATATTAACTTTTTAAATTTAATTAGAATGTTTTTTTTTTTTTTTTTCAAGATAAGTGCTAACTATATCTTTTTGACTTAAAAAAAAGAGGAAATAGAAAGTTAATTTTTCGTTGGTAATCTCATTCGGCTAATACTAATTAGTATGTGCTATTTAGTTTTCAGACTTTCTTATTTTTTTTTTACGAGTCATTTGTGTGACTTTATTACTAAGATAATTTGATTTTGTTAACCTCAATTAGTTTTTTGAAACCTATGATTTTTTAGTCTCACTTTATAGTTAATTTTCACTTTATTCCTTTTGTTTTAAGTTGTGTAATTGAAAAAAAAAAGTTATATAATTTTTAAAATGCATAATTATATTAATGCAGAATGAGAAGATAAGTATGGGAAAGGCTCCCCCGACGGGAAATCCAGCTTTCTGACCTGTCCTTTTTTAGGCGGAGATAGGGAATGAGGATGGAGAAGCAATTCCCAGCCCTGCCCCGTTCTATTTAATCACTAGTTGCAATTTCTGTTTTTCTATCCTTAAAACGTCAATTTTTAAATAGTTTTAACTACGTGTGATTGTCAGATTACTCACACAGAATTTAAATAAGTTTTTTAAATTATCCCTTACTAACAAATCACATGACTTATATGTGATTAAAATCAATGATGAATCCAGCCATTTACTGCAGTGGGGTTATCCACTAAACTTAAAATAATAATAATAATAATAATAATAATAATAATAATAATAATAAATGACGTCAAAAATTGTGATGGCTTATATACGAACAATTAATTTTTAGTGGGATAAAGTAAGAAAATCATAAATTTTTAAGGTTAGAAGGAGAAAAATTCAGTAGGGGCTAATCAGCATCTGTAGTTGATTAAAATAGTTAAAAACTTAAAGTTTCAATTAAAAAATATACCAAAAATGCAACAATTGAAAATCTCATGGACCAATTTTGTTTCATTTTGAGTTGCAAATGAGACAATCCTAATATTTAATATCCATATCTGAAATTAACCCCTATTTTAATCCTTAACAAAGTTTTGTTGATTTAGCGTTGCACACGTCAATCCTTCTGTCGTATGAGAGGCCACTGCCTAGATGAATGTAAAGCAAAACGTACTCTAAATAAAGGCAAAGAACCTTTGCAGGATGATACAAAATACCCTTGTAAGTTGTAAGATAAATTTTATTTTATTTTATTTTTCAAGAGACCCTTGTAAGATAGATTAATAGCTCATTTCCTACTAAAAATGGTATATATATTCGAATTTTTCTCTCAAACGTATGTAAGGTACATAGAATAAATCGCTTTTATAAAGCTGTCCAAATATTCATATTTCTTAGCCCAAAAAAAAAAAAAAAAGAATGTTGTAATTGCTTTCTCGAATGGTTATAAAGAACCAGGAAATGTTATCAACTAACCTGTTGTGCATATAGAATTGAATACTATAAGATATGATGTATTATAAAAAAGTTGATTTTCATTGTCTTCTCTTACGAACCAATATTGAAATATCTTTTTGGAGTCTCATTTTACAACAACTTGTAAGTTAAAGTTGACTTTTATTTTCAATTTTGACTATCTACCGCTTTTAGGTGATTTATTAGCACCGGATAACTTGCTTAAATCTTTTCTTTTTTCTTAAACGGTAGAACAAGGCACATCTACCAATCCACTTTTGAAAGAAATAAGCTTGATTGTGATGGTGAAATTATTGTTGAAATTATTTCTGAACCTTGAACGATTGGCGGCGAAGAGTGGATAGCTTCGTGTCAAAAGTGATAAAATAAGATTTTGCGTCAAATAGATGAGAACTGGGGTTCCATGGTGTAGTGGTTAGCACTCTGGACTTTGAATCCAGCGACCTGGGTTCGACTCCCGGTGGGACCTTTGATTTTCCTTTTCTTTTATTGGTTCTTTTAGAGTATGTTACACCATTTGGATCCAAAAATCCTAATTTCAAGTTCATAATTTTTTCGAACATATTTTAAATATTTACACTATTTTCTAGATAACAAAACTTTTTCTAAAAGTTTTCTATTCGAACACACATTTTCAATACAACTTTTAAAACACTATCTACAGATGTCCCTCAAATAATAAAAGTTTTGAAACGTTGTATTAATACAGTTATGGAACCATATTGTAACTTTTTTTTTTTGGTGGTTTTAAGATGGAATTTTTAAAGCTTTTGAGACAAGAAATATAAAACGGTATTGTATCACAATCTATTCATTTTTTTAAAAAATGGAATCACCGAGTAAACAAGCAATACACGTTATGAATAATGCAAAGAACCGAGAGAGACAGAGAGTCGTAGAACATAGCATTTACATTATATTAGTACCTCTCCTGATATAAATATATGATCCTGCAAAATGGAAATAGGCAACAAATCCTATAGCACTGATTCGAGAGGGTAGTCAATAAAAGTAATCAAGATGACCCACCCCGGTTTAGATTATTCGAAAACCAGCTATCCCGATCCGCCCCACCGGTTGCTTTCTCAATGACCGAGACAAGAAAGCTGCTCAAGAAGCTCCCAACACCGAATATACAAAGGTAGAGGGCAAGTCCAATGCTTCTTAGTTCTGTAGGCACCTGATCGCAGAAGAACTCTTGCAGACAAACCATAGTGAGAATATTACATAATGGTATTGTATGGCATTTCTTTTCGTATTTTTTAGAATGGAATCACCGAGTAAATAAGCCATACACGTTATGAATAATGCAAAGAACCGAGAGACACAAGAGTCATAAAACATAGCATTTACAGTGTATTAGTACCTCTCCTATAAATATAAGATATTGCAAAATAGAAATAGACAGCAAATCCTGTAGTACTGATTCCAACGAGTAGCCAATAGAAGTAATCAAGATATATCCCGGTCCGCTCCGTAATTAGTTGCTTTCTCAATGACAGAGACGAGAAAGCTGCTCAAGAAGCTCCCAAAATTAAACCGAATATACTAAGGCAGAGGGCAAGTCCAATGCTTCTTAATTAGTTCTGTTGGAAGAACTCTTGCAGACCACCCATGGCGAGAATATTATCGGTTATTCCAAAAAAGAGGTACTGAGGTAACCACCACCAGATTGCTCATTGGGATCGTCACACTTGGCTTGTCAACAAGGTTGTATTCTTTAACAGTCTTGGGACGTTTAATCTCAACTAGAGCTGCAATTATCATTTCCAGCTCCTATTCTGATCTGCAGTACTGTTGTGATTCCAGATGGTTTACTTGCCGAGGGAACAAAAATGCGGTGATCTATAAATGGGAATGAAGGCAACAATGGCAATTCCGGTGAAGCATATTGTAGTGTAGTGAAGCAGCTGGTATTTTAAAGTCAGGCCTTGCTTTGTAAAAGAAAGTTTGAAACTGTGCAACCAAATTGCCGTAGATTAAGCATGTCCCCCATATCGGAACAAGTCTTAAGTACAGCCTTTTCTTCTTCAACCTCGGCTACACTACAAAACCCCCAACCATCTTCCTTCAAATGATTTGGTGCAATCAAGGCGTCGTCGACAAATCTGCCAGACCACTGGACCCATAACACATTATTCAGGACTTTGATTTAATTAATTATCAAAAAGCAGTTTAAGCAAAATCTCCTTTGCCCAGCTATATAGAGATAAAAGAGCTTTTGGAACAAATAAATCAACTAAGTCAGAAAGTGCAATCTGACATTGGTGTGGTACGTTAGAGAATATTTCTATTATTATGGACTTTAAACATACTATAAAGTTGAGTTCCTTACTTGAATTGTTGAGAACTTTGTTGAGGAAAGAAAAGAAATAGAGTATTGATGAGGGTTTATATGAGATAATTAAATTTGAGTATCGATAAAAAAAGAAAAATCACAAAATATTTAGACTAAATTTTAAAAGAAAAAAAATTCAATAGAGGCAATAATCCTCACTCGATACAACATAACTCTGTCCCTGAGTGTACCCAGAAACGAGATTTACTGAGTGATTAACCCAAGTAAATTTGGAATGAGACTTGATAATCTAGCGTTGTTAGATTTCGTCTTTTTCCCCCTGTATAAATTAGGTGTCATTGGCTCCTAGCCTCCTACTTTATCTTTCTCTTATTGCTCTCTCTTGGCAATAAATAGTAAATTCACGGGACATTTAGAAATCAGAAACGAAAAATAACGATTATAATAATAATAACTGTACTTGTTTTTTATTTTTATTTTCATTTTTTAAATTTATACACTCAATAAATATTTTTAGAAATATTTTTTTTATAAATGATGAGGGAAAAAAAAAAAAACTGATATTAGAGTGATTAAAGACATTTTAACTAGATTGACACTCCCTTAACTACTCATCCTTTACAGGCTACTCACTCTAATTTATTAACACAAGAAATGAAAAGAGAGATTAGTTCTTACAAGTGCAAAATAAAAAGAGGACACGCAAAAGTGCCAAAACCAACGCAGGCAAAAAGAAATGAAGACCAAAAGAAAAAAAGACAAACTCGTCAAGGTTTGGAGAAACAATATTTCATAAAGAAAGCAACAGGGTATTTTACTTTCTCAGTATATTGAAAGACCTCGTTAAAACCCTTTTTCAAGAAAAACCGGTGAGAAAAACAAGAAAAAGAAAAAGAGTGCATGAACAATCCAGCTTTTAGAGAGAGATAAATCTATAATTATAAAATCCCGTCATATTGCGTCCTATCAATTGTCGCATCTACCAATCTATAATTTAAAACACATTTAAACATAATTTTATCTTTTTATTATTCTCAAATCCATATTTCTATCTATTAAAAAAATAATATTTTTCGTAAAAAAAATCAAAATTTTTAAAAACACAATTAATCAAATTCAGAAATATCTTGACATCATTCTAAAAATATTCTCATTTTTATATTATACTCAAAATAAAATTATTTTCAAATTATTCCAAGAGAAAAACCATTTTCAGAATTTGACTGTTGATGCTTAATGTTTTTTAACAAGTACTCTGGTTGTTAATTATGCCTCCCAAGATCATCTTCACTCTAACGTGGATCTTATATTCGAACAAAATTGTACGAAAATGTGAATATGTTTTTTTCTCTTTTAATAGAAAATATTATTTTATCTATACTTCAATTTATAAGCATTTCAATTTGTCGTTTTTCAGTTTATAGAAAAAATTATTTTAATGTATAAGTCAATTTATAAGGATTTCAAATGTTTATTTTTTAGAATAAATTATTATGTTGGTCTCCAAACTCTTTATGAAGGTATCGTTTTATCACTCTTTCTACCCCCCCCCCCCTTTTTTTTTTTAATAAATCATGCTTGAATTCTTCTTCTTCTTCTTCTTTTTTCTTTCTTTCTGGGATCAGGCTTGAATTCTTAAAAAGGGTGCATAAAGTGGTAAATCTGTCACGGACATTTAAAATTAATCAGACGGATTCCTTATAAAGAGTTTAACGATTAATATAATAATTTACTCTTTTCTTAAATAATACGGATTCCTTATAAAGAGTTTAACGATTAAAATAATAATTTACTCTTTTCTTAAATAATACGGATTCCTTATAAATAGTATAACGACTGATATAATAATTTACTCTTTTCTTAAATAATTGGCATACAAATATTAATTAGAATTAATACTTCTACCATTATCCTTTTTTGTTCAGGTTTTTTTTTAATTAAAATAAAGAGAATTCAAACTCTATAATTTATAATTGAATGAATTATAGAAAAGGATCGGTCTCCGATTCATGAAAAAAGAAAAAGAAAGGAAAAAAAAAAAAATGGAGCAATTGGATTTGAAAAAGATAACCGCGTACCGAAACGTCTAAGTGTAAGCTGAATGAAAATGTTAAAAATATCCAGAACAGGACTCTCCAATCATGACACGCGTGTCTGAATGTGGCCATGCAGACTCAAGTCGTGTCAGTTTCTTCATCGTCAAGAGCCACGTGGCAACCCCCTCTTCCGCCACCGCAATTGCCAACCAAACCGCTAAAACTTTAACCCAGAAAAAACCTTAAAACCTCTACACGACCCGACCGAGGGACGTATTTGCAAAATAAAAAACCCTTTACTCGTTTCTTCAGCCCAGAAAAAAAACAAACAAAAGAAGAAGATGATGAACGTTGTTGCGCTTTGCCTTGTGGTGACTTCACTGGCGACGGCGGGAGTTTTTTCACCGGCACCGAAGAAGCAAAACGACGACGACAATCTCATAGTGAAAGAGGGACACCGGGTGGTGGTGGTGGAGTACGACCAAGAAGGCCATCCCATCACCAAAGTCTCTATCTCGCCGGACGACACTTCTCGCCACCACCTCCATGCTGATAAGCTCTCTTCCACGGTGGAAAAAGCGGAAGAGAAGTTCAACGAAGCCGCCTCTGTTCTCCCTGATCACGGCGAAGGCGAGTGGCGTAGTCCGAAGGAGCTCATCTGTGATGCCTACGGGAAATGCAAGCACAAGATTGCTGATGCCATAGGGAGGACTAAAGAGGCGGTTTCGGAGAAGGGGCATGATGTCGCCGAGAAGACCAAAGAGACGGCTCATGATGCCGCTGAGAAGGCGAAGGGGAAGGCGCGTGATGTCGCCGAGAAGACGAAAGAGAAGGTGCATGATGCCGCTGAGAAGGCGAAGGGGAAGGCGCATGATATCGTAGATAAGGCGACGGAAGCGGCGCACGAGACGACGGAGAAGAAGGAAAAGGCGGCGCAAAGAGTGGAGGAGGCAGCCGAGGAAGCGTACGAGAAGGCCAAGGAGACGGTAAGAAGCAAGGCTTATGATGTTGAGGGGCGAGCCAGGGAGACTTCGGAGAAGACTTGGGAGGCGGCGAAGAACGCCAAGGACTTGGGGAAGACGATGGGGAAGGACGTGGCGATGAACGTGTCCTGGTTCTTCCCATCGCTGCGTAAACAGGCGTGGGAGAGGGCGGGCGTGCTGAGCCACATGGTCTCCGGCGAGTCGCTGAACCCGATATCGGGGGCGACTTACTTGGTGGGCTTCTCGACGGCTTACGGGACGGCCGTTTGGGTGACTTTTATACTGAGTTATGTGTTGGCGGGGGCTTTGCCGAGGCAGCAGTTTGGGGTGGTGCAGAGCAAGATTTATCCGGTCTACTTCAGGACCATGGCTTGGGGGATCGGCACCGCGTTGTTGGGGTACTTGTTGAGCCACAGAGGAAGGGTTGTCACTAGCATGGCTGAGAAGTTTCAAGTCTATAACCTTTTGGCTTCTCTGTTGCTGGTTTTTGTTAATATGCTCTACTTGGAGCCTAGAGCTACCAAGGTAACAACTTGTTTTTTGTTTACATTTTTTTTAAACCTTGCATGTGACCCTTTTTTTTTTTTTTTTTTCTGACTTTCTCGTGTTGTCATAAGATTAATTACTGATATATATATTTGCAGAAAGAGATTAATGGTTAATTTGGTTATTCTTCTAGTTATAAGTTAGTTAACCATACTACAATTTTTTTTTCTTAGTTTATTAGGCAGCCGTACCCTTTGCCAAGTAAAGGCATAACATAGCAAATACTGAAAACATACAGGGCGTTTTGTTGTTGTCGCTAGCATAGTGGTGATTTCATATTTGACCCGATCATAAGGTGTAGAGTTCAAATCTTCACCGAATTAAAAATGATAATAATAACATAGTGTTTTCAGAGTTATTGTCTTGAGGCTTAACCAAGTGTTCTTGCTTAGTTGAGGTCCATTTTTCCGAAATCCTTAGTACTCATCTAGATTATCGATTTCATTGGTCGAATACTTTAACCACTCACTTGTCATTATTATCAATGGAATAGTTGGTTGTTACTTGTTACCTATGTGTGTCTAGAAAAATTAAAAAAATTAAAAAAAATAAGAAGTCAATGTGATCATATTAAACATTATGAGACACCGAATTTGCATATGTAACCTAGGAATGACCCTTGTTTGCCTTTGTTGCGAACCATGTTTGCAGGTAATGTTCGAGAGGATGAAGGTCGAGAAAGAAGAGGGAAGAGGAAGATCAGGAGAGCTTCCTGCCGAGCAGCAGACAACGGCAGCCGATCCTGCACCGACAACCGTCGAGGCAGAACCGCCGGAGCAGGAGGCAGCGTGGAACAAGGTGATCTTGTTGAAGGGGAGGCTAAAGAAGCTAAATACGCTGTCGTCTTTTCTCAACATCCTATCTCTGATGTCCCTTTCTTGGCATGTTTATTATCTTGCACAGCGTCTCCACATGACATATTGACATGCTAGAAGGAATTTTGGGTGTCAAATGAGAATTGTAGTTTTGCCTGTTTTTGGCGGGAATGTATGTTGTAGGTTAAATTCTCTGTTTTCTGTTTTTAGAACCTTAAGGATTGTCTTGTACATATAAATGCCTCGCAAAGCAATATATATAGATGATTTTGGACTGAAGTGCTTTGTAATTAACAAAAAAGGTTAGATGAACATCACGTGATAAAACAATTTTTCTAATTTTTTTCTTTTTAATTGACAGGAACTATTTTTTTTATTATTAGATTTAATTGTAAGTTTATTTTTTTTATTAATCTAATTTATAAATGTTCGCATCAAAAATTTATAAATAATTTTACATAACTAATGTTTTCTTGACAATTTTACATAACCAATATTATTACCAAGATAGAATTTCTGTCGTAGAAATTTCTATAAAAAAAAATTATAAAATCTAACGAGTGAATTGTTGGTGAGTCATTTTCTTAGTTAGTCAAGGTATCATTTCAAATTTACACTGTCAATCTCGTGTCATGGGAACTAATATTTTCTTGACAGTTTTACATAACTAATATTACCAAGATAGAATTTCTGTTGTAGAAATTTCTATAAAAAAAAACAATTATAAAATCTAACGAGTGAATTGTTGGTGAGTCATTTTCTTAGTTAGTCAAGGTATCATTTCAAATTTACACTATCAATCTCGTGTCATGGGATGAGTCGTTATTTGCATGAATGCCTCATGAATTTTTCAAATTTGACAATTTATTTTCTAAATGTTTTTTTCTTGACGGTCAAGCCCTTGAACTTTTAATTTTTGAAAATTAAGTCTTTATTTATTTAAATTCATTAAAATTATGATAATTTTAAATTCTACGATACTTATACATTATAGCTCAAAAGGAACAATATTGATCATTTTTGTTTAATTTTAATACAAATTTCTTTTAAAATTTAGGTTCAAGTTTGACTATAATTGAATTAAGATTCAAATTTTCAAAGGTAATTGTGTTGAAATTATCTAAAAATGATCAACAATGATCTTCTTGGATTATAATGTGCAAGTTATGTGTAAAAAAACTATTCAAATTTTTATGAATTTGAGAAAAAAGGATTGAATTGCCAAAAATTATAAATTCTGATTGTCAAGAAAAAAAGTTTAGAGACTATATTGTCAAATTCGAAAAGTTCAGAGGGTATCTGTACAAATAAGTCTATGTTTTTTAAAAAATAATATTAGAGATATAAATTCTAATAAATTAATGATAATTTTTAAATAAGTCTATGTTTTTAAAAAAATAATATTAGAGATATAAATTCTAATAAATTAATGATAATTTTTAAGTATCAATTTATATTATATGTTAGTTGTTAATTTTTTATTAGTAGGAGTTTAAAGTTTGTTTATATATTGATTAATATGTCAAATTTTATTTTTACTTTCTGAACTATGATGCTCTTATAATTTTGTTCCATGAACTCAGAAAATTGGTAGAAATGTTCTCTAAACTTTGAAATGTTATCTTTGTTTCTTTCATTAGTTAAATGGATGGAATTGTTAAATTGACAATAACTAAAGTGTAATTTAACAAGGACAAATTTTAATTTTGCCTCAAAAACTTTAAAACTTACTTTATCACCCAAACTTTAAAAATTGGCGTTTATGCCCCTCAAACTATGAATAGTTAGTAACAATGACCCTCGAACTTTAAACCGTTGACAAAAATTTTTATATTTTGGTCTAACAAGACTGAAAAACTTAATCTTTATCCTTAAATTTTAGTACATATGTAACTTTATCACTGAACATTGAAAAACTAATACTTATACCTCTCAACCTTTAAATTGGCAATAAAATCACTTATATTACTGATATGACATTAGTAGAATAAAATGTTAATTTAAATTAAAATCTTTATAATCACAACAATTGTCTGAAAAATCTATCAAAATTTAAAGGATCTAAATATACAAGTTCCTTTATTTTTCCATTTCTGTTTTTCCTTATAATGACTTTAGTTTTAATAACAAATCTTATTAATACATTAGTCATTTTTAGGTTTCGGTATATATTGACTTTGTGCTTATTTTTTGTTTTTTAAGTCATTTTCAATGTTTTTAGCGTTTAGAAGATTTATTTTTCAAATTGAAGTCATTTAAAAAAAAAGGGAAAAATGTCAAAAATTCTCCATGAACTTCGTCACGAGTGTTAAGATGCTCCCTGAACTTTGACAAGTGTATGTTGTATCTCATAAACTTTGACCAGTGTGTCATATTATCCCCTGAAACAAATTACGTCAAAATTTTGGAGAGATTTGCACGTGCGATGCACATGAAAAGGGAAATATTGACAATTCATTCAATTTCTTAACCCATCCAATTGATGCATCTTTTCTTTACCCAAAAAATAATAATAATAAATAAATAAAAAATAAAAACCCAATTGATTTGGTTGGTTGAGTTCCAGGTGAGCCCCTCCTCCTGGGATGTCGCCACCTCTATTCTTTTAAAACTTCCCCACCACCACACAAACCAGGCTCAAAATCAAATTCATCATCATCATCTTCATAATAGCGGCAGCAATAATTGTAATTCTGAAGCAACAGCAGCAGAAGATGAAGAAGAGAATTACGAGGTGCAGTCCTTCGCAGCACACATTTTGAAGCGCAAGATCCAGAACGAAGCCTCCTTGTGTAGTTTGGACTCCCAAGCCAGACACGGTCTCCTTAATACTCTTCCATCAATTGGTTTTGGACTCAAGCCAGACACGGTCTCCTCAAAACTCTTCCATCAATTGGGTTTTGTAGTTTCCCCAAATTCTAACTCAAAACCCTAAATCAATTGTTTTTTTTTTTTTTTTTTTTGGGTACAGAAAAGATGAATTAATTGGATGGGTTAAGAAATTGAATGAAATTTCAATTTTACCCTTTTTATGTGCATTGCATGTGCAAATCCATCCAAATTTTTCACGGAATCCATTATAGGGGGTCATATGACATATTTGTCAAAGTTTAGGGGGTACAACATGCATTTTTCAAAGTTCATGGGGTATCTTGACACTAGTGACAAAGTTCAGGGGGAATTTTCGACATTTTCTCAAAAAAAAAAAAAAAAAAAAGAGACAAAACAAAACAAAAAATTAAAGTAACTACTAGATTTAGATCCCTTAAATGTTTATTATAGATTTTTATGGTTATTTTTAGTAATTATAAAGATTTTATTTTAAATTGACTTTCTATTATATATATTTATGCTACATCAATTTTAAGTGAACAAAATATAAATAATTTTGCAATTAGTTTAAGGGTGGGTCTATTAACACCCCTCATTTTTTTTTTCTATCCATTTTTTAAAGTCACTTACCATATTAATTTTAGAATTAAATAACTACTTGTTCCACCCCTTAATTTTTCTCAAAAAAAAAAAAAAAAAAAACCCTTATAAATAAATTATTTACTTTTTTCTTTCTCCTCCCATTATAGTCTAAATCCTTATACATTTTTTTCGTTACTTTTTTTAAATGTTCTATTTTGTTGTTATTTTTTAATTCATTTCCATGAGAATTTTTTTGAGAGAAGATTCTTTATTTTGTTTTTTATTATTCCTATTTTTCAATAGTTTTTTTAGTTCCATGTTATAATTAGTTTTTTGTTTTCTAAGAAATAACAAACAAATGGAAAACACATATGCATGATGTAGATATAAAATCAAATGATGTGGATATGTAATTTGATTGGTTATTCATTTTATAAATAATTGAGATAAATAGTTAGGAATTCATACAAACTCTAAATTGTGAGATTTTTCTAATTATCTAATAAAAGTATTAACCAAATTCATAATATTTTCAACTATGTTTGTGAAATACTTAGCTTCATCAGTATTTATCCCCAACTTTTTCTCATTTCAAGAAGAAGTATGTCAAATAATAAGTTCATAGATTTTTATCTTAATATTTAAACTAATGAATAATTTTTATTAGATATCTAAAAAGAAAAGAAGAAAAAAAATCTCGTAAGAAAAAAATTCAAAAAAAAAAAATAAAACAAAACATTTCTTAAAAAAAAAAATTATGCAGTGGTTTAGATTTAGAATGTGGAGAAAGAAAAAAGAAAGAAGAAAGACAAATAATTTAGTTATAAGGGCTTTTTGGAAAAACTAAGAGGTGGAATAAGTAATTTTTTTAATTTTAAAATTAATTTATTGATGATTTTGAAAAGTGAATGAGAAAAGTAAAATGAGGGATGTCCTTTAGTTTAAAAGTTGGGAGGTATAAGCATTAATTTTTTAATATTCAGAGATAATATTAAATGTAACAAAAATTTAGGAGGCAAAAGTTAATTAATATTACAAGTATTATAAATAGTAACATTTTGTAATTCAAGGAGTTTTTAAGTTCAGAAAACAAAATTATAAAAGCATTAAAATTGATAGAGTAAAAATAAAATTAATCCTTAAAATTAAAGTCATGTGTTGTCGGTGGCATTACTCGTATATACGTATATGTTTTCCAAATGTCATTGTCAAACCGATCTCCTACTTCATCAAAGCGTGATTCTCTCATTCTTATTTTATTATTCCATGTGATCCTTAAAAGCATTATTCTATTATCATGAGACCCACATACAAAATTTGTTAGTCATAAAACACAGATACGCTCCAATGTAAATCAATTTATCACGCCTGCACTAATTTGAAGTCTGAATTCACTCATTCATTCATAAGAAGTGGAATTGGTTTGTTTGCGTCAAGTGTAGTAGTTAACATTAATGGCCATTTCCATTTCTAACCCCATCGGAGCCACCGCCGCCGCCGCCGCCGATGATGTCGAAACTCCGATGCTGAAAAGCAGCGTCGTGGACGGGGCCGTCGACTACAAGGGCCGTCCGGCGTCCAGATCCAGCTCCGGCGGTTGGAGATCGGCGGCTTTTATCATCGGTGAGATCATCATGAGCTGTGAGACCTAAACGCCAGAAATTGTTTTGTCGTTTTGATTGGATTTGTGACAGGTAAAAGTGACGATTTGAATGACAGGTGTGGAGATTGCGGAGAGGTTCGCATACTATGGAATCTCCGCCAACCTCATAACGTACCTGACTGGGCCTCTCCGCCAGTCCACGGCGGCGGCGGCGGCGAACGTCAACGCCTGGAGCGGAGCCGCGTCGTTGCTACCTCTCTTGGGGGCTTTCATCGCAGACTCTTTTCTCGGCCGCTTCCGCACCATCGCCTTCTCTTCTCTGCTCTACATTCTGGTCAGTTAATTTGTCTTTTGGGTTTTCAATACTTTCAGTATCAGATTGTAGGTTTGAAAAGTAAATTCTAATAGTTTTAAAAAACAAGTTTTGTTTGTAAAATCATAAATACTGATAGAGTTTGGTAAATTATGCTGATCAAGTAAAGTGATAATACTATAGAAAATTAGGGTGAGTGTCCTCTATTTTTTTTTAATCTAATGGATTACCCAACTTCCTTTTAATTAGTTAAATGATTTAATATTTATGTTTTGTTTAATCAATTTTCATTTTCCCTAAACACCTCATCTCTCTCTTCTCTCTCCCAACTTTCTTTTTCTCCCTTTACTCGTTTCTCTCTTGGCCGGTTGTTGTGTTTTTCTTCGTGTTTATTTGATTTCAATTCATTTTTTGAATTACAATTGTAATCTAAATGTTTGTTTTTGTTTTTTATTTGCATTTTTTATTTGTGACTTTCGATTTTAACTTTTTGCTTTTGCTTTTGCTTGTTTTATTTTCTCTTCACTTTGGTTTCTATGATTTTTTGGGTTTTTGTTCATCAATTTTGGAAAAAATAAATGTGTATCAATTCATTTTTATTTTATTTTTATTGTTATGTGTTGTCTTGTGTTTTGATATGTTAATGATCAATTAGTGATTAACTCTCATCTCAGACTTCGCCAAAATTGACATATCTTTTTATACTCATTTAGTCACTGATTATGTTAGAGTCAATCATTGATTGACCACTAATTAGAGTCAATCAATGACTGACCATTAGTTAATCAATGATAAACCAATGGTCAATCAATGATTTGTTTGTCGTCAAATCAATGATTGACTACAAAAATTTGTGAGTTATATTATCATATTCAATGATTGACCTTAGTCAATCAGTGATTTATCGATAGTCAATCAGTGATTAACTATAAAATATGGTCAATCAGTGATTGATTATTTACAAAATTGATTAACCATTCTAAGGGAATAAAAAAAATCCTTTTAACTAATTTTTAAAAACTTAGGCTTTTTAACTAATTTTTAAAAGTTTAGGCTTTTTAACTAATTTTTTAAAAACTTGGAACATTTTTTAAAAAACTTATTAAAAAAAAACTATTTAGCTATAAACCCCTAATATTTTCCAATTAATGATGACATTTATTCTTTTTTTTTTTTTTGGTCATTTCTTAATACAACTTTTGTTGGTGTTTTATTTTTTTTAAGATTGCAAATAAAAAACAGAACAATATTTGCCTTTTTCTTTCCTCAGAAAATTAATTAAAAGATAGGCGTTATTTGCTGTGCCTGTTTAAGCCGTGATGCAGAGGAAGACATCACTAAAAAAATGTTTTGTCTGTATTTTTATTTATTTTTTGTTGCCAGAAAAATTGTAAAGAAAATGTTAAACTGTATGATACTTGTTTTACCAATGGTTCAGGGCTTAAGCTTTGTTTTACATGAGTTCTTAATTTTTCTGCTTAGATTGATAGCAGAATTTCACTAATAAACTCATCTGAATGTATCAAGGGAAGAATTCTTTTGAAACCATAGAACTGTATAGCATAAAGAACAATTAAGACATGAATATTGTTCCTATTTTTCTTCTTTTTGACGGAACTACTTATAAATGCTCCTAAGTGTGGCATGTCAGAATGATATAGAACTCTTGGCTTAAATTTGGATCAATGGCAGGGGCTTGGTTTGTTGACTCTGTCAGCTGCTTTTCCGTCTTCGAGTCATTCTGACTGTGAAACCAATGATATCATGTCATGTTCTTCTCCTATGTTCCAAATAATATTGTTCTTCTTCGCTCTGTATCTAGTAGCATTTGCTCAAGGTGGACACAAGCCATGCACTCAGGCTTTTGGGGCCGATCAGTTTGATGGTGATGATCCGGACGAGTGCAAAGCCAAGAGCTCGTTCTTCAACTGGTGGTATTTTGGTGTATCAACTGGTGCCATGGTAACAATGGCGATTGTAAGCTATATACAAGAGAATCTCAGTTGGGCTCTTGGATTCGCGATTCCTTGTATTGCAATGGTCATGGCATTGGTTGTTTTCTTGCTTGGAACGACAACTTATAGGTTTAGCATTGCCCACAATGGGAAAGGTCCCTTTGTGAGGATTGGTAGCGTGTTTGTTGCAGCATTTAGGAACCGGCGGGGAGCTCCATCGAGTATAGCAACTGAAGTAGAAGTCCTTCCTCACGCAGGTTCTGAACAATACAAGTAAGGAACTTAGCTCAGTCTTTAGGTTTGAAATAGAGTGAGTAAAAGAACATAGGAGATTTTGCCTTAAACGGCTTTTAAATAATTACATAAATCAATTCCCCTCTAATAAATTTTGGATCCCATGATCTTGCAGATTCCTTGACAAAGCCTTGACTGCACCATATCCTTTTAAGGAAGATGGTTGGGTTTGTAGTGTAGCCGAGGTTGAAGAAGCGAAGGCTGTACTTAGACTTTTTCCGATATGGGGGACATGCTTGATATATGGTATTTTGTTTGGTCAGTCTCCAACTTTCTTTACAAAGCAAGGGGCTACAATGGAGAGAGCGATTGTGCCTGGCTTTAAAATACCAGCTGCTTCACTACAATGTTTCACCGGCATTTCCATTATTGCCTCCATTCCCATTTATGACCACATTTTTGTTCCGTTGGCCAGAGCTTTCACAAGAAAACCATCTGGCATCACAACACTACAGAGAATAGGAGCTGGACTTTTTATATCTGTTTTCACAATGATAATTGCAGCTCTCGTTGAGATTAAGCGTCTCAAAACCGCTGAAGAATACAATCTGGTTGATAAGCCGGATGTGACAATCCCGATGAGTGTCTGTTGGTTGTTACCTCAGTACCTCTTGTTTGGAATAACCGATGTTCTCACCATGGTTGGTCTGCAAGAGTTCTTCTATGATCAGGTGCCTACAGAACTAAGAAGCATTGGACTTGCCCTATACCTTAGTATAGTTGGTGTTGGTAGCTACTTAAGCAGCTTTCTTGTCACTGTGATTGAGAAAGCAACCGGCGGGTCCGGGCGGGATAGCTGGTTTTCGAATAATTTGAACCGGGGCCATCTTGATTACTTCTACTGGCTACTTGCCGGACTCAGTGCTGCAGGATTTGCTGCCTACTTTCATTTTGCAAGAGCTTATATTTACAATAGAAGAGGTACCATATAAATGCTCTGCGTCCTTCGTACATGTCTGTAATTATTAAGTAAAAGCCTTTTAATTTTTGTTATTTGCTGAATAATTAAAAGAGATTTACTTGTAAACAAAGATGAAACGTCTACGATATCCTCGACATTTCCACGACATTATCCGTATTTTAAAGTCTCGACATGAATAATGAGGAAAAAAATATTTTTTTCGGAAGTATCCATCAAATGTCCACAATATCCAAATATATCCGCAATAGCTATGAATATCCGTAAATATTCAGGATATTTTTGGATATTTTCACAAAATGTACAAAAACTCGGGGAAATTTTTTTGTAAAAATTTTAATTTTGTCGTCCATTCCATTTTTTAAAATGTGATAGCATTTATCAACTCCTAACGGCTATACCAAAACAATATATAAGAAGATGTGCTATCACTAAAATGAGTTAAACTGATGAGAATTTTATCATCTTGAGTTTTGATTACATGAGCTTAGGAATCGAGTAAAGTTGATACGGTTCTAATCTTTCTTATGATTCTCAAATAGGATCTAGTTTAGAAGTAGAAAATCTAAATGGTTTCTTTGATATATTGGTATATCTCTATTACAAATTGATATTGAGATGTCATTGCATATCTATTAAGACTACATATCAAGTTGGATAAATCAACAGTATCCAATTTATGGGTTAACATTTGGAAGTTAAGACTGAAAAACATACATGTGATATATTATCAACTACTTTCAGAATTATTCAAGAGTAATATCTCGGAAAATGTATTGTTTAGATCAAGACTAATACTCGAAATTTGTACGTATTCTTTTATGTTTGATATTTAATTTTTATATACTATCTTGTATTATTTTATTTTATTTGTTGTCATTAATGACTACGTAATATCATACTGAAATTACAATCAATATATAATTATTGTGATTTCCTCTTACATTATGGGATATAATTACCAAATGCATTGTTTTTGTTTTAAGTTAGTTCAGATCAAGTAATATTGATTCTTTTTACGTCTTATAAAATTTTAACAAAAATTATAAGTTTTTTTTTTAAAGTATTTATTTTTTCCCGGGATATCTGTCGACATTATTTATAAATCAAAACATCGACAACTCTGTCAACATTGACATTTTCATCCTTGACTCTATCACAGTTCTAAACCACGCCCATTATAATTCACCTGAAGAGTTATTTATTGTTATAAATTTTTTTTTGAATTCGATTAGTTGATGTTCGAGAAATCTCATTATGATACCTTGTCATTTGAGACAATATCATCCAAGCATGCGAGTTTTTTTTTTTTGGACATTAAATTCGGTTTTATGTCCTTTTAATCCATATATGTCTAGCTGGATCTAGATTTTAATTCGATTCTTTTCTGGATTTTGATTCGATTCTTTTTTTGAATTTGAGATGAGGGAATTCAAACTCTATACCTTTAGGTAGAGTCAAGTGTGGTATTATCGCTAGACTATACTTATAACAACGATTTAGATTAGATTATATTCTATTTTCTAATATATCAATTTTTAATGTTTGGTTTTATTAAAAAGTTACGTTAGATTATTTTATTATCTTTTAGGGTAAAAGGACAGAAAAGAAAATTCATGTCTCAGAAAAAAAAAAAACTACACTAGGTGTTAAAATGATCCATGAATTATACACCCAATCTAAAGTTGGCCCATGACTTCTAATTTTGTAAATCATACTATCTCAAATTTTTTGATTGTTATGAAAACGGCCCTTACATCAGGAAATTGTAAAAAGTTGAACAAAAATTGAACACGTTCAAATTATGTAACCTTTAATTAAGATTATAATCATAATTAAATATTTTTGGGAGGAAAACTGTACCTCCAAAATAGCTTTGTGAAACTATAGATCTTTGATACAAATATAATTTTCGCTATTTTTAATTAAATTACAATTTGCTTCCAAAATATCTCTGATTGAAATACAATTTTCTTTTAAAAGTATTTAATTACAACTTTACTACTAAACAAAGATCATGTCACTAGAACGTGTTTAATTTTTATCCAATCTTTTCATATAACTAGTTAAAACACGTGCGGTGCACGTAATAAGTTATAATTGAAGCTTTTATAATGTGAAACGTGTATAATAACGTACCAATATACATAAATAGAATAAATTTTTCTCTAAAAGAATACATTAATAATAATAATTTTTCTTTATAATAGAACCATAATGATATTATATTTATAATATTAAATATTCTTAACATGACTATAATTCTTTTTTTTTTTTTTGTAAAATATGTAACTTTCATTTCCAAAATAAAAGTTATAATATAATTGTGTTGAAAAGGATTAGTGAAACAATAATAATTGTCGCATTGGTAATGAGATTGTTTAAGTATAACTTATTAAATTTAAATCCGTTAATTATATCAAGTACAAAGGGAGAAAATTTATTATTAAAAAAAATGAAATAACTCTTCATAGCAAAGGAACTTAAATGATTACATAGAATACATTTAAAATAACAAAAGTAACTATAATAGTCTTCTTTTGTAAAACAAAACAAAAAAAAAAAAAAAAAAGGAGAGAGAAAAAGAGAGTCCTTAAAACCTCTTTAATTTATCAGGAAAACCCTAAGAAAAAAATAATCAAGAAAAGAAGGAAAAAAATCCTTACCACAATTAGATTCGGTCATAGTTAAGAAAATTAGAGTTTCCAGTGAGAAATTAACTAAGATTAGAAACCTTAAAAGATAAAATATTGTCGGATGTTGAGTTTTTAATGAAGAGAAAATGAAATAAAAAGAAAACAAAAAAATTATGGCCGGAAATACTAGCTAAAAAATTAGGGAAAAGATAAGATAAAAACAAAAACAAAACATATAGAAAAGGGTTAGAATGAAAGAAATATTGACAAACAAATAAAATAAAAGTAAAAATAAAATAAAACAAAATAAAAATAAATATCTAAACTGTTTTTAGAGAGAATCTTGGAGGGTCTTCTTCACTAAATGAAAAGAAAAAATATTTTGAATGGAAAATGTAAAATGAACTAATGTTTAGAAGAAAGAAAAATGAGCATAGTATGAATTAAAAAAAAAAAAGAAAAAGAAAAATATACATTCAAATTCATTTTGAAGTAAAAATTTTCAACTTAAAATGATGTGTAAATTATCATGTATTAGTTGAACTTGATTCTTAACATCTGTAGGAAAAAAGAGGGGGGGGGTCCTAGAAAAAACTTTTACACAAAGTTAAATATAGGGAAAAATTTTTTTGTAAGTTATAATGGCAATTTTGTAATATGTTGTAATTTTTGGTCTCCTTTTAAGAAGCCTCAAAAATACTTTCCCTAAAAAAAAAAAGAAAAAAGTCAATACTTTCCCTTAAAAAAAAAAAGTCAGAATACTTGCAATAGAATTTGAACACGTGGGAGCCAGGCAACTGCCAACTGAAGCAAAGCAGTAATTATGCAAGAGGAAGGACAATTTTTGAAGGGGGGAAAAAAAAAGGGAGAAGGCAAATTTTATTCACTCCTTTATATATATAGGATATTGATAAGGGAACTATTGGCGGGATGATAGAAAAATTCAGTGTAGTGTGATGTGTAATATCACAAGTCCGGGAACATCATGAGAAATTGTGTATACTTAAAGAGCTATTTATAAAATTAACCCAAAGGATATTTTCCTGAATCCTCACAAAAAAACAAGTAGGGTACCAAATTAAAACCCTAAGCAATTAGACACGGGGGTATTATTCATAAATACTACTAACAAATACAGTGATGTATTTCCTTTAAATGTTGTAGAACCAAAAATACCAAATATTCTCACGATTACATATAATTTATTCTGTCTGAAAATTTGACGAATTTAGTGATTTAGATCAATATTTTTACTAAAAAAAAGTTTAATTTGCGGAGATCTAGTTCATTACATAAAAATTTGGACAAATTAAAATTTGGACAATTTGGACAAATTACACTTTTTCCTCCGAACTTTAGGTCTTGTCACAAAATGTCCTCCAAGCTTCAATTTATAATATTCTTTCCCCCTGAAATTTGGAAAAGTTTGCAAATTTCCCCCATCAATTAAAATTTTGACAAAAAAATACATCTAACACTCGTTGAAAGTATCAGTTGGGGGTATTAAATATATAATTATAAAATGACACACATTGACAGCACTCTTACACCCATTACCTTTATTAAATGTGAACTAACGAAGTTACCTATAAGAGAGAAATATGAGAAAAAAATGACTATCAACCCTAATTAATTACTTTTTTAACTTAATTATAAACGTTTTACATTTAATATCCACAACTCAAGTTTCAAATGAGTGTCATGTGTATTTTTTTTGTCAAAAAATTAGTTGAGTGAAAAAATTCGCAAACTTTTTCAAAGTTAAAGAGGAATGAATGTTACAAATTAAAGTTTGGGAAGCATTTTGTGATAAGACCTATAGTTCGGGAGAAAAATATAATTTGTCCTTAAAATTTATAGGAGATATAATGCCAAAAAAAAAAAAAAAAGCTAATGAATAGTTATGTTGAGGGAAAAAAAAAAACATGATTTATAGAAAGTAAAAGAAAAAAATAGTAAACACCTGATTCTATCATAAGGGGTAGAGTTTAAATTTTCTCATTTTTAAGTTCCAATGAAGACAAATTCTAAGTGTCATTAAAAAAAAAAAAAGATTGTTTCGTTTCAAGTTTTCACTGTTACTTTTCAATCTATCACAAAATGGAACACTAGTAGTGTTTTATTATTGTTTTTTTTTTTTTTTTTTTTTGCTTTTTTGGTTTGGTTTTCTCAAACAGTGTTTTATTTTTGTTAAGATAATTATCATATCTTGCATGTCATTTGTCAAACGGATTTGCTGTGTTACCAAAGGGTGATTGATTCTAATTCTAAAATTTCATTTTTTTTTTCCTTGTCCTCTTTTAATAAAAGGACGCTACCATTACTCTGTTTATGACGCCAACCGCAGACAAAGTTTGTTTAATTAATTAATAAAAACAGACACCCAAATCTCAATATTTTAATTCAACAAATAACAAGTGAAATTGGTTGTTTTACTGTAGTCGTCAATATCAATGGACCTTTCCATTTCTAACGGCATCGGAGCCGGCGACAACGCCGAAACTCCGATGCTGGAAAACTGTGTTGTAAACGGCGCAGTCGACTACAGGGGCCTTCCAGACGCCAGAGCCAGCTCCGGCGGTTGGAGATCGGCGGCTTTTATCATAGGTGAGCTCATGATTGGTGAGGCTGAAACGCCTGGAGTTGTTTGTTGTTATATTGGATTGTAACTAACTGGTAATTAACAATTTGACTTTACAGGCGCGGAGTTTGGGGAGAGGTTCGCCTACTATGCAATCTCTGCCAACCTCATAACGTACCTGACGGGGCCGCTCCGCCAGTCAACGGCGGCGGCGGCGGCGAACGTCAACGCGTGGGGCGGTGTGGCGTTGGTGATGCCTCTCTTGGGGGCTTTCGTCGCCGACTCTTTTCTCGGCCGCTTCCGCACCATCGCCTTCTCTTCCCTGCTCTATGTTGTGGTCAGTTTTCAACAATTCTTTTTCTTGGTTGTTGAAATATTGTGATGTTTATATAAAAATTGAACATCTATTTTCTTGAGTTAATTTTTAATATTGAGTTTTATCCAAACATATTTAACATCACATCAAAAATACTGCTACATGTTGGTAAATTTTATTGAACAATAAAAGTGATATTTTTTATTTTTTATTTTTTCAATTTGATGTCATTCTTTCTTTTTCTTTCTTTGTTCTTTTTTTTTTTTTTTTTCCTTTTGGAGCTGAAATGTTTTGTTTTTTGTTTTTCCCCCAGTGAGCTGAAATGTTATTAAGTATTAATCCACTGTCTACATATTCCAATACAATTTCTGTCGGCGATTTTATTTTAAAGTTTGCAAACAGGGGCCCCTTTAAATGGATTTTTATTTCTTTTTATTTAGGGGTAATTAATATTTTTACACTACGAATTTTGTTTTTATTGAGAAAGTTTATCCTGTATTTTGAACTTTTGCATTTCTATATCATGAAATTATTTTCAACGACTTACACTTTGTTACCATGAGTTCGTAACTTTCTTCTTAGATTCATAGCAAACATTTCACTAATAAACTCATCTTAATATACAAGGAAAGTTTTCCTTTGAAGCCGTAAAACTGTATGTATAAGAAAATTTAAGACGTAAATATTGTAACCACTTTTCTTTCTTTTTGACAAAATGATTGTGAAGTGCTCCTAATTATGGCATGATAGAATGATTTAAAACTCTTGTCTTATATTTGAATCAATTACAGGGGCTAGGATTGCTAACTTTGTCTGCTATTCTGTCATCTCTGAGTGGTTCTGATTGCCAAACCAACGATATCATGTCGTGTTCTCCATCTTTGTTCCAAGTAATATTGTTCTTCTTCGCTCTTTATCTAGTAGCATTTGCGCAAGGTGGACACAAGCCATGCATCCAGGCATTTGGAGCCGATCAGTTCGATGGTGAAGATCCAGAAGAGTGCAAAGCCAAGAGCTCATTCTTCAACTGGTTGTGCTTTGGTATATCAATGGCTTCCTTAGTAACAACGTCGATCGTAAGCTATATACAAGACAATCTGAGTTGGGCATTAGGATTTGGAATTCCTAGCATTTCCATGGTTGTTGCATTGATCATTTTCTTGCTTGGAACTACAACTTACAGGTTTAGCATTACACACAATGAGAAAGGTCCCTTTGTAAGGATCGGTAGGGTGTTTGTTGCAGCATTTTGGAATTGCCGAAGAGCTCCATCGATTATAGCCACTGAAGTGGAAATCCTGCATCGCCAAAAATCTGAACAATACAAGTAAGTAACTTAACCCTCTGTGTATGTTTCAAGGAGAAGAGGTAAAAGAACGGACGACAAATTAAAAACTTTAGTTACTTTCGAAACATTTAAATGCCCGTCAGATGTCTCTTAAAGAACTACTTTCTAATATTCCACATTAAAAAAAGACAAGCTTGTTCATAAACACTTGTACATGGTTTTTTTTTTTTTTTTTCCATTTATTTTTAATGTTTCAATTAAGGGAAAAAAAAATTATATCAGGAAAAATGAAATCACTACTATAATTTTGGATCCCATGATCTGGCAGCTTCCTTGACAAAGCCGTGATTGCACCATGTCATTTGAAGGAAGATGACTGGGTTTGTAGTGTAGCTGAGGTTGAAGAAGCGAAGGCTGTACTTAGACTTATTCCGATACTGGGGACGTGCTTGATATATGGTATCTTTTATGCTCAGCCCGGAACCTTCTTTACAAAGCAAGGAGCTACAATGGAGAGAACGATTGTGTCTGGCTTCAAAATACCAGCTGCTTCACTACAATGTTTTATCAGCATTGCTATGCTTACCTTCATTCCCATTTACGACCGCGTTTTTGTTCCGTTTGCTAGAGCTTTCACCAGAAAACCATCTGGCATCACAGCGCTACAGAGAATAGGAGCTGGAATTTTCTTATCTGTTTTCACAATGGTAATTGCAGCTCTAGTTGAGATAAAGCGTCTCAAAACCGCTAAAGAATACAATGTGGTTGATAAGCCAGATGTGACAATCCCAATGAGTGTCTGGTGGTTGGTACCTCAGTACATCTTGTATGGAATAACCGTTGTTCTCACCATGGTTGGTCTGCAAGAGTTCTTCTATGATCAGGTGCCTACCGAACTAAGAAGCATTGGAATTGCCCTTTACCATTGTATATTTGGTGTCGGGAGCTTCTTAAGCAGCTTTCTTGTCACTGTCATTGATAATGCAACTGGCGGGTCAGGGCGTGATAGCTGGTTTTCGAATAATCTAAACCAGGGTCATCTTGATTACTTCTATTGGCTACTGGCCGGACTCAGTGCTGTAGGATTTGCTGTCTACTTCCATTTCGCAAGATCTTACATCTATAATAGGAGAGAGACAATGTAAATGTTGTGTTCTACCACTGTTTTCAGTAATTAGTGTAGCAGTTGCTGTCAATAATTTTCATACCAAAGATTGCTTTAAAAGCCTAGATTCTTTACTTGTAAATGTCCTGTAACAACCCTAGCAAGTTTAGTCTTTAACTAAACTTAACTAGAACATGTCACTAAGTTATACATTTATAAAATCTGCTATAACACAGAAACATAGTAAAATCAAGATAGTTATATGATAAGATATTAATATTAAATATTTACAGAACTCTTCATCATAGTTTAATAAAAAATATGAAGAGTTGGTATTACAACTTTCCCAGATTGTTAGTACTATCTCAAAACAAAACTTTTGTAGTGTAGCCCGCAGAGTTTTTTGATAAGCATTTTTCATCAAACAACTTTAGCTTAGTATGTACATAGGTTCCATGACATCAGGTTCTCAAAAGATGTTCAGCCTGCCACTATGTTACTTCCTCATTCTTTGCTTCACCACCTATGCCATGAAACTTTAAAATGAGCTAAAAGCCCAGTAAGCGGAACATAGTTAAATACAAAACAATTAAACTACAATCTGTTCTTAAAATACTTTTCTCATAAATTTTGAATCTTCTTACTGCAAATAGAAATCCAAATCAACATTTAAAACATATCATGAAAGCCCTTGAGATATGACACATATTGGGTTTAAACTACATAATCATTTACTATTTATTTTCTTTAAGTTTGGCCAAACATTTTCATTACTGTCATTGGGATTGGTATTAGTCATGTCCCTTTCAGGACCCATCCGTGGGTATCAGTCAGTCCCAATGACACTATTGTAGTGGGGTTACCACATTCCGTAGATATTCCCATAATTTCATAGGCCACATCTAGAATTTGCAAACCTTTAAAACATTATTGGCATGTTTACTTACGCTTAATCGGAGTGAGCATGAATCGGAGTGGGTAGGATTTGGAGTGGGCTGGATTCGAAATCAAGATTCGGAGTCAGAATATACTGTTACTTGGATTCCAGGAATCAGAGTCGGAATCACTATCAATCCCATTCATGCGATTACTTAGAACAGGAATCGGAGTTAATTACTGTAAATTTACTTATATACCCATTTATTTATTATATTTTCAAAAATTAAAAAAATTATTAAATTTTGTTTATTTATTATCATACTATTAATCAAAAATAAAATAATCATTATGATATTAAGGCAATAAAATTAAATTGTGTAATTTTTTGTTTAAAAAAAATTAAAAAGAATAAAAAATAAAAAAGAATTAAAATTAGTAAAGTATAAAAAAATATAAAAATAGAATCATAATAATATATTATGATAAAAAAAAGTTTTTCATTTACTCTAATAACATTAATAGTAATTAGGATAGTTATATAATATTAAGTTAATAAAAAATATATTATATTTAGTTAATAAAAATAATTAATATAGGTTGTTATTATTTTTTAATACAATTTTTTTACAAATGAACTAAGGATAAAATGGTAATTTAATGTTAATAGTAGGAATGAGAGTCACAATCCGGAGGGGGGCATAGGATTGTCAATCCCCTTCTTCAATCTCAAATTGGTGTGGGACCCACCATTCTCACTCCCATTTCAGGAAAAAAATGAGCAAGTAAACAAGGGATTTACTCCCATTCTCCACTCTCATTCCCTACTCCTGATAAGTAAACATGCTATATAAACATGTCACAAAACCTTTTAATAAACCATACTTTCCTTTAGCTTTCATACTTGCAAATCATACTCTTTCCTATAAGGGGAAACATTATATCCATTGTTTCATTTTAAAATGCTAAACATGTGTCAAAAACAATAAACACTATACCATATTCTTTTTAAGTCTCTATGACACAGTAAGTAGAATTCCTACTTACCTCTTTAAAGTTATAGAATTCCTACTTACCTCTTTAAAGTTGAACTACAGCAGAGAAATTGACCCCACCGTTTTGAGGAAGTTGATCGTGCTTGTCCTAAGGTCCATGATCAAGTCATTTTACATTTAAAAGTATCTTCAATAAATTAAAAGACATATAAATAGAAATATATGCATTATGGTATCACTTTTCAATGTTTTAGACCATTTAAGGTCCTTTAGGACAAGTTCTAAGCACAAACAAAACCTTTATATAGTTGCTATCCACAAATTTCTAGCTACAGAATCTAACATTTGAAAATTCACCAAAAATCTGATTTATAACATTTACCCCTGCAATTTTGTGGAGAGCAAGATTCATATATATACTTTAATTTCACAAAATTTTAGCTTCAAATACAGAGTATAAACAGAGAAAAGAAACTCGGAATCCTACTGCCCTGTTATAGAAATATCAGTTTTCTCAATCAAACATTTTCACAAACACCTTCTGTACAACTTCATAAAATACTTTAAAAACAATCAAATCTCTTTTCAAATCAGACCTCACAATGCTTTACAGCTCAAATAACATAGAACCATCAAGAATCTTGAATAAAATCAGAAGTTAATACATTTAGAAGAAAAATCAAGGCACACTTTTGACATGAATTATCTCAAGTAAATCTAATCAAACACAACTTAAAACCTCACATCTCTAACTTTGAATAGCTTCAAAATCCATTAAAAAAATCCTAATTTAAACTGATCTTAGATAGCTTATAAAATTCAGACCTCAAAAATGATGACAAACTCCACTTTGAGCTCAACTAGCTTGAACGAAAATGGTGTTTGTGTGGAAATCCAAGAATGAGCTTTTGAAGGAAGCTTAGTCTTGATTTGTTTTGTGATTTAGGAGGGGAAGAAGGTCTTGTTGAGAAAATATAATGAAGAAGATCAGTTGTTGGAGTTTTTGTTTTGTTTTTTGTTTTTTGTTTTTGTTTTCCTTCTTTCTTTCTCTTGCTGCGTCTCACCTTTCTTCCTGTACTATAAATGGTCGGTAAGCAACCTCTATGTAGATAATCACAAAAACTTGGATAACAAGGTTTATCTTTTATCAATATATTCTCCGAACCTTGGATAACAAGGTTTATCCAATTGGATAACCATGATGCTTGAACAACATGGCACTAATGGATAGACTTGACAGCTAGCAAAACAAATCTTTAAAAAAATTATGTAAAATGTCGAAAAGAATTTAAAATTATGTTAGATCTTTAAAAATATATTTTCTTTGTAAATAAGTCCATAGAAAATTTTAATAAACTTCATTTAAAGTGTATTCTATAACTTTAGATTACCATTCTTATACAAACAATCTTATGGACAAAGTACAGCTTTACTTCTGGTGGTTGTCAACTTTCCTCTGCACAGTTACTTAAAAAAATGTAGTTAAACAATTTTTGTAGCACATAAATTCTTAAAAAATAAAAAAAAAACATTTCATATAAAATGATTAATATTATTACTAATAAACACTTAATAATAATACTAATAAAATATTAAACATATTTGTTAAACTTAATTATTTTAAATTAATTAAGCTCGGCGTTACATGTCCTTTAAAGCTCCTTTCGTAAATTCTGGCAGTAGTCTCCAAAGTGGTTCGTTCGTGCCATATTGTTTTATCGGGTGTGTTTGGGTCGTCTCTCTCTCTCTCACAACGTTGAGTTGAGCAAGTTTATTTCAAGTGAAAATTTTGAACTAAACAAATAGAATAGATAAATCCTAAAATTTTGGTAGATTTTTTTTTTCACTTTTTTTATTCTACTATTTTTCCTTCTATATATATTCTTTCCTTCCTCTTTCTTTGTTTCTACTATTTTACACGTATTATCACGTCGGTCAATCTCAATCTCGTTTTATGGGAAAAGTGGTTGTGTTCTATTAGAATAATGTTAAATATTCAAACTCTAATAATACAAATACCAATTTATATGGTATGTAAATTGTTGATATGTGTTAATAGAAATGTCATTTTTATCTATGGATGCGAGTACTCACCTCTCATAGGGTAGGTATAGGAGATAGTATATGAGTGTGGGGACGGATATGGGGGTTAAGATTAACCACCCGCGCGGGTGTGAGGTGAGAGTAGGGGAAGCTACCCATTGTGACAACCCCTCCTGGGAGATGAGCCGTCAAATACATACGTAAACTTAACTTGTATCGTTTTAATTTCCAAAATTCATGGATTTTTTTTCTTACTTATTACTTGTTAAACTCATTATCTATTAGATAACTACTCATAAGGTATTAGAGAAAAAAAACATAAGTAAAGTATCATAGTACCATATATTACAAACCATTTCATTTTTTTTTAAGCTGCGGAAATTTTTTTTTTAAGCGAAATGTTATCCATGCACCCTCTTTCTCCACTGTCACATCATCCGTCTTGTCTATTCATCCATTCAGTTGATCACGGGTTTCTTACCCATATTACCTACAATATAAATTTCTTGAATGAGCTTTTGCCCAGTAAGTACAAATATAAATCTCACAATGTATGAATAATTAGCATGACATTTTATGCAATTCTAAAGTCTTTTGCTTCAAAACTTATTGGGCCCCATTGTGTACGTACCAGGTGCGCGCGACCATTGGGGAGTTGGGGGAGCGACCCTCCAGTTGTACCCAAGGTCATATATAAATCGTTCATGAATTTTACCTCACATGAGTGGAGGTTGGTATAACACTTTTCTAATATTTCATTTTCATTAGCCTCATGTAATTAGGTGAGTGATCATACAAATATGACATGTCATAATATCATAAAAAAAATATTTGAATAACATAAACATTGAGGCATCGTAATCATATTCACGTAATTGGCATATAAATCACCACATATGCACACCAACACAACAAGTATTCATAGTTTTATGTTGTAAGTGAGATCTGTAATTACAAGAATTCGATAATCTGAGATTTTTCTATCAGTCGACCTCGCTCTAGTACACCGTCGGCACCGCATCCTGATTTAAGCGACACCTGACAGTTAGAGCAGTATTTTAAACTGACCATTCTTCTTATGAATATTTCTTTTCTTTTCTTTTCTCTTTTTTTTTTTTGTTTTTTTGTTTTTGGCAAATCCTTACTATTTTGCATGTAGTTTGCTTTAAATTCTCTATATCTTACTTTCTACTTGAACAACACAGAAAAATCACCTTTTCTGTATAAAAAAAGATCTCAAATAATTTAAGAAATTCCCGTTTTACCCCAATTTTTGACAAAATTCTCATTTTAACTCTTATTAGACTTTCCTTTGTTTTTATTGTTATACCCCTTGGCCTATAAGTAAATTTAAGACAAATGAAACAGTCACTCATACTGAAACATCCAGTTTACAAATCTATTTCTTTTTTTTTTTTTTTTTTTCTTTTTTTTTTTTTTTCTGTTTCTTTGAAAACAACAATGGCAATTCACTGCCCTCCGTTTATTGAAAAATAAAACCACAACTTGTTTGTGTACCTTTCTCTTTTAACTTCATTTTATCAATTTCTTTTCGAAAAGTGCTCATCTAACACTTTTTTCACATGAAACTTGCACTAATCATTTTCTTATCACATGCATCTTTTGCAAGAATCCCAGAGTCTAACATAAGAATAGACTTTTATATTTGTATACATACATCAAACTTTCTCACTAAAATCCATTCATGAGCAACACACCAACAAAAGTTATCAACTTTTTATTTATTAAACTACAAACTTTATTTAAAAAGTTTGTTTCTTGTACCATGACCATTCCAAACACATGATACATCATTAGCTTCATTACTGTTGGCTAAAAACATTCAAACCACAACATCAACTAATCATACAAGAATGGAGAGATTTCATAATATATACATATTCATGATTCCCAAATAGTTCATTAAACCAAGTCCATCAATGAAATAGTTTATATATATATATATATATATTTATATATTCATCTCTTTATTATTATTACTTTTTTTTTTTTCTAAAATCACATAATCCAACTTCAAGAAAAAAAAAAAAAACAAATTTGAGTATCTTACGTAGCTCCCTTCAAATTGATATTTAGCTTAGTTGCACCTCCTTGAAAATCCTTTGGTTTCTTGGTAGAGACTAGACAATAAAATTTCCATTTCTTAGAATAGAAATTTCTCAAAATAAGAATAAAAAAAAAAACATAAAACTTTTACAAATTTATTACTTTTTATGATTACTAAACACTTTGATTTCTTGAATAAAAACTTGCTAGAGAACCAAGCTTGAAGATTTGGAGGGATAAATTTTTTTTTTTTCCTCTTCTTCGTCTCTGTCTCCAGACGTTTCTTCTTCTTTGAGATGAAGAGACAATTACTTCTCTCTCTCTCCTTGTGTGTGTTTAACTTATGTGGAAGACAGCCCTTTTTTTTTTTTTTTAATCCTTATCCACTAAGCCATACTTGTCAAGGTGTGGGCCATTAGATTAAAATCCATATAATCTTAACTCTTGATCCTCGAAGATAATTATACTTTAATTCTTATCCTATTCAGCAGTCATTTATAATATGTTATGATTCAACATAATAAATTTTACACTGGAATTTAAAAAAAAAAAAAAAACTGTTCAAACAACTTTTAATATTTAAAAATATAGATATATTTAAACTGTTAAAACAATTTTTTTACTTTTTAGTTTTACAGTTCAGAATTAAATTCTGACTATTGTAATTTGATTCAGAAATAATTGTAAATTCCACTTCTTTACATGATAAAGTTATATAATGGACTTGGCATTTTTTATTGGGATTTTCATGATCACTTTTATTTATTTATGATCTTTATTGAAATTTCATAAATTCCCAAATTTTTTGCATACTGAAAAATATAACTAGTGGCATAGAGACATATTGTATCATAAAATTATAAGAATTTACATCTTTACTACAGAAAAATCACGGTTTAATTTCTATTCAACTCGGAAATTAATGTCGTGAATTTTCCAGTCGTTACACCCATATTCGTACCCACCCTGTATATAGTCCCTTATAATAGAAGAAGAATTAAGTTAGTATTTAACGTTTTAGGTTACTTTATAAATTTAGTTTTATAGATTTCTAAAGTTTGAATTTGTTTTTAATATTTTAATTTCATTTTTAATTATAACTATGTTGTTCAAATTTATGAAATCTTTAATATAAGTTATTTTAAAATTTTTTTATAATAATTCTTGATGAGTAAATGGGTTGGATATGTGCATAGCACCTCCAGGGGGTATTACTTATCCCCACACCCATATTAAATTAGACGGGTATGGGGATGGGAGAAGCATACCCGCACTCGCCCAACCACATTGCTATCCCTATGTGTTAAAAGGATGTCATTGCTATCCCTATGTGTTAAAAGGATGTCATATACATATTGATAACTAGTGGCGAAGCCTTTTTTTTGTTGTGGGGGGGGGGGGGGGGGGGGGGGGGGGGGGGAGGAGAGGGGGAGGGGAAGGGGAAGTGAGTTAAACTAAATTTTATAGTAAAAAATTGTTCGGCTTTTCTTCTTTTTTTCTTATATAAACTTTGTAATCTAAAATAATCAATTTGAAAAAGTCCAAAATATAAATTTAAATAATATTGTAATTGACTCTTTGTTTATTTGGAATTTTAAATGTGAAATAATGTAAAATTATAAATCTAATATTGGAACATAAATCAAACTTTTTAGAAAAATCTAAATAAAGTTTGTACTTCAAAATTTCAGGAAATTAGGGACTTATATGAAAAAAAAAAGTGTGAAAGGGGCATTAAAACAAAAGAGCACATTGGGCCAGGGGTGACAGCAGCCCCCGGGCAAAATATAGCTCCACCACTGTTGATTACAACCATCATGTGAATTGGTATTTGAAAATTAGAATTAAAATCATGATGTCGCTAGCATTATCCATATTATAATAATTTATATATATACACAGCTTGTCTTAAATCTGATACCGAAAGACAAACAGTACCGACGTGGTCTTCATTTTGTGTCAGCCAATGCACACTTGGTTGAAGGAGGGTGATTGTCATTGAAAAAGGCAGGATGGATGTTAGAAAATGCAGGCTGGAAGTAAGGAATGAATAATGCATTTTAATCGAACGAAGGGCGGATTGGCAATTTTATGTTGGTAGTAATTAAATAAAAGAATTGGAGGTGAATGTGTATTTATGAAGGAATCTATGTATATTTGAGGGAAATACGATGTGAAATTATTGTAGATACAATGTGAAATGAGGCATGGATGTCGTTGTCGTTGTCATTGGCATAGGGAAAAAAACTTAAAGACATATGTATAATTTGATGACCAATAATGAAAAAACAATATAAATACAATATAAAATACATCAAGGTTGTCGTAACATATGTATATTAGGATTATCAAAAATGAAGAAATCATATTGTAAAGAATTGGTGAAATATAGCATGGGTGTCGTTGGCCTAGGACATTCTTAGAATGGGAAGAACAATTGGAAGGGGAAATAGTAACTACTATTGGTCACGACACATACGAATAGTTAGGAGAAACGGGAAGGAAAATAAAAGTAAACTGACTAGATGGAAATGAAGTAGGAATGTCGTTGGGATGGTGAAATTGCAAGCACTAGAAGAAGTTTTGGAAAGGGAACATGTAAATACGGGGATGTGAAACTGTAGTTAAGCAAAGAAAGGACAAAAAATAAGCAGTGAGAAAATACTCATAACGCAGTTATGAGACTAATTGAAAATCATATAATGCAGCAGATAGTTGATGATATTGAAAGACAAGTTAAAAATCATGAAGTTATTATAGATGCGGCCATATTTTAGAGATGTGCTCTTTTGGGAGCATTTTTCAAAAAACCCCTTAATTAAACGTGTGGGTTGGGCCCATTAACTAAATGCATTGTGCTTGAACAGCCATCAAGCCCGGTCCATTTTCACATCTATAGGTGGTCAAATCTAGAATTGCTCTGACATGAAGCATTGCAGGAGAAGTGTTGAGAAGAAACCAGGTAGGAAAATAAAGACGCATGGATTACAATAGAACAAATTATAGTTTAGCAAAAACCCATGCATTAGATAACTAGAAGTAGTAGTTGGCAACTGTCTAGGGTTGATATGAGTCAATTAGAATCTTCAGCTCAAACCAATGCAAGGTGAAACATTATATACAGCAGCATGGTAAATCATAGAACTGTATAGCAGAATGAACATTTACAACATGAATCTTGCGCCTATTTTTCTTCTTTTCGACGGAACTACTTATAAATGCTCCTAAGTGTGGCATATCAGAATGATATAGAACTCTTCGCTTAAATTTGAATCGATGGCAGGGGCTTGGTTTGTTGACTCTGTCAGCTATTCTGCCGTCTCTGATTGGTTCCGACAGCGAAACCAATGATACCACGTCATGTTCTCCCCCTTCGTCCCAAGTAATATTGTTCTTCTTTTCTCTATATCTAGTAGCACTTGCTCAAGGTGGACACAAGCCATGCACTCAGGCTTTCGGGGCCGATCAGTTTGATGGTGATGATCCGGAAGAGTGCAAAGCCAAGAGCTCATTCTTTAACTGGTGGTATTTTGGTGTGTGCGCTGGTGCCTTTGTAACAATGGCAATTGTAAGCCACATACAAGAGAATCTCAGCTGGGCTCTCGGATTTGCGATTCCTTGTGTTGCTATGGTCATTGCATTGGCTGTTTTCTTGCTTGATACGATGACTTATAGGTTTGGCATTACACACAATGGGAAAGGTCCCCTTGTGAGGATCGGTAGGATGTTTGTTGCGGCATTTAGGAACCGGCGAAGAGCTCCATCGACTATAGCAACTTAAGTTGAAGTCCGGCCTCACTCAAGTTCTGAACAATACAAGTAAGTAACTTACCTCTGTGTACATTTGATATTTGTCGGACTTTATTATATATCTTTCATCTAGTCTAGAAGCTCTTTTATCTTTCTATAACCGGCCAAGGAGATTTTGCCTTACACGGATTTTCAATAATTACTTGTATCTATGCCCCTCTTATGTATTTTGGATCCCATGATCTGGCAGATTCCTTGACAAAGCCTTGATGGCACCTTATCCTTTGAAGGAAGATGGTTGGGCTTGTAGTGTAGCGAAGTTGAAGAAGCGAAGGCTGTACTTAGACTTGTTCCGATATGGGGGGCGTGCTTGATATATGGTATTTTGTTTGCGCAGTCCAGAACTTTCTTCACAAAGCAAGGGGCTACAATGGAGAGAACGATTGAGTTTAGCTTCAAAATCCCAGCTGCTTCACTACAATGTTTTATCAGCATTGCTATCCTTACTTTCATTCCCATTTATGACTGCGTTTTTGTTCCATTTGCTAGAGCTTTCACCAGAAAACCATCTGGCATCACTACGCTACAGAGAATAGGAGCTGGAATTTTTATATCTATTTTCACAATGATAATTGCAGCTGTAGTTGAGATTAAGCGTCTCAAAACCGCTGAAGAATACAATCTGGTTGATAAGCCAGATGTGACAATCCCAATGAGTGTCTGGTGGATGTTACCTCAGTACATGTTGTTTGGAATAACCGATGTTCTAGTCTTGGTTGGTCTGCAAGAGTTCTTCTATGACCAAGTGCCTACAGAACTGCGAAGCATTGGACTTGCACTATACCTTAGTGTATCTGGTGTTGGGAGCTACTTAAGCAGCTTTCTTGTGAGTGTGATTGAGAAATCAACCGGCGGGTCGGGGCAGGATAGCTGGTTTTCGAATAATCTAAACCGGGGTCATCTTGATTACTTCTATTGGCTACTTGCTGGACTCAGTGCTGTAGGATTTGCTGCCTACTTCCATTTTGCAAGTTCTTATATTTACAATAGAAGGGGTACCAAATAAATGCTCTGTGTCCCTTGTACATATGTCTGTAATTATTAAGAAAATGGCTTTTTATTTATTTTATTTTTATTTTTTATTTTTGCTGAATATTAAGTTCTTTACATGTAAATGAATGCTCTATCACAGTTCCACACGTTGAAACCTGAATGAAATTAGAAATAAAGATATGAAATTGAGAAAATTAAAATTCAAAAGTTGTTTACTTCATTTTTCAAAAAAAAAAAAAAAAAAAAAAAAACTAAAATTTGTATTTAGGTGCTTTTTAATCTGTCTCAGTTTTCAACGATGCCCTATAAGAATAATTCACTTGTTTCACTTATTTTTGGTTTATATATTAATAATAAAAAATTAAAAACTATTTGGTCGGTTTTGGTTCATCCAAACCTATAACTATCGACGATCATCGGTGCTGACAAGAGATTGAAACCATATGGTTCCGCCGATATCGGATGGCTTTGGTCAGTCGTTTTAAACAAAATAAATATATCTTATGTCATTAACATCCAGTTTTTAGTGAAAAGAAAAAGAATTAACTTGTAATTTTGTGAGCTAAATATTTTCCAAATGAGTGCTACTTTTCAAGTCATCTTGCACAAGTCCTCACTTTATTGTTGGTCTCTCAAAATAAGTTTCTAAATAATATTTTAGTCCATAATATCTAACATGAAAACCTTGCCTCCCGATTACAAATTAATTTATATTAGTCACCGCGTCCAACCCTCCTTTCACATTCCAAGCAGGAATTGTGCCTGTGTTTTTATTTTTATTTTTTTGAATTCGATAAGTTGATATTCATAAAACCTCACTATGGTATCTTGTATTTAAGAAAATATCATCCCAGTACCATGAATATATTATTTAGGACATAAAATGCCAATTAAGTCCTTTTAATCCAAATATGTCTAGCTTGATCTGAAGTTATATTTCATTCTATTCCCTTTCTTTTTTAATGTGCTTTTTTATGTTTGTTTGTTTTTTTTTCATATTTCATTTTAGGTTTATTTTTCACCTTCTGGTTTCCTTCTTGTCCTCTAGATCAATATTTTAGTGGTGTTTTTGTTTGATTTTCACTAGATTTGATTCTACGTGAAATGGGTAATGGCCATAGTGCCACATGGTCCTAACAATCAATCCTTCCGAGGCTTTCATTGATGATAGGGATTTTTGTAAAAAAGAGTCTTATATATGTTCAGTCTTAATGTGTTGTGTTACTTTACCGCTATGAGATTTTAGGCATACGTCTTTCTTATTGAGCTTCATTATAAGTACTGGTGGAATTGGTCTCAATGGAGGATTATGCCACAAGTATTACAGTTGTTTGAATACCTTTTTTGAGTTGAAATTTTCCATTTTCGAAAAAAAAGAAGAAAAACAGGTAGGATACCAAATTTTAAATAAATAAACAAATAAATAAACAGTAAATATTGAAATATAATATTTTTCATAAATCCTCGTAAGAGATCATTTAGACCAACGGAGATTTTTGTTCATTACATAGAAAACGCAGTGCGGAAAAAAAAAAAAAAAAAGAATGAATGAAGGAAAGTCGATGAACATTCATGTTAAGAAAAACCCATAAAATCTAATAAAGACCACATTCGAAGTGTTATATATACAAGGAGAGTCTCCCATTGGACACCTCCAAATTACCGGATACATACAGTAGTTTTACTTGCACCGTTGGATTAGAATTTTACAACAAGATTAATGGAGGGTAAAAAATGAAGGCAAGCTATATTATTATCTGACAGTTGACACATATAGAGGCAGTTCAAGATTTAAAAAACGTGGGAATCGAGAGAAAACATTAAAGAAAAAGATGCTATAAAAAAGTATAAAAGAAAAAGAAGTGGGATGGCCACTGTTCGAAAAGGTCAAAGACATCCTTTAGAAAACATACTTACCCCTCTCTCCTTACAAATAATATTAAATTAAGCCAAAGAGGAAGTGGAATAAATAAGAGGACTTGAGAGTTCTCTCCCTCTCAACCAAAGAAGAAGTGGAGAAGAGGACCTAAGGAACCAACACAAAGGACCATGTTTTGTCTTTTGAAGTCCAGTTATGTTTTAGCAATCATTCATGGTTAATGGAAGGTTACATTTCTGACAGGTTATATCTGAAATACACACATCCCTATATATCTCTCTAAATACAGTTTTAGGATCTCAAACTTATACTTCGCCGTGCCCAGATTCAGACTACACATTTTAATCATTTTCACCTATCCACATTTTACCACTGGAAATATCGATATCACTGAAAATTAACATAAAATACGGAAATTCATTTTAAAATACTAAATTTTTAAATAGAACTTTATGAGACTTTAAAATAGTAAATAAGACATAAATTAAATAAAATTCTCAATTAAAATACTAAGTATGGTAAGAAGTGATCATAAAATGATAAGTTTACCTTTCGCAATTAAGTAAATAATTGAAAGGCAACATTAATATAAGTATATTATATTCATTGTTTCATACATGATAAGAAAATATTAATATTAAAAAAGCTTTTAGGATATTTGAAAGTATTTGTAGTACATGGATGTGAGAAGATATTTCAATGTAAAATAATATTTCTTTTATGAAGTAGGATATTAGCAGTAATTTTATAATACATAGAGTTAAGAGAGTTATGCCAATAAAATCACCATTTTGATTTTCCACTTAATTTTAAAAAGATAAAAATTAGTGAGCCCTATTACAAACTATTTTTTGGGATAAGAGAAATATGTTAAAAACTTGTTGTGTGATGGTAAATGGCAGAAAAATTTTTGAATGATGGTAAATAGCATATTTATAATAAATAAGGTATTTATGAAGCACTATTTGTGATAAAATTATCTTAAAAATATTCTTGTAAATAAAGTACTTGCAGTAAATTTTATATTTATGATAAATAATTCATAATAAAGTATATATATGATAAAATTACCTTAAAAATTTCATGTAAATAAACATAAAATGCTATTTAGCTCAAATATTTTTTAAATATAATATTTACTTTAAGTATTTTTAATATTAATTAAAAAAATGACCTATTTGCTATTTTTTTTTTCTCATCCTTTTTTTTCATTCCCAAACATCATTTTCCCTCGACTTCGTTTCACTTTCCATCCTACCTAACATAGCATAATGGTATTTTTTTATTCTTGAATGTCATTTGTCGTTTCCTGCGTCACCAAAGCGTCATTCTCATTCTGAAATTTCTTCTCTTTCTTCTTCTTCTTCTTGTTTTTTTTTCCCTCTCCTTGTCCTATTCTTAAAGGACGCTCTCATTATTTTGTTTATGACGCAAACGAGAAACAAAATATGTTTAATTACGCTCAAATCTCAATCATTTATTCAATTAGTAACGAGTGGAATTTGTTGTTTGTGTCAACTGTAGTAGTCAATATTAATGGACATTTCCGTCTCTAACCGGATTGAAGCCGGCGATGACGCCGAAGCTACGATGCTGGAAAACGGTGTCGTGGACGGTGCCGTCGACTACAAGGGCCGTGCCGCCTCCAGGGCCAGCTCCGGCGGTTGGAGATCGGCGGCTTTTATCATAGGTGAGCTTATGATTGGTGATCAGGCTGAAACGCCCGGAGATGTTTGTCGTTTTATTGGATGGTAACAGGTAATTAACAAGTTGACTTACAGGTGGGGAGTTTGGGGAGAGGTTCGCCTACTATGGAATCTCTTCCAACCTCATAACGTACCTGACGGGGCCGCTCCGTCAGTCCACGGCGGCAGCGGCGGCGAACGTCAATGCATGGGGCGGAGTGGCGTTAGTGCTACCTCTCTTGGGGGCTTTCGTCGCCGACTCTTTTCTCGGCCGCTTCCGCACCATCGCCTTCTCTTCTCTGCTCTATGTTCTGGTCAGTTTTCAACAGTTATTTTCTTAGTCATCGATGAAGATTTAGTTAGATTGTGAATTTTTATTTTATTTTATTTTTATTTTTATTTTTGCTACTGAATTAGATTGTGAATTTGTTTCAAAGTTGTTAAGTTATTGGAGTACTGTGATGTTTATACGTAGACTGGTGATGTTTATACGTAGATTGAGCATCTTTTTTCTTCAATTAATTTTTGGAATGAGATCAATCCAAATCCATTTAACATTGTATCAAATTCAGAATTTGTCCCACATCGCTAACTTACAAGTTCAACTTCAGTTAAAAAAGAAAAGAAAAGAAATACTAGCTCGAGAGTCAATTCCTGATGTTTGGAAAATAGTAAATTATGTTGGTCAATTAGAGTGTGAGTTTTGCTTTTTCCCTATTAATTTCATTCTTTCTTTTTCTTTCTCTGTCTTTTTTTTTTAAGCTGAAACTTTTTTTTTACCCCCTTAATAGTGAGATGAAATGTTATTAAGTATAAATCCACATATTCTAATTCAATTTCTGTCGGCGTTTTCATTTTATAGTTTGCAACCAGGGGCACCTTTAATTGGACATTTATTTATTTACTTTTACGGGTTATTTCCATTTTTATACCTTTTATTTTATTTGTACTAATAAATTGTACTCTGTATTTTGAACCTTAATATTTTATACCATCAGATTGCATTCAAGGGCTTAAGCTTTGTTTCCCATGAGTTCTGAACTTTCTTCTTAGATTCATAGCAAACATTTCGATCGCTAATAAACTCATCTTAACATACAAGGAAAGTTTTCATTTGAAACCGTATACCTGTATGAATATGAAATATTTAAGACATAAATATTGTACCCACTTTTTTTTTCTTTTTTTGACGAAATTATTGTGAAATGCTCCTAAGTGTGGCATATTAGAATGATATTACTCTTGGAACATATTTGGATCGGTTACAGGGGCTAGGTTTGCTAACTCTGTCGGCTATTCTGTCACCTCAGAGTGGTTTTGATTGCCAAGCCAACGATATCATGTCGTGTTCTCCTTCTTTGTTCCAAGTAATATTGTTCTTCTTTGCTCTTTACCTAGTAGCATTTGCGCAAGGTGGACACAAGCCATGCATTCAGGCATTTGGAGCTGATCAGTTTGATGGTGAAGATCCAAAAGAGTGTAAGGCCAAGAGCTCATTCTTCAACTGGTTGTGCTTTGGGATATCTATGGGTTCTCTAGTAACAATTTCGATCGTAAGCTATATACAAGACAACCTGAGTTGGGCTCTAGGATTTGGAATTCCTTGCATTGCGATGGTTGTTGCATTGGTCATTTTCTTGCTTGGAACTACAACTTATAGGTTTAGCATTCCACACAATGAGAAAGGTCCATTCGTGAGGATCGGTGGGGTGTTTGTTGCATCATTTAGGAACTGGCGAAGAGCTCCATCGACTATAGCCACCGAAGTGGAAATCCTGCATCACCAAAATTCTGAACAATACAAGTAAGGTACTTAACGGTAGATGAATTAGAAACTTCAATTACTTTTGAAAAATTACTATCATCCCACATTAAAAAGAGACAAGCTTGTTCATCAACACTTGTACATGGTTTTTCTTGTTTTGTTAGTTTTGATGTTTCAAATAAGGAAAAACATGAACTCATACAAACATGAAATCCTTGTTTTAACATATGAATCAATGCCCCTCTAATGTATTTTGCATCTGATCTGGCAGATTCCTTGACAAAGCTTTGATTGCACCTTATAATTTAGAGGAAGATGGTCGGGTTTGTAGTTTAGCTGAGGTTGAGGAAGCAAAGGCTGTACTTAGACTTGTTCCGATATGGGGGACATGCTTGATATATGGTATTTCGTGTGCTCAGCCCACAACCTTCTTTACAAAGCAAGGGGCTACAATGGAGAGAACGATTCTATCTAGCTTTAAAATACCAGCTGCTTCACTACAATGCTTCATCAGCATATCTATCCTTATCTCCATTCCCATTTATGACCGCGTTTTTGTTCCGTTTGCTAGAGCTTTCACCAGAAAATCATCCGGCATCACAACGCTACAGAGAATAGGAGCTGGACTTTTCTTATCTGTTTTCACAATGGTAATTGCAGCTGTAGTTGAGATTAAGCGTCTCAAAACCGCTGAAGAATACAACCTGGTTGATAAGCCGAATGTGACAATCCCGATGAGTGTCTGGTGGTTGTTACCTCAGTACATCTTGTTTGGAATAACTGAAGTTCTCACCTTGGTTGGTCTGCAAGAGTTTTTCTATGATCAGGTGCCTACAGAACTAAGAAGCATTGGACTTTCTCTTTACCTTAGTATATTTGGTGTTGGGAGCTTCTTAAGCAGCTTTCTTGTCAGTGTAATTGAGAAAGCAACCGGCGGATCGGGCCGGTATAGCTGGGTTTCGAATAATCTAAACCAGGGTCATCTTGATTACTTCTATTGGTTACTTGCCGGACTCAGTGCTGTAGGATTTGCTGCTTACTTCCTATTTGCAAGATCTTACATTTATAGTAAGAGAGGGACAATGTAAATGATGTGTTCTACTTCTACCACTGTTTTCCGTAATTAGTGGAGCAATTGTTAACAATATTTTATACGAAAGATTGCTTTAGAATCCTAGATTCTTTACTTGTAAATGTCCTTTAAGCTGTTTTCATAAATACTGGCAGCAGTCTCCAAAGTGGTTCGTGCCACTTTGGTTTTACGGGTATATATGTTTGTGTCGTTAATCTCTCTCAAAGCGTCGGAGCAATAAATTCTTTTATTTCGAGTGTAGAATTTATTTATCTAAAATTTTGAACTAAACAAATAGTACAATATATCCTAAAATTTAGGTTTTTTTTTTAAATTAATTAATTGCTCTTTTGGTCCTAAACCTTTTAACAATGTTGCGTTTTGGTCTCTAATTTATTTTTTTTGGTGTCTAAAAAGTCCCCAAACTCTTCAAAAGGGCTCAATTTGGTCATTTTTGCTAGCAGACGATAAAAATTTAACAGAAAATGTCATGTTAATCATATATGATTTACTATTTAAGAATAATTAAGAAAAATATTTACATTTAACTTATATATGTATTATACTGCGTGATATATCCCGGTCAATTTTTAACCTTTGTTAACAAAAAAAAAAAACCCCAAATTTTACTCTTTTAAAGAGTTTAGAGACCTTTTAACCGTAAAAAAAAGGTTGGGGACCATTCGTATATAAAATACCTTTTAGCCGTTATTATTATTATTTTTTAATTTTGGGTTGCCGACCATTTTATATAATGTATCTTGCTCTTACTCAAAAAGTATCTATCTTGTATTTTGAAATTTTGTATTTTTATACCCTTTCTTTTTTTAGCCTTAAACTAAATTTTAATTGTTATTTACCTCTTTGTACCTTTTATTTGTTTTTATTCAAAAAATATAACGTGCATTTGAAGTTCCATGTTTTTATAGCATTAGAATATATTTAATATACAAATCTATACATTTTCTCTATCAACACTAATCTTAATATTAAAAATGTGGTAAATAACCTTAAAATTAAAAATAACTAAAGGAATTTAAATTTAAAGGTATTGTGGATATTTTAAGGTCTGAATTAATAGTTGACCGATAAAATAAATATTATATGTCTTAAATATTATAGAATGACATAAAAATACATAATTTTAAATGTAGGGTGTACTTTCTGTATAAAGGCGAATAATTCAAATTTGAATGTTTCTTATTAATGGTATTTTGAGATCAAATTAAGCGTTGATATAGAAAAAGTTAATATATAAAAAATATATACATGTACATTAAATATAATATGATGGTATGAAAATGTAAATATTCAAAATAAATGATATACTTTCTGAATAAAAGTAAAATATAAATTATAAAAATTTAAATAACCTTTTTTTTTTGTTTTTTTTTTCCCTCCAATGTCATTTGTCAAACGGATTTCCAGCTTCAGCAAAGCGTGATTCAAATTGTTTTCCCCATGGGATCTTCTAGAAGGACGTTTTCCCATTATTCTACTATAGAGGAATGCTAATTGCATCCTCTCCAGCACTTGCTTCTCCTACCTCTACTTTTCGGCCTGTTGGACGAAGTAAATGTTTGAGATAAAAATGGACCATAATTTTAATTCAGAATTATCAAAATATCATCTTTATACATCACTTCATGCAAGCAGACCTTCAAAAATTTTTTTTTTTTTATTCTCATTTATACACCTAAATTTTTAGATTATTTACACTTTGTCTCATGAACTTTAAAAACTCTCTCTGCCACCTGAACTTTGAATTGTCTCATACTTTCCATTATAATTTCAGTTAAAAATATATAGAAAAAAATGAGTTAAGTGATGTTATGTGATTTTTTGTATTTGTTTTTTTTGTTTTTAACATAAATCCTAACAAACTTTATAGTAAGACTAATTCCCATTTTTTGCCATATGTTTTTAACAAAAATTCTAGTAAAAAAAATGTTAAATTAGACAAATTCAAAATTTGACGGACTAAAGTGAGAATGACTCTAAAGTTTAAGGGATACAGATGAGAATAATGTTTTTTTTTTTCTCTCATTTCTTTTTAAATAATTGATAGACTTTCAATCTTTTTTTTTTTTTTGTGTTAAATCTTAAAATAAGAATCTTTATATGAAAATTATGATTGTAAATAAAACCATGATTTTAATTAAAGCTAGTAAATTTATTATTTTATCTTAGATTTATTTCTTCAATCCTTTTTGAATTTCTTTTTATCAATTGTTTTGAGGAATTTGTTTCTTCAATTTCAATACACAATTATTAGTCAAATGTTTTACGAAAAAAAAAATAAATTTGGGTCAGGTAGTTAAAAGTTCGAAAAAAAAAAAAAACAATTCTGGTTTTTGGGTGTGAAAGATTAATGTCAAAGAATGTCAATTTTGTAATTAGAAATCAAACCAATAACATATTTCTATTTAGATTTCTATTTAGGTGGGTCTATTAACATCTCCTTATTTATTCTTGACATCTACTTAATCCATGCATCACCAAAATTTTAAACTTTGATGATTACTACTCTTTTCTTTTTTGTTTTTTCTTTTTTTTTGCTTGAATAATGATTACTACTTATTACATCTCTCTTCAATTTCAAAAAAAAAAAAAAAACCTTATAATCAAATTACAACTTTTATCTTTTTTTTTTTTTTTTCACCCATCAAACTAATGTCAGGTTTTTTTATTTTTCTACATTTTTTCATTCATCATCCAAATATACCACATTTCTTCTTGACATGAGGTAGTGACATGCTTTGTAAATAGCCGGTTAATCTCCTTACTAATGGTAAAGAAAGAAAGCGATCTATCGTTTTGTTTTCCTTTCTCAAACAAAAAATTAATTCTTGTTATGTATTCTTAATATTAATATTATTATCACATATATTAATATTATGATGTGATCTAAGAATCTATGACTACGGACATTTAACTTAAAAATTGAATCAAATCATTATTATTTATCAACTTCAAGAAATTATATATTTTTACACATTATAATGACAGCGTACATATGTTGTTGAATATTTCCAACATAGACCAACTACTTTCAAGAATCACTTTTCCTTTATGTGGTATATTTTTCTGAAGGTTCGTTGGAGTAATTCAATGACAGTAATTATTCTTCCATGGGTGTTTAGTTTTCATTAAAAAAAAAAAAAAGAGAAAAAAGAAAAAAAGCTGATAAAATTTTTTGCCTCTGTCTGCACAGAATAGAATAGGTTGAGAGAGAAAAAGAAACGGGCGTAAAGGGGAAAGAGACATGGAATTTTCAGGCAAAAATAAATAAATAAATAAATGAAGATTGACATTAGGAAAAGAAAGAGAAGATGGAGAGAGAGAAAAGAGTTTCTGAAAAGCAATCAGTAACTGATGCTTCATTCAATAAGCCTCCACGTCCCTCCACGTCAGAGTCGTGAGGCTAGGCCAATCGGACGAAAACAAGAATTTCGATTTATATCACGAAAATCACGAACGAAATTTGTTTATTAATAACTGGTAGAATTGGTTTTTTTGTGTTGTTGAACTGTAGTAGTCAATAATATTAATGTCCATTTCCATTTCTAACCGCATCGGAGCCGGCGACGACGCCGAAACTCCGATGCTGGAAGACGGTGTTGTGGACGGCGCCGTCGACTACAAGGGCCGTCCGGCGTCGAGAGCCAGCTCCGGCGGTTGGAGATCGACGGCTTTTATCATAGGTGAGCTCATGAGTGGTGAGGCTGATACGCCAGGAGTTGTTTATTGTTTTTTTTTTTTTTTTTTTTTTGGATTTGTAACTAGGAGGTAATTAAGTAACAATTTGAGTTACAGGTGGGGAGTTTGGAGAGAGGTTCGTCTACTATGGAATCTCCGCCAACCTCATAACGTACCTGACGGGGCCTCTCCGGCAGTCCACGGCGGTGGCGGCGGCGAACATCAACGCGTGGAGCGGAGTGGCGTTGGTGCTGCCTCTCTTGGGGGCTTCCGTCGCCGATTCTTTTCTCGGCCGCTTCCGCACCATCACCTTTGCTTCTCTTCTCTATGTGCTGGTCAGTTTTCAACATTTTTATTTTATTTTTCCTTGGGATATAATAGCATTGATACCCTTAAATTTATTAATCATCGAAATTTTTAATTTTGTCGATTTACCTTTCTAAGTTTTCTTTATTACAATAAACAATATTCTGTTAACGTTAGATATTGTATTAGATTTGAAAATTTTTTTACTCGAAAATAGGATATATTTTTTTCAATATTATACGTATGTAAGATTTTCGATATCAGTTTAATAAGAAATTAAACCAAATATGTATATTGTAATAATATAAAATTTTTAAAAGTCAAATTATTAAAATTAGAAATTTAAAAGGTAAGTTATCAAACACTGACAAGTAGTGAATAAGAAAAACAAAATTTTCTATTAATGTCATTCTTTCTTTTTCCTTTTTTTTAAATGTATTTTTCTTTTTTTCTTTCTGGTACTGATAATTTCTTCCTTTTTTTTTAACAGTTAGCGGAAACGTAATTAATCGATATCTTCTAATACAATTTTTGTGGGTATAAATATAGATATATGTAGACATATTTTAAGTTTGCAAATAGGACACCTTTACTTGGATTCTTATTTATTTATATATATATATATTTAACTTAGCTTAAAGATGGAAAAGCGTAAAAAATAAAAATAGAATTTTAACAAAATTAAAGAAAATATATAATAAGATTATAAAATATTGTAAGTTAATAATTGTAAAAGAGTAAAATTTAGCAGATAGGTAATTTATTTAAGAGAATTCATACACTATTGCATATCTTCAGAACCTATTGTAAAAAAATAACAGGTCTGATAATTTATGGAAAAGTAGTATAGCATAGTTTTAATTTATTGGAAGTAGAATTCCTTTTTTACCCCTAGGAACGTTTGTCTTCTTCACAACCGATGACTGTAGAAGTTCCGGTGAGCTTGCGATGCAGCGATTGCAAATTGTCGGAGTCCTTAGGCAGGCAAGATCAATGGCATCTTGGTCGGATCGCGATGTCCAACAACAAGATGAGATCGCGAACGATCTCCGATCGCGATAGAGAAACAAAGGTCATGATCTCCGTCACCGATGACTCGACGTTCGCAAGATCGATCCTGATCTCCAAACGATGTGTACTTCTCCGATCTTCGACGATGTGGCAGTGGCGGCGGCTTCGAAAGCTTCACAAACGATCTCCGTTGTCGGTGACTTGACTTTCTCGAGCTCGATCACGAACTCTAAAGCATGTGTGTTTATCGGATTTCCGGCGATATGGTGACGGTGCTGGCTCGCCGAAGCTTCATGACTCGTTCTCTGGCGATATCGCTATGGTGGCAACGGCGGCGGCGGCAATAATTGGAGATTTAGGGTTAGGGTTTCATTGAATTGGGGCTTAATTAAGGATACTTTTGGGGTAATATTAAATTTAATAAAATTTTGTAAATAAGTAAAAATTTGTTTTCAATATGGAATATTGTTTTTTAAAAAAATTTTCATTATTTAATGGAAATTTTCATATTTACATATAATTACTAATGCTTATTTGATAAATATTTAGATTTAGTATTTATACGAAGAGTATAAAATGCAAGATAAATAAAGGATTTACATGTAAGTACCATTATTTATTACTAAATATGTGCATTTACCAAGCAAATTATGATTCAAAACAATACATATTGCACTGAAAATAACGTAAATATTTTATAATTTAAGAAATATTGTAAATGAGTAAAGATTATTTTAATTAAAAATTGTTTGAAAAGTATGTTACTTATTTAATTGAAATTAATATATTTACATGTAATTATTGATATTTAGGTTTAATTTTTATTCGAAAAGTGTAATATACAAGATAAATAAAAGATTTATATGGAAATACCATTATTTCTTAGTAAATATTTGGATTTACCGGTAATTATGTTAAATTAAAAGGAATTTTGTTTAATGTTATACAAATATTTACTTGTAAATAAATGTATTTACCTAGAAAATAAACAACAAAAATACAAATATTTACAAGTAAATCTTGTATTTACTGAATTAAAACGTCAAAAAAATCTAGAAAATGGAATAAACTTATTTTCTTGATAAATACCATTACTTATTAGTAGATATAAAACCATATAAATATTAATATTTACCAGTAAATAAATTTATTTTCTTAGTAAGTAACTCATCCTTAAAGAAGATATTTATGAACCAGATAAATATTACTATTTACTAGTAAATAAATATTATTATTTACTAGTAAATATGATTTTTTTTGTTTTTTGTTACAATAGTTTTTTATTTACTTGTAATAAACTATTTAATGAAGTAAAATAATAAAATTTTATTTTTATTTCATTAATTACAATTTTTACCCTTAATTTATATTTAAAAAAAAACCAAAAAAAGCCCAAATCCCAAATTAGAAACACCCCCCCCCCCCCCCCCCCCCACAAAACCCTAGATCTAATCCCATGTCGCCGCTGGAGAAGGCGAACTCGTGGCGGGTGATCGTTGTTTGTGGTGTGGGGGGATTCAGCGGGGAGATTGGAGCTTCGGCGAGGTCGCAAAATTGTGATCCCGAGGCCTTAACCAAAAAGTTACTGGAGAAGAATCCGTCGTCGGAGAAGACGATGACCTCGACAAGTTAGAGGAAGCAGGAGCGTGCAGGATGGCCGGTGACGCTGAGCAGACGCCAACGAGGAAGATCGCGATTACGGTGATCTGGGTTAGATTGGGATGGTGGTAAGGACGGCAGCAACAACGACTTTTCCGGCATGGGGAGAGAATGATCAACGATGCGATTCTCCGGCAAGGGGTGGCAGAGAGAGAGTCAAAGAAGAGAGATTAGTGAGGAGAGAAACTTAGGGATATTTTTTATTTTTACCTTGCTATTTTATCATAATTATGCTATATATTCGATAGCAATAGTTTAGTTTATGGTATTATTTTAAAAGCTTATATGGTATTATGCCATTTTGACTGATCGATCTCTTTTTATTTAATTGTAAATTTTACTATTGGCCCCAGAAATTTTTAAAACTTACTAATTAATGTAGTTTTTTTTTATAGGACTAATTACTCTAGTTAATTATTGTAAAAATTTTCTCCCAACAAAAAAAGTGGAATAAAGGTTTCCTCAAAATAGAAAACCAAAAATAAAATTATTTTTTCTAATTTTCTTGGAAACTTAATTAAAAGATAGGTGTAATTTGCCTGACCCGCACTAAAAAAAAACAAAAAAAAAAAAAGAAAAAGAAAAACCTGCCCCGAATTTAAGCTTTGGTGCAGAGGAAATGAAGTCACTCAGAATCTCTTACATCTTTTATTTATTTAGTTGCTAGAAAAAAAAAAATTGTAAAGAAACTGTTAAACTCCATAGTACACGTTTCACCAATAGTTTGTCAAGGGCCTAAGCTTTGTTTTCCTTGAGTTCTTAACTTTCTTCTTAGATTGATAGCAAACATTTCACTAATGAACTCATATTAATGTACAATGAAAGGTTTCTTTGAAACCGTAAAACTGGTCCCTTCAAAAAAAAAAAAAAAAAAAAAAACCCAAAAACTGTACGAGTAAGAAATATTGAAGGCGCAAATATTGTACCTACTTTTCTTTCTTTTTGACGAAATTATAGAGAAATGCTCCTAAGTGGGACATATTTGATTGATATTTAACTCTTGGCTTATATTTCGATCAATGACAGGGGCTAGGTTTGCTGACCCTGTCGGCTATTTTGCCATCTCTGAGTGGTTCTGATTGCCAAACCAACGATATCATGTCGTGTTCTCCACCTTTGTTCCAAGAAATATTGTTCTTCCTTGCTCTTTATCTAGTAGCATTTGCGCAAGGTGCACACAGGCCATGCATTCTGGCATTTGGAGCCGATCAGTTCGATGGTGAAGATCCAGAAGAGAGCAAAGCCAAGAGCTCATTCTTCAACTGGTTGCGCTTTGGGGTATACATGGGTTCCTTAGTGGCAATTTCGACCGTAAGCTATATACAAGACAACCTGAATTGGGCTGTAGGATTTGGAATTCCTTGCATTGCCATGGTTGTTGCATTGGTCATTTTCTTGCTCGGAACTACAACTTATAGGTTTAGCATTCCACACAACGAGAAAGGTCCCATTGTAAGGATCGGTAAGGTGTTTGTTGCAGCATTTAGGAACTGGCGAAGAACTCCATCGACTATAGCCACTGAAGTGGAAATCCCGCATCGCCAAAAATCTGAACAATACAAGTAGGTAACTTTGCTCTGTGTGTATGTTTCAAGGAGAAGGGCTGCAAGAATGGAAGAAGAAATGAAATACTTCAATGAAACAAATAAATGCCCATCATTGGTGTCTTAAAAGAATTATTTTCTACTATCCTGCATTAAAAAGAACCAAGCTTGTTCAAAAACAATGTACATGGTTTTTCTTTATTTAATTTTTTTTTTCAATCTTTGAATTAATGAAAAACATGATCTCATGAAACATGGAATCCTTATTTTAACATATCATTTGAATCAATGCCCCTCTAATCTATTTTGGATACCATGATTTGGCAGTTTCCTTGATAAAGCCTTGATTGGACCTTATAATTTGAATGAAGATGGTCGGGTTTGTAGTGTGGCAGAGGTTGAAGAAGCAAAGGCTGTAGTTAGACTTGTTCCGATATTGGGGACATGCTTGATATATGGTATCTTTTATGCTCAGCCCGGAACCTTCTTTACAGAGCAAGGGGCTACAATGGAAAGAACGATCGTGTCTGGCTTCAAAATACCAGCTGCTTCACTACAAGGCTTTATCAGCATTGCTATCCTTACCTTCATTCCCATATATGACCGCGTTTTTGTTCCGTTTGCCAGAGCTTTCACCAGAAACCCATCTGGCATCACAACACTACAGAGAATAGGAGCTGGACTTTTTATGTCTGTTTTCACAATGATAATTGCAGCTCTAGTTGAGATTAAACGTCTCAAAACTGCTGAAGAATACAACCTCGTTGACAAGCCAAGTGTGACGATCCCGATGAGTGTCTGGTGGTTGGTACCACAGTACATGTTGTTTGGAATAACCGATGTTCTCACCATGGTTGGTCTGCAAGAGTTCTTCTATGATCAAGTGCCAACAGAAATAAGAAGCATTGGACTTTCCCTATTTCTTAATATATTTGGCATTGGGAGCTTCTTAAGTGGCTTTCTTATCAGTGTGATTGAAAACACAACCGGCGGATCGGGGCAGGATAGCTGGTTTTCGAATAATCTAAACCGGGGTCATCTTGATTATTTCTATTGGCTTCTTGCCGGACTTAGTGCTATAGGATTTGCTGCCTACTTCCATTTTGCAAGATCTTATATTTACATTAAAAGAGGTAACATATAATGCTCCGTGTCCTTTGCATGTTTCTGTAATATTTAAGAAAATGGTTGCTCTATCACAGACTGTCATTCTCCTTTAGGATAGACGGTCAACTTATGGAAAACACACCTATATTACTTCATCTCTGGTGTTTCTCTATGATCATGTTTGGCAAAAAATGTCTGTCGTATAAGTTAGTATTATGAACAAATTGATCGTTTACTCGTTTTAATGTTTATTTTCGTTTTAATGTTTATTTTCGTAACTCCTCTCGTAAAATCTATTATCCTCAGTATTCATAACTTTCAAAACCTCTCAATTAACATTTCATAAGTAGCATTTTATTGATGTAACTTATGATGTTTGAATTTTCTAATTTATGATTCTAACAGTGTGTCTTTTAATTTGTAACTTGAAAGAAATTAAACTTGCATATATAAGTGTAATTCGGTAAAAAGAAGAAAAGGGACTTGTTGGGCAAAATCAAAATTCCTAATTCGTCTTCTTCATCTCCCAAAAAACTTGACCCAAAAAAAATCTGTATTTATATGCTATTTCAACTTTCACCATTTTCAACGATGTTCTATAAGAATATACTCTTGTCTCACTTATTTATGTGCGTGTATATATACATATAAATAAAGTACTTGGTCGGGTTTTGGTTCACCTAAAACAAACTATCGACGATATTATCGGTTCTAAACAAGATGTTGAAATCATGTGGTTCCATCGGTATCGGATGGTTAAGTCAGTCATTTTAAACAAAAGTAATGCATGTTTATGTCATTAACCTCCAATTTTCAGAGAAAAGAAAAAGAATTAACTCCTAATATAAATATTTTACAAATGAGTGCTAAACTTAAAATCATTTTGCAAAAGACAAGAGTCCTCTCTATATATTGTTGCTCTCTTAAAAGGGAAAAAAAAAATTTTTTCTAAATAATATTTTAGTCCACTACATCTGACATGTTAACGTGCCGCCTATAGCCAAAGTACTGCTCCTGGTTACAAATTAATTATTTGTATTAATCACCATGTCCAACCATCAATTCATATTCTAATTACGGAAAATTTCACTTTGGTACCTGCCTTTTAATCTTTTTTCAATTTGATAAATTGGTGTTCGAGAAATCTCATCGGGGTACCTTTCTCATTTAAAAAATATCACCTCAATACCATGAGTTCATTTTTTAGGACATAAAATACCGATTATATCCTTTCAATCCAAATATATATAGCTAGATCCGAACCTAGATCTAATTATGTTACGAATTTTTTATGTTTGGTTTAAAAAAATAAGTGTTAATTTATTTTATTTTATTACTTTTTTTTTTCAAGTAAAAGAGCATAAAAGGAAATTCATGTCTCAAAAAACAGGTTTAGGTACCCTGAATGATATTTTCTAAAAAAGAGAAAATTACTTAAATAATCATTCTTTTTTTTTTTATTTATTGGCCAACATAACAAAAATTCCTTAATCTTGATCAACATGACATAAATTTTAGTTTACTCTAGTTTAATTTTGTATCATGTTGGTCTGGTATTAATTTTTTTATCATGTTAGTGTAATGATCTTTATATTTGTGTCATTCGGATGCTTTTTCCTTTTTAAAAACAACAATATCTTATTTAGATTTAGTATTTAAAAACACTACGTATCAAATTGGAAAAAAAAAAAGTTGAAATATAAAAAAAAAATGCATACCATTGGTGTTAAACACCACTTAGTCTTATATGTAATGTCATATCATAAAACTCACGTTTTATTAGTATGTGATACTTAATAAAACGATCCGTTTTTTTGGGTCCAACGTCCTCGTTGGCCACACTTCAGATTTGGTATAAGCTCTAATACCATTTATAATGATACATGCCTTCCTTTGGTTTGATATTATCCGTTTTAGGCCTCGTGCCTACATGGTTTTGCTCTTGAGCTCAGTACCCCAAAGGCCTCATATCATTAAGAGGTGGTCTCTGTACTTATGAACCATTACATATATTCATTCCCTAATGATGTGGGACTGCATAGTTTACCCTTTCTCCTTTTAAGGACTGATGACTGTCACACTTAACATTGTTACTACCGTTTAAGTAGCATCGTTCATTTTTCTTTAAATTATTAACCTAATGTCCCATCTATCTCTGTACGCTTATGCTTTTTCTTTTTCTTTCAAAGGAATATGTGCAACTTTTTAAGTCATTACCTAATCAATTAAAGAATAAATATTCCCACTTCCCACTATCTTTTTTTTTCTAAGTAGTGGTGGCGCATCTGTTAGTAGTTGATGATGGCCACTTCCAGTTTACTCGGCGGCTCCGACGGTGCCGAAACTCCTATGCTGGACACCGCTGTAGACGGTGCTGTCGACTACAAAGGCCGTCCTGCTTGGAGATCAAATTCCGGCGGTTGGAGATCAGCTGCTTTTACCATAGGTACGTTAAAAGCTCGCGATGGGAAGTATAATATAATATTTATTTATTCATAAAATTTCTTCCTTCAAATGTAACACTAAGAAATTAGTTCTTGAACTATCTTACAACTTTTTAACATCAGTGTTAAATTCTTGAGTACGTAATAAGTATAGATAAATATATATTTATAATTTTATATGCTTTGAGTACTCTTGGACATGTATTACTCCTCGTTTGTTTCCTTCAACGAACTCTTTGAGTCATGTTTTGAGAAATTATAGGATTTTAAAGTTGGAGTATGATACAGGTGTGGAAGTTGCGGAGAGGTTCGCCTTCTACGGGATCGCCTCGAACCTCATAACATATCTGACTGGGCCGCTAGGACAGTCGACGGCGACTGCGGCGGCGAACGTGAACGCTTGGAACGGAGCGGCGTCGTTGCTGCCTCTGTTTGGAGCTTTTGTTGCCGACTCTTTTCTTGGGTGCTACCGCACTACCGTCGTGGCTTCTTTATTCTATATTCTGGTTTGTCCTTTTCCCCCTCTTTATTAATTAGCTATAATGGCATGTTTATTTAGAGATAGTGGGGTCTCCTACTTCTAATGATAAAATCTATTTATTATTTTACCATTATTGTAAATGCAAAAGGATTAGGGGAAAAAAAAACCATAAACATAAACAAACAAAAAAAAAAAGAAATTAAGGCCCCGATTGATATCGTTTCCAAAACGTTTTTGAAAGTAATCTGACAGTTTCCAATAAAGTTGTTTAGGAAATGGTTCTGAAAAAACGTACATTTTACACAAAGTCAGAAAATATAAACGAAAACAAAAAAAATCATTTTCATTTCTTGTTGATGAATTTGAAAGTAAAATAAAGTTATTTTTCCATTTCCGTTTTCATTTTTTAAAGCTTACATACTTAATAAATATTTTTAGAAATATACCTTAATACAATTTTACCTTTTTTTGCACTCAAATCAATTTCTCTAAAAATACAATCACACACGATTTCAAAAATATCTCAAAGTCATTTTTAAAATATTTCATTTCTATTTCATACCCGTAATAAAATCATTACCATAACGCTCCCAAACAGACACTAAATTATACATGCAAACAATACAATTCCCAGCGATAATTTTTAGCGTAAATAATTCATTTAGTCCCTAAACTCTTAATATTGTACAACTTTGGTCCCTAAACTTTTTTTTTTGTAGTTGGAATACCCCTAAATTTTTAAAATGTTACTACAATAGTCATTTCCATTAATTTTTGAATAGAAGTTTAATGATTTGGTCAAAAGTGGTGCTAACTTCAGATTCCCCAAAAAAATTAACGAAAAAGACTACTGAAGTAACATTTTTAATAGTTTATGATTATTCCTGCTACGAAAAAAAGAATAGTGAATGTCCCTAAACTATTAAAATGTTACTGTCATTTTTGTTAATTTTTAAATGGAATCTCTTAGTAATTTGATCAAAAAGTGATGTTAACTAATGGATTCTTTCCAAAATTAATGTAAAAGGACTATTGTAGTAATATTTTAAAAGTTTAGGAGCACACCAACTACGAAATAAAGTTACATAAAATTAAAAGTTTAGAAACCAACTTAATAATTTACCCTAATTGTTATTATAACTTTTAGCTCTTTCTTAATTAGCGTCTTTTTTCGAGTTGTATGATCATGTCTTACCCAAATGTAAGTCATAGCTCCATAATTGTTATAAGTGAATATTGTACTACTAGAATTCCTGACTTAAAATTGAAAAATTGGAACAGGGATTGGGTTTGTTGACTCTGTCGGCTGTTGCTCCATCTTCGAGTGGTTCTGATTGCGAAACCAACGATATAACGTCGTGTTCTCCTCCTTTGTTCCAAGTAATATTGTTCTTCTTTTCTCTATATCTAGTAGCATTTGCGCAAGGTGGACATAAGCCATGCATTCAGGCATTTGGAGCTGATCAGTTCGACGGCGAACATCCAGAAGAGTGCAAAGCCAAGAGCTCATTCTTCAACTGGTGGTACTTTGGGATATCTATGGGTTCTTTAGTAACGATGTCGATCGTAAGCTACATACAAGACAACTTGAGTTGGGCACTCGGATTTGGAATTCCTTGCATTGCCATGGTTGTTGCATTGCTCATTTTTTTGCTTGGAACTACAACTTATAGGTTTAGCATTCCACACAATGAGAAAGGTCCATTCGTGAGGATCGGAAGGGTGTTCGTTGCCGCATTTAGGAACCGGCGAGCAACAACATCCTCAGCTATAGGCACTGAAGAGGAGTCTGGCGGATTCTTGTTTCACCAAAATTCCGAACAATTCAAGTAATCAACTTAATTAGCTTTAATTATCATTAGAGGTAGAGGGAGGGGGGGAAAAAAAAGAATTAAATTTAGAAACGAATTGATCTTTTTATTAACTTGAATTAGAGCTCTTTTAGTACTCTAGTAGTTTTGATATGCATGTGATCTTGCAGATTCCTTAACAAAGCTCTGATTGCCTCGAATCATTTGAATGAAGAATATGGTTTGGTTTGTAGCGGGGCGGAGGTTGAAGAAGCCAAGGCTGTACTTAGACTTGTTCCGATATGGACGACATGCTTGATATTCGCTATTGTGTTCGCACAGCCCTCCACATTCTTCATAAAGCAAGGGGCCACCATGGAGAGAACGGTTTTCTCTGGCTTTGAAATACCTTCTGCTTCGCTTCGATGCATAATCAGCCTTGCTATTCTCATCTTCGTTCCCATTTACGACCGCATTCTTGTTCCGATTGCAAGAACTTTCACAGAAAATCCATCCGGCATCACAGTGCTACAAAGGATCGGAACCGGAATTTTCTTATCTATCTTCACAGTGATAATTGCAGCACTAGTTGAGATTAAACGGCTCCAAATTACCAAAGAATACAACCTTGTTGACAAGCCAAGTTCCACGATTCCGATGTCGATTTGGTGGTTGGTACCTCAGTACCTGCTGTTGGGAATAGCGGATGTTTTCACGGTCGTTGGTATGCAAGAGTTCTTCTATGATCAGGTCCCAAAAGAATTAAGAAGCATTGGACTAGCCCTTTATCTCAGTGTCATTGGTGTTGGGAGCTTCTTGAGTAGCTTTCTTGTCTCGGTCATTGATAAAGCAAGTGGCGGAGATGGTCGAGACGGCTGGTTTTCGAATAATCTGAACCGTGCTCATCTTGATTATTTCTATTGGCTACTTGCCGGACTCAGCGCGATTGGATTGGTTGCGTACTTGCATTTTGCAAGATCTTACATATATACCAGAAAAGTTAAAAAATAAAAGCCATGTTCCATCATTGCCGTTCGTATTAAGTAAGCAACTCTCAAGTAGAATTGAAAACCTGGTTGTGAAAACTGACCCCATTACTCTCTCGCCGAGTTCATATCTTTTTTGTCCTATTTTTTCTGTGTCCCTCCAATTAAAGTTCGACATATCTATGTGAATTGCAGGTATTTTTAATATTTATCTTTTATTTATGTGGTCTCAATATTGTTAGAATGATAGTAAAGAGGATATATGAAAATGCATACAGCAGATATGGAATCTCCTCCCCACTTTTATAGTTTTTCTCTGACTAAGATCATGATATATTTAATAGGATTGTCCACTAGACTCGCATATTGGTGTTATTTTGTAAAGGGGCAATGAGGGGGGCGTGTAAACAACTCCAATCCAATATTTATACAATCTTTATGCACTGTTTCAGACACTTTGTTATACAATCATTCGCTGTTTTTGATATAAATGGGTCCCACCTTTCAGATAAATAAATGAATTTTGTCACCCACGCGTATGAACTGTTTGGAAGAAAACTACTTCACTCTCCAATCCCACCTCACGTGACTTAAACTTGCCAAAAAAGAGAAAGAAAAAATAAAATAAAAAGGTAAAGCTATTTTCAAGGTACTTACGAGACTATTAAGCTATTTTGTCCCAGGTTTCTAGTTTTGTGCAACTTTCTTTTTATTTGGATACCATATGAATTTCTTTTAATTTCTTTAGGAGGTTATTAAGTTCTTCTTCTGGATACTAAAATGTGTATGTGTGTGTGTGTGTGTTTTTTTTTTCTTTTTTTTCACCAGGATGTTATATGAATTTTTTTTTAATTGAGTACCATTTGAATGTAACTTTTTAGTTCATATAATTTTTTTTGACGTAATTTATAGTCATATAGCCTATGACTATAAATCTGGTTAGAATTATGTTTTCTATAATATATATATATATATATATATATAAACTATCTTCTTGTATTGGGATTTTCAATTATTTTTAAAATTAAAATAATAGCATGTAAACTATTGTCTTGATGATAAAAAAGCGGACTGTACACAGGTCCCTTTGCAAAATCACTTGTGTATTTTTTCTTTAACTATTTTGGCGAGTTCCAATATTTGTATACGTGAGTGCAATGGTTTTCTTCCCAATAGAGGCGCGTGTATTATTTATTTAAAAAAAAAAAAATAGAGGTGCGTGTATTCTTTTTGCTCAAGAAGGTTAGTCGATCGATACTTCTCAATTTACTGCCAAAGAGGTTATCAAATAACCTAAAGGAAACAAAAATCCTTTTTATGGCTTTAATTTTCTATCTCTAATAAGTTTTCTCTACTCTTTTTTTCTTCCCCCTTCTTACAAGCGTAGTGTTGGACAGAAATCTAAGGGTTTGTTTGGTGAATGAGTTTAGTTTAGTTTGAGTTAAGTTTTTTAAGTTTAAATAGTAAATTTTGTTGACTTTTTAGAAAAGACAAAAAAATTTTCAGAAAAGACAAAAAACTTTTTCAGAAGAAGATAAAAGTTTGAGTTCAAACTTGATGTTTGAACTTGAACTCCAAACGGAGCCTAAGACTACTCAAATAGTGTTAACTGGTAATGACAACAACTAAAGATTCTCTATTTTAAAAAAGAAAAAAGACATAAAATCCTAAATGAAAAGTACCCAAAAAAAAAAAAAAAGCCATTACACAAAAACAATGCATAAAATCAATAAAGTGGTCAGATTTTAACTCCCACAATAATTGAATTTGCCCAAAAATCAAAAGGATATAATATATTTTCCATATAGTTGATTAAGCTTGTTCTCGTGACTTGGAAAAGTGCATTTTATTTGTGGTTTTTTTTTTTTTTTAAAGAAATCTCTGCTAGAAAAAATACTTAAAAAATAATAATGCTATACGGATATCCTCCTCCTCTAAGGAAGTGTTTATAATGAGAAGAATTTGTTTAAATCAATGACGAGAAAAAGCAATTGGCATCAGAATGAATTAGGAGTTTGGACATTCAGATTAGGTTGGCATTTCTTAGCACACCCATCTCATTCTAAGCTTCTAACTCAAATTTATTAAAGAAAAAAAATTACAAAAGGTCAATGAAAGGAAGGGGAAAAAAACATGAGAAAAATAAAATAAAATAAAAAAGAAGAAGAAGAAGGCCACAAAGCAAAAAAGAAGGGAAATAAATCACTTCAAAGAAAAAAAACCAAAGTGGGCCAGAATCTTATCATGGAAGTGAAAATGAACACCAGGACCCCAGAGGTGGAAGCCCAAACTACACCTTGACAGCTTTAAAAACTTTATAGAAAAGAAAAAAAAAAAAAAAAAAGGAGTATATATAATTATCCAAAAGGGTCAGTTTGTAGTAAATTGTCAGCCATCTGATTACCTTTTTAGAAAATGTGGGACACCTTAAAATGAATTATGGCACAATAGTTGAGGATAGTTCGATTTAAAGCACCAAGGTACCATAGTGTTTTAGCTTTGCAATCTGTCCCTAAGGTTTCAATGGATTAAACCAATATTGGTTTGATGATAACAAACATTTGTTTGAAAATTTCTAACCAATCTTCTTGATTGTGAAGCTTAATTTTTATTAAAGACTTCTCGAAGATTTATAGAACTTCAAGATAGATGAGACGAATTACAAAAAAGCAATTGATACTTAAAGCACGAAGTTAGAATTCGAGAGCGAAAATTAATGCTTAAAGTTTTAAGAATTCAAGAGCTTGATTGATAAATGTACAAGATCTAATCTTTAATGTTTATGTTATTCTATGCTATTTCTACATGTAATAAGACTATATGTACGAGACTAGATTATTTTGTGTATGTTTAAGTTATTAATTTTTTTTACATGTATTATGACTATATATTTTGTGATTGTGTTTTTATTATGCTACTTGACTTTTATGTTAACAAGTTGCTATAGTTTTCTTTCATTGAAAATTTTATGACTTAAAAATGATTGTTTTAGCTACAAATTTGCTGGATTAGCTACAAATTTACTAGTTTTTGTTAATACAACAATTTGTAGCTTAAAATAGCATATTAGTTATAAAAAAGTTACTTTTGCAACTAATTACAATATTGTATTAGTCATTTTCCCAAAAAAAAAAAAACAATATTGTATTTAGCTACAACTATAAAAAAAACTTCCACTTATCGATCGATAGGAAAAATGTACATGCCTTACGGTAAAGTTTTCCATATAATAAACTTAAAGTACTTCAAAACAATAAGAACAAAAGTACAGACTATAATAATATAATTTTGTTTGAAATAATCCCCACGTGATCCACATTGTCTATCCACAATTCACATTAGTATATCACAACCTACACGCATAACATTGTTTATTTTATAACCTAATAATTGAAGCAAACAAAGCTATACAATTATAAAATAAAATATGTGTAACCTGTTTTAACAAAAAAAAAAATTCTGTTAGTATTTGTTTCTACCCTCAAAGGAATCTGTGCAGCTTTTTTGTGTCACAAATCAACTAAAATGAATTGTGGCAATTAGGAAATTGAGGGTACGTAGTTCGATTTAAAGCGCCAAGTATTATAGTACTTTTCTTTGCAATTTGTCCCTAAGGTTTCAATGGATTAAATCATAATTGTTTTGATGATAACAAACATTTCATTGAAAATTTCTACCAATCTTCTTGATTATGAAGATTATAATTTGTATTAAAGATTTCTAGAACTTCAAGGTTGATGAGACGAATTACAGAAAAGCAACTGAGACTTAGAGCATGAAGATAGAATTCAAGAGAGCGAAAATTAATGCGTGAAGTTTTAAGAATTCAAGAGCTTGCATGAAGATAAAGATAAAATATAAAAGATTTAATCTTTAATGTTTTATGTTTATTGTTTCACATGTACTGAGACTATGTTTAGGAGACTAAAATCTTTAAGATAAGATTATTGTGTTTGTTCATGTTCTAACGTCCTTTTTAACATGGAATATTACTATATATTATGTGATTGTGTTTTTTTTTTAATGCTAGTTGACTCAATTTATGTTAATAAATCTGCTATAGTTTTCCTTTATTACATATTTTATGACCAAAAAACGATTATTTAGCTAAAAATTTGTTGGATTAGCTACAAAGTTACTATTTTTTAGTAACACAACAATTTGTAGGTTAAAATATCATATTAATTACAAAAATACTTTTGTAACTAATTGCATTATTATATTTAGCTACAACTTAAAAAATAAAATAAAATAAAATAAAAGCTTCCCTCATCGATAGGACAAATGTACATATGCTTTACCATAAAAATTTTCATATAATAAACTCAAGTACTTCATATTAATAATGATAAAAATACAGAGTACAATAATATAATTCTGTTTGTATTAATCACCACTTGATCCACGTCGTCCATCCATAATTCACATTATAATTCATTTTTTTAGTATATTCAAAACCCACAGGCAGAACATTGTTTATTTTATAACTTAACTAAAGTGAACAAATTTCAAGCAAATAAATAAATAAATAAATAAAAAGCGAACAAAGCTACACCACTTATAAAATAAAATATGCTATTTGTTTTTACCCTCAAAGGAATCTTTGCAGCTTTTTCCAAGTTGGAGGCGCATTATTAGTGTACTACGTAGTTGATGGCCAGTTCCAGCAACCTTTGCAGCTCCGTTGGCACCGAAACTCCTATGCAGGATAGCGCCGAAGATAGCGCTGTTGACTACAACGGCTGTCCGGCTTGGAGATCCGACTCCGGTGGTTGGAGAGCGGCAGCTTTTACCATAGGTATGTAGAAGCTAATTTGTCGATCGGCCGAGGCTATTTATCATCCATAAGGTCGATGTATTTTCTTTAGGAGTGGTTTTTCTGCTTGACCATTGAGTGCCTATATTTGTTATGTTTAATATTATTATTATTATTTGTGATAAATTAGGCTTGGCTAGAATTTGTTGTTAAAAACTAATTTAACGGAAGATGGTATTCAATTCACGTATAAAACTATAGTAGTCTAGTAACTTGTTAATGTGTGATAAATTGAACTTCTAATATATATATATATATATATATATATATTCATGATTTATATAATATATAGGGCATGTTTGGTGGACCGTATTAGAGTATTGTAATGTTTTATAGTATTTTTTAAGATCATTGTATCGTATAAAATAGTATGGATTGTAAATTAATACGAAATATCTCGTATTATCTAAAACAACAATTTTTGGTGTATTATGCTATATTATCTCAAATGATGGTCAAGTTCAAAGTTGAGGGATGGGGTCGTGACCGGGGTTGGGTTTTGGGATGAGAGACATGGTCGGATTTTAAGACGGCGGCTAGGTTCGTGTTTGGGACATGGGTCAGGGTCATGTTTTGAAACAGGGATTGGGACCAAGGTCGGGTTTTGAGACAAGGTCAGGTCGTGTTTTAAAATGAGAGTCGAGACCTGATCGGGGTTTCACGGGGTCAATTTGGGGGATGAGTGTCGAGGTAGTGTTTCGAAATAATAGTTAGGATTGAGATTGAGTTTCAGGATAGGGGTCGAGATCAGGTTTGGAGGCGAGAGTTGGGATATTGTTTCATATAGGGTTAGGGTTAGGTTTTGGGATAGGGTTGAGTTTTAAGACTGTGGTCGAGGTCGGATTTCAAGACGAGGCTAGGATCAGGCTTTGAGATAGGGACTGGGGTCAGGTTCTAAACGGGGACTCTGGGATCAGGTTTGAAATACGACCCCAACTCCTATCCCTAAACCTAACCCTGATCTCAATTTCCAAAACCCAACATCGGTCCCGATCTCTGCTCCGAAATTCAACTCCCACCCGAGTCCTGAAACCCACTTCTGATCCCTGGACGACCAGACAAGATCCCTGATCCAACCATAACCCCGTCTCCAGGCCAACTACGACCTTGGTTTTGGGTAGAATGACCTTGTCCTTGATTAAAAGTTAAATGAAATATAATTTGAAAAGATAAATTTATTGTACAATACAATAAAATTTAACAATACACCAAACACTGTATTAAGTACACCAAACACTGTATTAAGTTATATATTTTTAAAAAGTTACATAGATAATGCAATGCAAAATAACACAATACGATACACCTAACCTAATACAAAAAATACGGGCTATCAAACATAGCCATATGCACTTTGACTACGCTTGATTTCTTGTTTGTTTCCTTCAACATAGTCTCACTTAATTATAAGTAACATAAATAAATAAAAATAAAATAATAGGGTCAATGAGTTAATGAATGCAAGAGAAATTAATAATGCAAGTTGGATACAACAGGTGTGGAAGTTGCGGAGAGGTTCGCCTTCTATGGTATCGGTTCCTACCTTATAACCTATCTGAGTGGGCCGTTGGGACTCTCCACGTAAATGTGAATGTGAATGCTTGGGCGACTCTTTTCTTGGGCGCTACCACACGATCGTTGGGGCTTCCCTATTCTACGCTTTGGTTTGTCCGAGTATATTGTGTTAAACACTAAACTATCTTTTTTTATACTTTTAAGACCTGAGTGTAAAAAGTAAGATGAATTAAAAACAAAAAAAAAAGTTCTGATTTAATCGAAATATCCACTATATTTTGTGCTTCTTTAAAATTTTTTGAAAGGAAAATTATCATTCAGATTAAAATTGGGCACAAACATCAATATCAATACCAAAATTTTTTGTGTTCTGATTTATTGTGTTTCTTTAAAATTTTTTCAACTAAATAAGACTTACCTTTAACATAATTTTTTTCTTCCCAAATTATACGTTTTTAATAAGTTTTTTTGACTCAAATGACACAAAAGATATTTATGTCTCAAAAAATGGTCTAATCAACTCTTATGGTAGAATGATACTTTTTTTACAAAATATATATATATATATATATATATATAAAGTTTTACAAAGTACCCCGATTAAATTATCAGAACACCAAAGTAAGAATGATGATAAATTTTAAAAATATAAAAAATACCAAAATGACATTCAGAAAATCACACGAAAGTTACCATTTATGTTATAGTACTTGATCAAAAGTAATTTGATCATTTTTAATCTGAAAAAAAAAAAAAACTAAGCGCAACACAACAATTTTGTCAAACATTAATGAAAATAAATTTTAAAGAAAAAAATCAAATTTAATTGTTGTGTCAAATTTAATGACATTGGGACCAAAGAAAATTTTTAACTTAGTGAATTTTTTACTTTTCGAGTAATATTGTTCAGTAATCAAGGTATTATAGGTATTTCATTTTACGAACTACAACTATATCCCCCATATATTGTTTTGCTTAGTATAAATACGAATCTACTTTTCTTTTCTTTTCTTTTTTTTTTTTTTTTCAAAACAGTATTTGTGTTTCACAAAATACGACATTACATGCATCAATGCACTAGCATTATTATATTTATGAATATTGAAGCAAACAAAATTTTTAAGTAAATAAAAACAATAGCACAGCTATAGACAAACATCTCAAAGACCTCCTAGCTTGGTCATATATATTTTATGGTACATTAGAGAATTATTAATTCATATATATTTGGTGGGACCTATAGGATATTTAGAATATAATATTTTATATATTTACCGAATTATTAGCTTATATTAAATTGATCCCAAATCGGAACCAATAACAAATATTATTTAACAGAAATCATGATTGGGCATTAATCGAGGTTTGACTGTAGTTTTTAATCGTTACGCCAGAGTAAAATGGTTAATAATGGTTGACTTGAGTTCATGTAGTCCGACTTCATCGATATTTTACCTGAGTTTAAAAATGGTTTCATTATTAATATCTGCTCATCATGTGTCTTTGTCATTTTGTAAACACAAACATCAAAATTGGATTTACCAATTGCTTCTCATGGGATTGGCTTTAGGGCGGATCCGAAGTACTATCACTTACTTTATACCACATTTTCAAAAATATACCAGATTTTGCGGCTGTTAGAAGAAATTACTTACAAAATGTCGTATTTTAGGGCAGTGGACACTTATACATCCCTGAATTGTTCTCGATTTCGTAATTAAGTTGCTTACCAATTTTTTTTTAAAATTTTAAATTATATCTGAACTTAAAATTTCAAGTAAGGACAGAGGCTGAAATTTCATAAAATGATAAAAGCACGTTATGTCACGTCTCAAAGTGTTTCTTTTTCAAGTTTTAATTTTCTTCATCCAATCATAGTTAGGTATTCTATTATTACTTTGTATATCACTCAAAGTGTGTCATAATGGCCTAATGCTTGACTACGTACTATAGCCGGCGAATAAGTCCTTCAACTACTATAGCAGCTGAAGCGGAATCTGGTGGATTCTTGCCACACCAAATTTCTGAACAATTCAAGTAAGCAACTTGAGGTTTTTTTTTTTTTTTGGTTATGACTGTAAGTGTTATTATTATGAGCACCCATTTTCACTAAAATATGCTAGAGGTATCAGTACTAGTGTTAGCTGTGGGACCCACTGATGCAGTTCATTATTTATTAATTGTGGTGTTCAACACGAATGACTAAGAATTTTTCTAGTCTAGATAGTTATTGGATTGTTATATGGACCGCCTTGTTAATTGGTTCCTCAACATAAAACGCTTTTCTCTCTCTCTCTCTATACAGTTGGACCATGGAGACTTCACTTAATCTGCTTTTCAATTGTCGAACTTGTAGTAGAGCTCTCAAATTGTAGTTTTGTTTCTGTTATCTTGTAGTTTCCTCAACAAAGCTTTGATTACCCAAAATCACAAACATCGATGGGTTTGTAGTGTGACTGATGTTGAAGAAGCCAAGGCTGTACTTAGACTTGTCCCAATATGGGCGACATGTTTGGTGTTTGCTATTGTGTTTGCACAGCCCTCCACATTATTCGTAAAGCAAGGGGCCACCATGGAGAGGACGATTTTCTCAGGCTTCGAAATACCTGCTGCTTCGCTTCGATGCATAATTGGCCTTGTCATTCTTACCTTCATCCCTATCTATGATCGCATTTTTGTTCCGATCGGAAGAGCTTTAACCCGAATGCCATCTGGTATAACACTGCTACAAAGGATAAGAACCGGAATTTTCTTATATGTCTTCATATTGATAATTGCAGCTCTAGTTGAGATTAAACGACTCAAAACTGCCAAAGAATACAGCCTTGTCGACAAGCCAAGTTCGACGATTCCGATGTCTATCTGGTGGTTGGTTCCTCAATACCTCCTGTTGGGAATAGCAGATGTTTTTACTGTTGTCGGTCTGCAAGAGGATTGCTTTGTCTTGGTCATTGATAAAGCAACGGGTGGGCATGGTCGGGACAGCTGGTTTTCGAGTAATATAAACCGTGCTCATCTTGATTACTTCTATTGGCAACTTGCCGGACTTAGTGCGATTGGATTTGTTGCATACTTGTATTTTGCAAGATCTTACATTTTTAATGGAAGAGGTGCACACTAGTAGCTCTGTTCTATCATTGCAGTTTGTAAGCAGTAAGGAATTGTCATGTAGAAATCTTTTAGTCCAGACATGTATAGATGTGAAAACATACCCAATCCTGATAAATCCCGCCTACTTTGTGTTCTCTCGATACAAACTTACACGATTAACTATGTATGTTATTTGTAAAACTTTTTTCTCCATATGCCCTATGGTACTCACCTTATTATGTTAAAAAGGAAAATCTTTTTGGTTTCGAATCTAAAACATAACACCATGAACCCCTTACCCATCGGTTGAGCTACTCCAATATGTATGATATATTTTTTAAAAATAACATGAGTTCTATACTTTATGACAGGTCATATTCAGATAGATATTTTTAGACATATTTAATAAACGAGTCGTATTTAGATTGATGTTTTTAACGCCATTAACAAATTGGCTGACACGAACGTAATCTCTTAACACAATTGCTTAATACATTTAGAATGCATTTATCAAAGATACCTCCTTCCTTTATTTTCCTTTTTTAGTTGGTAAGATTTTTTAATACTAAGAAGAATATGGTCGTTATAGATAAAGTTTTGCAAAAATTTTATATCTGATTTTCTTAAAAAAGTGAAGAATTTAAATCCTCACCTTCAAGTTCAAAAATAATAAGAAGAACACGAAAAATCTTTTAAATTCCTGGCGATTCGCTCAGAAACCTCAAGAAATTAAGTAGAAACACCTTACGGATTCGCGTAAAATACTGAGAATTTAAAAAGAATCATAATATAGTTTTCTCAAATAATTTTCAACTCGTAAATGCAATTTAGAAGAACTGGGAGTCTATTTATACTGAAAAGAGGGGGCAAAAAAAAAAACAGTATAAAACCCAAATAAAATAATACGAACTAATATTATATTCCACTGAATATTTAAAAACAATATAGTAATTAAATCTTATGGATTTCTGTAGATCTTTCCCTTTTTACATTTTGTTCCCACATTAAACCGACAAAAGCAAATCATTAGTTTCCGCCAAAAAAATCATTATTTTTTCTTTCTTTTTTAGCATTACGCATTATAATTATTTAACTAGGAAAATTTATTTTGAAAACGATAGAATACAATTAAAAGTTAACAGTTTTGAAAAAAAAAATGCGATTTTTGTCTATTGTACCTTTATTAGATCATTTAAACTAAATTGTTATATTTTTAAATTTGATTAATTTTATAGTGAAAATTGAACCTAATCTTTTTAGACTATTCAAAATAATATATCACTAATAAAGTATTTTTTTTATACCCTAATAAATTTAATATAAAATATGTTATTTACATATATCACATAGCTCGTTTGAATACTAACCTGCATATGTCACCTATATTTTTATGCCATGCCACGACAAGAGAAAATACTTTTGCATAATATATAAGCGACTTAAAAGACTTCAACAAATGTATTGGATATGTGTTAGACCCTTTTATTTGAGCTAAGAAATTAGGCCTGGGGCCCCGCTCAATTGATGGCGCTGGCATGGCACAAGTTAGGGCTTGGCATGAGAGAAAGGCAAAATGGGCTAACGGCATGGGGGCATGGCCATGTAGCAGCCTTTGGTGCGGCATAAAGGCGCGGGTGGCAAGGCAGCACGTACAAAAGTCCTTGAGCAGGGAGACTTCGGCTATGTTAAGCCCAGATGTCAGGGTCGTGTGCTTCAAGAGCCAATCTATTGTTTCAGTGCAGGTGTAACATTAAAGGATAAAGTTTTTAAGTTTACGTAAAGATTATTAATTTTTGGTGGAGAAAAAATCAGAAAAATATAAAACTTTTAATAAAAAAAAATTGAAAAAAATAAAATAAAATCACTAAGGATGTAAGCCCCCACCCGGTCATAGTAGCTTTGCCCTACATGTGGGCCACCGACAAGCAAAGCAAAATGGTTAGCACATAGGCGGTGTGCACAAGGGTAGCGCTGGGAGAAGTCCCATATAGGCACTAGTGGAGCAATATAGTGCACACGGTTCAGGCAAAGGCCGAGATTTGTAGGCTTGTTGGGGCGTGATCAGCAGCTACAATGGCTAGTTGCTGATGAGGCGCCGCAAGTGATCACATTCGTTAGAGTTGCTTCACTCCTTATAGAAGCGACATGAAACACTTGCGCGTGAGTAACATGGATGATTGATGAGCGTGGGAGCATGCACACGAAAGATGCATGGTAGTTGTGATAGTGGGCCGTACAGCGTGGGCGCGCATGACGCCATCCCCTCAAAATAATAGGTTAATGTACTTAATTTATAATTTAATGGTCCCTAAATAACCGTTCGATGATAAAAGAAGTAGGGGTGTGGAGATAATCAAGACGCACAAATGGCACAGGTGGCCACAAAACTCAGGAACAGATAAAGACCAAGTCAATATAGTCGTTAGTGGGTGGCAGCGAGCGTGTGGGAGTGCATATGGATATGGGCCAAGTGGCACACATAGATGTGCCACATGACGCCCACTCCTATAAACACGGTTGTAAAAAGGTCCAGTGACTGGGAGGGCTTTGGATCTTGATTAAGAATGGACTTAGTGCATGTGAAGGCACGCACTTTGCGGGTTTTGTAATGGCCTAGTGTAGGACAGTTGACAGTGGGGTGGTCAACAACATAATTAGTGTAGGCCATACATGTAAGACAAGGGCTGAGACACAAAGCACATTGGTCGAGAGTGCATGTTGTGGCTAGTTAAGTTGTGTTTCGGATTCGTTGGGAACTTTCAACTTGCGAAGGGTATAAATGTAAATAAATAATAATAATAATTCTGAAATAATTATTCAATAAAAGAAATTCGAAGTTTTAACAGTTACAAGAATATTGCAATTGCAATGGTAAAGTAGGCTGCTATATTTGGACCGATGAGTAATAAACGTGACTATTTAGAATGGTGAAGGTGATGATTGAATCTTCTCAAGCTCGTACGAGAGTAATTATTATACTTTTCGAAGGGTTGTGTTGTTTACTCTATTGGACTTGTGGTGTGTCTGTAGTAATTGTGGTGTGTTGAAATTCTCTGGCAAGAGAATCTTGTACAAAGTTAGGCAACCTTTTGCAAGGTTGGACAACTTGAGTGAAGAGAAAAGCAAACTTGTTCAAAGTACACGTTAAGCAGCTTTGTTCAAAATGCAAGGTTGGACGAGAAACAAGAAACAAACGGCAACACATTCCTTAAAAAAATAATCAGAAAATTATGAATGGGTAAATGTGGAACAAAAAAGTATGAAATTCAAACTTTGTTCAAATTTACAAATAAGTTTGAAAGTGTTTATTTTTTTAAAAAGTATGTTTAAAACTGATCATTTTGTGTAAATACTTCCATAAAAATAAAATGGATTGGAAAACTGTCATGCAACTGTCACATGGAGGTGATTGCAAAATAATTCTTCTTTTTGGACCATTTTCTTAAAAAATTAAAATCAAAACTCAAAACTTAGGTAAAAACATATTCAAATATTTGATTATCTTGATCAATATTTGAGATTCAAATATCTGAAACTACGTCTTCGAGATTCTCGAACACCAGTACTGCTACGAGCGTATTTAGTCACACCACTCAGACTCTCGGCTACCTATGAACAGAGTATAAGATTTTGCGTAGTGTGCCAGCTTAATTATGATGAGCTAGAATTGGGTATTATAGTTTTTTACTTTCTAATTTATTTATTCAAAATAACAACAATAATTAAAAAAAAATTTGACGGTGGTGGTAATCAATGGATGCATCAAGACATTCCATTTAGATTGTCACTTTTTTAGTACCTTCCACTACAACAAAAATTGCTTTCCATAGCACCACAAAAATGCTATTGTAACGAAAACATAGCATTTTATCAAAACGCTATATTAGGTCCTTTATAGTATAATCTACGATAGCATTTCTTGAGTGCTATTATTGAATCTTTATAGCATTTTTCTGGTGCTGTTTATGGTTAGTTATAGCATTTTCCTGGTGCTACGTAAAATTAGTTATAGCATTTTTGTGGTGCTGTTATACTATTTTGATAGCATGATGGTGGTCTTACAAAATCTAGATCGTTTACAATAAACGCATATCATTGAAGAGATGCCATAAAGAAACTGTTGCACAAATATAATTTCTGTTGTTCATATGGTCCATTAAGGACAGTAATTTGACATCTCTATTCAATTAATAACTAGAAACATAATACAAATTTTCATCGAGTAGTCAACAATTACATAGTCTAGAATAGCTGTTGATTAGTATAAGACAAAAACAAAATCATACCCTTCACTAACACCAGTAAGATCAATTAACGTTTGTTTTTCAACTATAAATCTAAATCCAAAAGGAAACTACAACATGTTTGAACCTGATCAAGAAGGGTAATGAAGTGCTAGAAGAAAGCTGAAAACTTTCCGTGACCAATTTTTGAAGCAGATCACGAAATCTATATATACTCTGTAAAGCCTCAAAAAGTTCTTGAAATAAGACATACCAATGGATATAAACAACTCAAAATAATTTTTGTAGCTGCTAAATGCGTATTTTATTTCAAAAAATCATTAAAACATTGGCCACAATTGAGAAAATATTCAACTTAATGAATATTCCAACAAGCAATTATAGAGACTATAATAAAATATAATTGATTTTACGAGCATATTTTTACTAGAAGAGACATATTATTTGTAGTTGTAAAAATGCAAACAAAGACTATCCCCTGTTTTTCGCAATTTAACTAGTACATATAATTCAATGAAGGGGGATAGTGACATTTCTTTATGGAGCATGTAGAAGTTTTCTTATTAATGAGGTTATAATATTAGATTTTACAAAATTTAGATAACTATTAGAGCATAATTCATTGGTTGTACTAGAGAAAAACTGATCAATTCAATTACTTGAAAACTGTTTAAATTGGTTCAGACTCTGCACAAGATGAATTAAAATACCCTCCAAACTCACTTTGTGATAACTAAATAAAGAGGAACATATAAATAAAATAGTAAAGTAAGAAACAAAACTTGGAAATTATTGAGAAGTAGCATAATTCAGTACCATACTTGAGTACAAAATACGTATCTGACGTTTTCAATAGCCAAATACATTCTTTAGGAAAACCAAATACTCATAGATTTGTTATTCCTGTATGATAAAACCAATTTCTCTTTTCTTCAAACAAACCTATTATTGGATTAAAGAAGCCAAACATTAAAACTGTAGAGGAATTGACAAGTGTACTAGTTGAGAACTTGATACATAAGCTAATGAGGTATTCAGACATATAATTTTACAAGGGTTTCAATATATTTCACAATGATGTTATATAAGGATTAGAAAAGCATAAGATAAAGCGCCAGTTATGAGAGCTAAGTGCTTCCACATACCGACACAATCGCCACAGATACCTTCCCTCCAATTAGAAGAAGTTGAGTAAGATCATGAAATAACCCACGAATATCGCCACCAATCGTCACAGGGCTTCTAACAAGCTGTGATCCATCAAATCAAGAAATTAGTTCATGCCACTCAACAAAATATAAGTTTATTTCTTCACTGATTAAAAAGAATCCACTGGCTTAAATACAAACCAAAAAAACAGGAGAAAGATTAATACCTGCATTTCCCACCAATCCAACACCGAAAATGTTGAAACTCAAAGTTTGAAAAACAGCAAAGAACTTTTACATTTATCAAGGACAAAAAAAATGTAAATTAGTTATAAAGTGATTAGCTTCAAGCATGTACAAAAAGCTATGTACATAATAAAAATTGTTTTCTTTAAAAAAGTAAAAGTGGAATCAGAATCACAAAAAGACATATCGCACTAACAGTTGGAAACGACAAAATTGAGCATCTTAAAAAGAATTATCTTCACAAATAGCATAATAAAACAATAACAAAATAATCAAAGTCAAAATTGAAATTGTAACAATATACCTGGATTGTCTCTGCCACCTGAAACTTGAACGCTCAAATGTATACAAATCATATAAAATTAAATATGTCAAGAGGGGAAAAAACTTATGGAAGTACCTAATATAATTGGGTACAAAGGGTACTAGTCTGTTCAGGTTGTGGACAATTAAAGACAACTGCAACATGCAAATTACTTAAAAAAAAAAAAAAAAAAAAAAGGTACAAAAGTAAAAGAAAATAAGAGCAAAATTGAAAAGACATCTCACATACCATTTCGTCAAACACCTTCTAGGCGTAAGATAAACATGCATATGAAATCTATCGATTAACAGTTAAAGACCCTGAAACTGCATTTCACACAAGCATAGAAATTCTTTCGGGGATAAAGAAAACAAAATCCAGGGAAAGTCATTGGAAAGTAATCGGAAAAAAGCAGGACAAGGAAAACTAGGCCATAGAGGCGCGATCATGGAGCTCACCGAGTAGCGAAGTCAGCCAAAAACCATGATCTGGCGATTTCAGGAGAAGCTTCAATTCGAAGGGAGTGACTGCAAATTGGAGATTGATTGTGGATATAGAGAGAGATAGAGGGGGGGGGGGGGGGGGGGGGTGGGTTTCTTTTGCAATTGCCGGTGGTGTGTTTGTTTGAGAGAGCGTTTCGAACTTCCATTTTAAATCTATCTTTGTTGTGAGTCAGAGTAGTACAGCAAAGAGACAGAAAGAATGATTGTCATTGACGGAACCCCATTCGCCGCTCTCCTTCTTCGGCCATCTCTCAATCTAATAGGACTTTCGTCTCGGTCCGGACTCCAAAACTGACCAGCGAGAGTCGTTTCTTGAGAGTATTTTTATCTTAGATGTTTAAACAGTTTTTTTTTTTTTTTAGCAATTAAAATTTAGGATTTATTACTTTCAAAAAAAAAAAAAAAAAAGGATTTATTTTAGATAACGAATAACAGCTTGTAAAAAGCCCTGTGACGATTGGTGGCGATATTCATGGGTAGTTTCATGATCTTACTCAACGTCTTCTAATTGGAGGGAAGGTATGTGGAGATTGTAAATTTTCATTCCCAACTTAGTGCGCCTTTAAATCCCGCCTAAAGGAGATCGTGGGTCTCTTCTTTAAACGGTTATGGGTCTTTTTCCACCAATTATGTAACACATTTTGAGAAACGCTATTGACTGATGTCATAAATGGCCCTTAGTTCATCATTTATCCATCCCACTAATTAAACTAATAAAGACAAACCAAAAAAAAATTCAACGCACACAAAAGAAGGGGAAAAATAAAAAGTACACCCTAAAAACAAGTAGGGCAAAAAGAAATTGAACATCCCAAAAACCAGGAACTAAGAACGAAACAAAACCTACAATGGCTGCAGTAAGTCTGTCTCAAAATCTATATATATATATATATATATAGATATATACGTCTTCTATGCATTTGGTTCGGCATTCTTCCCAATAGCCTGGCCAACACCAGGGCTCTGGCCAGATGCTGTAGGACGGAAACCATCTTTGTATCCTGTAACGAAATATTGGTGGCCTTTTGGGCTGCTATTTACAGCTTGTCCCACAAGTTCATTATTCTCATTTGCAAAAGAATGGCCACCTCCGCGGCTTTTACCTGGTCTTGTGGGCGCAGGTCGAAGAGCGTTTGTTGAATAATATTTGCCGCCGGAGATTGGTCTCGGTGGTGTTGTAGGTTCAGGACGAAAAGCGTTTGTCGAATCGCCGGAGATCGGTCTTGATGGTGAGTCGATATTATCGAAGCGTTCTTCGTTATTCATTTGCCGCAATGGCCTTGCCTGGATGAAAAGAACTTGATGACATGCAAATAACATAAGAAATGCAAAAGCACATTTCCAAACGAGTGGTTGGGCACTATACATGATAAGAAATGGAGAGGGAATTTGGGCTAGAACAAAAAGAATTAATCAAGTTCAAAGATGAAAATTATTTGCTGTTATACAACACCACGATAAGAGAGAAAGGAAAAAATAGACGATGATGAAGAAAATACAAGGTTTGGTGACGAAGATTTTCGTGATCACACGATATTTATAATGTGACCGAAGATTACCATATTATGATCCTAACCGCTCATTACTCCATAAACTAATAATGTATGTGGACAGCGCCTTGGACGGTTTGTAGGTAATAAACTTTTGGTGGGCCCTCAAATCACACCAATATACATATGCCTCTCTTATGATTAGAAATTAAGATCCTCCCTAATGATTTGCTAGATCCATGTTAGTGTGCACTTTTTCTAAATTAGTTTCTTTAATTTGTTGGTAGCTTTTCCTCTATATACATATTTATATATATAAATGATAAATGTTAGGGACACCAACTCTAATCCTAATTTTTGAGTACTAACCTATGTGGTATATGAATTATCATTTTTTTATTGGTAAGTGTTTAAAGTATTACCACATCAATTGATTGCAATACCAATAAAAATATGACATATGAATTGGTACTCAAGAAGTTGGAATTGGAGTTGATGTCCCTAGCATTACTCTATATATATATATATATATATATATGCGTGAAACAACTTGATCACTCTTAGAAATACTCAAGCCATTCAAGCTTGAAAGACTAGCCGAAAACTATAGTGACCTTTCATGGTGGCCAAAGTGTGATTAATTAAGGGTTGGTCTGGTTCTCCATTTTATCTCCAACTAAACTGTAATTTTCTTGCTGGATTTATGTCTTTTTCTAAAAAGTTAATAAAAATTATAACTAATTTTTGAAAAATCAACCAACGATTTAAATGCAAACTAATTTTTAAATGGTAGTTGATAATGGCGGTTACTCCTTTTGACAGGTAGAAAGGGTTTGCTTGCTACCTCTACCTCCATATAAATATCAATAGAATTTTCATTTTCATTTTTCTGGATTTTTTTTTTCTACCTCTACTGTCACCATTACTCTTCGTCTCCTCTGAACACAACGCATGATGAAAATATTTTTGTTATAATTTAACAACATTGGGAAATTTTTTTTACCAAACAATAAACTTTGGGAAATTTTTCCTCTATGAGAAGAAAGAGAAATTTTCATAAATAAATTAAAGAGAACATAGCAATCTCATCGGCATCGAAAAAACGGTGGTGGAGGTGGTTACTTCATATCTAGACTAGATCTAGAAATATGATCAAACCCATATGATTTATATCAAACAAAGAGGAAGATGAGTTTGGAGGTAAAAAAGGGATATAGTTTGTGATGGTGAAGATGGTGCTAATTATGGTCGTCGAAGGAAGCTGGAGTCGGAGTTTTGATAGATATCATATCTGGGTTTTGGTTTGGTTAATGGGAGGTGTGGGAAGGTGGGAGGCTGAAAAAAAAAAATGCCGAAGGAGAGAACGAAAAGAAAAAAATTATTTATTTTTTCAAAGTAAGTGGGAGTCACAAAACTTATGTGTTTTGTCAAATGGACTGCCATATCAAACGATGAGAAACATCAATGATGTTCTTTAGCTAGCTTTACTCGTTCTCTTTTACCACGGCGTTAGGAAAAGTAGTTTTAGCTCTTCATTTTGGTGCAGAGTAGGCAGACTCAGCACATTGGGGTTATATAGAAAAAGTAGCCCTATGGACACATGAATCCCTCAATAGAATCCTTTGTGGGAAGTACGAACTGCCCATTTTCAATAAGCTTGATCGACAAAGAAACACATGAGGGCTCCCACTTGCAGGGAAAAAGCAGCTAGAATTCATCATGAGAATCTTCGAGGATTTGGGAGGGCATTTTTATATTTGAAAGTTTCTACGTTATATGATATATTATAAGAAATGTTCTTTCAACTACGCATTAAAAAAAGTAGCCCTATAGACACATAAATATCTCTCATCAGAATCCTTTGGGGCAAATACGAACTGCCCATTTTCAAAAAGCTTGATCGACAAAGAAACACAACAGGGCTCCCACTTGCGGGGCAAAAGCAGCTATTATTCATCACGAGAATCTTTCAAAAAGATGTGGAAGGTTTTCGGGAGGTGATTTTATATTTGGGAGTATTATGGAAGGAACTCTTTTTTCATTATAGGCAGGAATTGTTGTTTTAACTGTTTAATTATTATTATTTTGTTTTTGTTAGACTGGCTCTCGTACATGTGTTGTAAATTTTTTAACATAAACACACACATATCAAACCGCTAAAGAATTTAATAAATATTTAAAAATTAAGTCCTACTAATAGCGCAAAATAGAAAGTGCCTTTATATTTATTCCGAAAGAAAAGTAAAGGTAGTATTATATATATATCTCCCAAAAGTTTGGTATTTATTCGAATTATCTAATTAAATGGCGGTTCAGAGGTCGAGGGAATCATAGAAAAGAAAATCTGTGCAGGAATCTGTGCAGCTTTTTCCAAGTTGGAGGTGCATTATTAGTGTACTACGTAGTTGTCGGCCAATTCCAGCAACCTTTGCAGCTCCGATCGCACCGAAACTTCTATGCAGGATAGCGCCGTAGATAGCGCTGTTGACCACAAAGGCCGTCCTGCTTGGAGATTTTGGAGAGCAGCAGCTTTTACCGTAGGTATGTAGAAGCTAATTAGGTCGATGTATTTTCTTTACCATTGAGTGGCTATATCTGTTATGTTTATTACCTTTTTTTTTTTTTTGTGATAAATTAGGTTTGGCTAGAATTTGTTGTTAAAAACTAATTTAACAGAAGATGGAACTCAATCCATATATAAAACCATAACAATCTAGTAACTTGTTAATGTGTGACAAATTGAACTTCATATATATATATATATATATATATTCAAGTTTTATATGACATATAGATCATGTTTGGTGAACCGAATTAGAGTATTGTAATGTTTTATAGTGTTTGTTAAGAGCATTGTATTGTATAAAATAGTATGGATTGTAAATTTATAGGATATATATTGTATTATCTAAAACAACAATTTTTTGGTGTATTGTACCGTATTATTTCAAACGATAATCAAGTTCGAGGTTGAGGGACGGGATTGTGACTGGGGTTGGGTTTTTGGACGAGAGCCGTGGTCGGATTTTGAGACGGGGGCTAGGTTCGTGTTTGGGATATGTGTCAGGGTCGTGTTTCAAAACAGGGATTGGGATCAATATTGGGTTTCAAGACAAGGTCAAGTCGTGTTTCGAAATAAGGGTCGAAATCTGATCGGGTTTCGGGATGGGGTTGGGGTCAAGTTGTGGGACGAGTATCGGGGTAGTGTTTCGAAATAATAGTTGGGACCAGGGTTGAGTTTCAAGACGGGGATCCAGGTCAGGTGTGGAGACAATAGTCGGGATATTGTTTCATACTAGGGTTAGGGTTAGGTTTTGGGATAAGGTTGAGTTTTGAGACGAGATCTGGTCGGATTTAGGGAGGGAGGTCAAGGTCGGGTTTTGGGACGGGGGTCGAGGTCAGCAGGACGGGGCCAGAATCGGGTTTCGGGTTAGGGATTGGGGTCGGGTTTCTGAACGGAGACTGGAGTCAGGTTGGGTCGTCCCTAAACCTAGCCCTGATTCTAGTTTCCGAAACCCAACCTCAGTCCCGATCCCTACTCCGAAATTCAACTTCCGCCCGAGTCTCGAAACCCATTCCTGATCCCCAGACACCATCCCCGATCCGACCATAATCCCGTCTTCGGGACAACTATGACCTCGGTTTCATGTCGACTGACCTCATCTCCGATTAAAGGTTAAATGAATTATAATTTGAAAAGATAAATTTATTGTATAGTACAATACAATTTAACAATACACTAAACACTGTATTAAGTTATATATTTTTAATAAGTTACATAACTAAATACCGTATTGCATAGATAATGCAATATAATACAACACAATACGATACACACCTTAACTAATATAAACAATGCGGGCTATCAAACATAGCCATATGCACTTTGACTACGCTTGATTTCTTGTTTGCTTCCTTCAACATAGTCTCACTTAATTATAAGTAGCATAAATAAATAAAAATAAAATATGCAAGAGAAATTAATAATGCAAGGTGGATACAACAGGTGTGGAAGTTGCGGAGAGGTTCGCCTTCTATGGTATCGGCTCCGACCTTATGACCTATCTGAGTGGGCCGTTGGGACTGTCCACAGCGACTGCGGCGGCAAATGTGAATGCTTGGAACGGAACGGTGTCGTTGCTGCCTCTATTGGGAGCTTTCGTGGCCGACTCTTTTCTTGGGCGCTACCACACGATCGTTGGGGCTTCCCAATTCTACATTTTGGTTTGTCCGAGTATCTCTTTTCTAACATATAATAATTACACCAAAAAAAAAAAAAATTTGTTGTGTGTTTGAGTAATGAGTTTGAACATAAATTTTTTTGTATAAAATTGAAAAAAAAAATTCTTAAAGGAGAAAACTCCGTAGTAAAGTCTTTAAACTATAGTTTTTTGGATTTGAACCTATTACCTAAATGAACTATTAGTAATTGTGTTAAACACTACACTATCTTTTTTTACACTTTTAAGACCTGAGTGTTAAAAGTAAGATGAATAAGGGGGGAAAAAAAAGTTCTGATTTAATTGAAATATCCAATATATTATGTGTTTCTTTAAAAATTTTTTGAAAAGGAAATTATCATTCAAATTAAAATTGGGCACAAACACCAATATCAATATCAAAATTTTTGTGTTCTGATTTATTATATTTTGTGCTTCTTTAAAAATTTTTCAACTAAATAAGACTTACCTTTAACATAATTTTTTTCTTCCCAAGTTATACGTTTTTAATAAATATTTTGACTCAAATGACACAAAAGATATTTATGTCTCAAAAAATGGTCTAAGTAACTCTTATGGTAGAATGATACTTTTTTACAAAATAAAATATATAAAAGTTTTACAAAGTACCCCGATTAAATAATCAGAACACCAAAGTAAGAATGATGATAAGTTTTTAAAATATAAAGATACCAAAATGACATACAGAAAATCACACGAAATTTATCATTTATGTTAGAGTACTTGATCAAAAGTAATTTGATCATTTTTAATCTGTATAAAAATTAAATAAATAAAATAAAATAAAATAAAATAAAAACGAAGCGCAACACAACAATTTTGTCAAACATCAATGAAAATAAATTTTCAAGAAAAAAAATCAAATTTAATTGTTGTGTCAAATTTAATGACCTTGGGACCAAAGAAAATTTTTAACTTAGTGAATTTTTTACTTTTCGAGTAATATTATTCAGTAATCAAGGTATTCTAGGTGTTTCATTTTACGAATTACAACTATATTCCCCATATATTGTTTTGCTTAGTATAAATACGAATCTACTTTTCTTTTATTTTCTGTTCTTTTTTTTTTCAAAACAGTATTTGTGTTTCACAAAATACGACATTACATTCTTCAATGCACTAACATTATTATATTTATGAATATTGAACCAAACAAAATTTTTAAGTAAATAAAAACAATAGCACAACTATAGACAAACATCGAAAAGACCTCCTAGTTTGGTCATATATATATATTTTATGGTACCTTAGAGAAATATTAATTCTTATATATTTGGTGGGACCTATAGGATATTTAGAATATAATATTTTAATAATATATTTACCGAATTATTAGCTTATATTATATTGATCCCAAATCGGAACCAATAACAAATATTATTTAACTGAAATCATGATTGGGCATTAATCGAGGTTTTACTGTAGTTTTTAATCATTACGCCAGAGTAAAATGGTTAAAATGGTTGACTTGAGTTCAAGTAGTCCGGCTTCATCGTTATTTTACCCGAATTTAAAAATGGTTTCATTATTAATATCTTCTTATCATGTGTCTTTGTCATTTTGTAAAACACAAACATCAAAATTGGATTTAACAATTGCTTCTCATTGGTTTGTCATTGTTTTCCATGGTGGCTTTAGGGCCGATCCGAAGCACTTCATTTATACCACATTTTCAAAAATATACCAGATTTCGTAGCTGCTAGAAGAAATTACTAACAAAATGTCGTATTTTAGGGCAGTTGACACTTATACATCGCTGAATTGTTCTCGATTTTGTAATTAAGTTGCTTCCCAATATTTTTTTTTAAATTTTTAAATTATATCTGAATTTAAAATTTCATGTAAAGACAGAGGCTGAAATTTCATATAATGAGAAAAGCACGTTATGTCACATGTCTCAAAGTGTTTCTTTTTCAAGTTTTAATTTTCTTCATCCAATCATAGTTAGGTATTTTAGTATTAATTTATATATCACTCAAAGTGTGTCATAATGGCCTAATGCTTGACATCTATAGCCCGCGAATAATTCCTTCAACTACTATAGCCGCTGAAGTGGAATCTGGTGGATTCTTGCCACACCAAAATTCTGAACAATTCAAGTAAGCAACTTGAGTTTTTTTTATTTTTTATTTTTTATTTTTTATTTTTTATTTTTTATGACTGTAAGTATTATTATTATGAGCACCCATTTTCACTAAAATATACTAGAGGTATCAGTATTAATACTGTTAGCTGTGGGACCTAGATGCAGTTTATTATTTATTATTTGTGGTACTCAACACGAATGGTTAAGAATTTTTCTAATCTAGATAGCTATTGGATTTTAATATGAACCACCTTATTAATTGGTTCCTCATCATATAACGCCTCTCTCTCTCTCTCTACAGCTGGACCATGGAGACTTCACTTAATCTGCTTGGTTCCTCATCATATAACGCCTCTCTCTCTCTCTCTCTCTACAGCTGGACCATGGAGACTTCACTTAATCTGCTTTTCAATTGTCGAACAAATTGTAGTTTTGTTTCTGTTATCTTATAGTTTCCTCAACAAAGCTTTGATTACCCAAAATCACAAACATCGATGGGTTTGTAGTGTGACTGATGTTGAAGAAGCCAAGGCTGTTCTTAGACTTGTTCCAATATGGGCGACATGTTTGGTGTTTGCTATTGTGTTTGCACAGCTATTGTGTTTGCACACCCCTCCACATTATTCGTAAAGCAAGGGGCCACCATGGAGAGGACGATTTTCTCAGGCTTCAAACTACCTGCTGCTTCGCTTTGATGCATAATTGGCCTTGTCATTTTTACATTCATCCCTATCTATGATCGCATTTTTGTTCCGATCGCAAGAGCTTTAACCCGAAAGCCATCTGGCATAACACTGTCACAAAGGATAGGACCGGAATTTTCTTATATATCTTCATAATGATACTTGCAGCTCTAGTTGAGATTAAACGACTCAAAACTGCCAAAGAATACAGCCTTGTCGACAAGCCAAGTTCGACGATTCCGATGTCTATCTGGTGGTTGGTTCCTCAATACCTCCTGTTGGGAATAGCAGATGTTTTTACTGTTGTCGGTCTGCAAGAGGATTGCTTTGTCTTGGTCATTGATAAAGCAACGGGTGGGCATGGTCGGGACAGCTGGTTTTCGAGTAATATAAACCGTGCTCATCTTAATTACTTCTATTGGCAACTTGCCGGACTTAGTGCGATTGGATTTGTTGCATACTTGTATTTTGCAAGATCTTACATTTTTAATGCAAGAGGTGCACACTAGTAGCTCTGTTCTATCATTGCAGTTTGTAAGCAGTAAGGAATTGTCATGTAGAAATCTTTTAGTCCAGACATGTATAGATGTGAATACATACACAATCCTGATAAATCCCGCCTACTTCTTTTTCTTTTTCTTTTTTTACTTGTTTTGTGTTCGCTCGATACAAACTTACACGATTAACTATGTATGTTATTTGTAAAACTTTTTTCTCCATATGCCCTATGGTACTCACCTTATTATGTTAAAAAGGAAAATCTTTTCGGTTTCGAATCTAAAACATAACACCCTGAACCCCTTACCCATCGGTTGAGCTACTCCAATATGTATGATATATTTTTAAAATTTATATAAAAATAACATGAGTTCTATACTTTATGACAGGTCATATTCAGGTAGATATTTTTAGACATATTTAATAAACGAGTCATGTTTAGATTGATGTTTTTAACGCCATTAACAAATTGGCTGATACGAACGTAATCTCTTAACACAATTGCTTAATACATTTAGAATGCATTTATCAAAGATACCTCCTTCCTTTATTTTCCTTTTTTAGTTGGTAAGATTTTTTAATACTAAGAAGAATATGGTGGTTATAGATAAATTTTTGCAAAAATTTTATATCTGATTTTCTTAAAAGAGTGAAGAATTTAAATCCTCACCTTCAAGTTCAAAAATAATAAGAAGAACACGAAAAATCTTTAAATTCCTGACGATTCGCTCAGAAACCTCAAGAAATTAAGTAGAAACACCTTGCGGATTCGTGTAAAATACTGAGAATTTAGAAAGAATCATAATATAGTTTTCTCAAATAATTTTCAACTCGTAAATGCAATTTAGAAGAACTGGGAGTCTATTTATACTGAAAAGAGGGGGCAAAAAAAAAAAACAGAATAAAACCCAAATAAAATAATACGAACTAATATTATATTCCACTGAATATTTAAAAACAATATAGTAATTAAATCTTATGGATTTCTGTAGATCTTTCCCTTTTTACATTTTGTTCCCACATTAAACAGACAAAAGCAAATCATTAGTTTCCGCCAAAAAAATCATTATTTTTTCTTTCTTTTTTAGCATTACGCATTATAATTATTTAACTAGGAAAATTTATTTTGAAAACGATAGAATACAATTAAAAATTAACAGTTTTGAAAAAAAAAATGCGATTTTTAACTATTGTACCTTTATTAGATCATTTAAACTAAATTGTTATATTTTTAAATTTGATTAATTTTATAGTGAAAATTGAACCTAATCTTTTTAGACTATTCAAAATATTATATCACTAATAAAGTATTTTTTTTATACCCTAATAAATTTAATATAAAATATGTTATTTACATATATCACATAGCTCGTTTGAATACTAACCTGCATATGTCACCTATATTTTTATGCCATGCCACGACAAGAGAAAATACTTTTGCATAATATATAAACGACTTAAAAGACTTCAACAAATGTATTGGATATGTGTTAGACCCTTTTATTTGAGCTAAGAAATTAGGCCTGGGGCCCCGCTCAATTGATGGCGCTGGCATGGCACAAGTTAGGGCTTGGCATGAGAGAAAGGCAAAATGGGCTAACGGCATGGGGGCATGGCCATGTAGCAGCCTTTGGTGCGGCATAAAGGCGCGGGTGGCAAGGCAGCACGTACAAAAGTCCTTGAGCAGGGAGACTTCGGCTATGTTAAGCCCAGATGTCAGGGTAGTGCTGGGAATTCGGGCCGCCCGGCCCGGCCCGGCCCGAGCCTGATGGGCTTTTTAAGAAAATCGGGCCGGCCCGGCCCGGTCCTTTGAAAACACGGGCCGGGCTGACCCGGCCCGAATTTTTGAAATACAAGCCCGGCCCGGCCCGCGGGCTTAGAACGGGCCGGGCCGACCCGAGCCTAATTTTTAAAATTTTTATTTAATTTAATTTTTTTTGTTTTTTCTTTTCTTTATATATATATATATAATTTTTTAATAAAAATTTTAAAAATAATTAAAATTTTAATAAAATTAATATATATATAAAATTTTAATTTTTAAATAACGGGCGGGCCGGGCCGGCCCAACGGGCTTAAATTTTCGGGCCGGGCCGGGCCGGCCCGCCGGGCCTAAAAGGAGAGCCCGGCCCGCCTCTTACTGGCGGGCCGGGCTTTTACCGGGCCTAGAGAATTCGGGCCGGGCCGGGCCAACGACCGGGCCAAAATTACGGGCCGCGGGTCGGCCCGTTTGGCCCGGCCCAAATTCCCACCTCTATGTCAGGGTCGTGTGCTTCAAGAGCCAATCTATTGTTTCAGTGCAGGTGTAACATTAAAAGATGAAGTTTTTAAGTTTACGTAAAGATTATTAATTTTTGGTGGAGACAAAATCAGAAAAATATAAAGCTTTTAATAAAAAAAAATTGAAAAAAGAAAATAAATGACTAGAGATGTAAGCCCCCACCCGGTCATAGTAGCTTTGCCCTACATGTGGGCCGCCGACAAGCAAAGCAAAATGGTTAGCATATAGGCGGTGTGCACAAGGGTAGCGCTGGGAGAAGTCCCAATATAGGCACTAGTGGAGCAATGTAGTGCACACGGTTCGGGCAAAGGGCGAGATTTGTAGGCTTGTTGTGGCGTGATCAGCAGCTACAATGGCTAGTTGCTGATGAGGCGCCACCAAGTGATCACATCCGTTAGAGTTGCTTCACTCCTTATAGAAGCGACATGAAACACTTGGGCGTGAGTAACATGGATGATTGATGAGCGTGGGAGCATGCACACGAAAGATGCATGGTAGTTGTGATAGTGGGCCGTACAGCGTGGGCGCGCATGACGCCATCCCCTCAAAATAATAGGTTAATGTACTTAATATATAATTTAATAGTCCCTAAATAACCGTTCGATGATAAAAGAAGTAGGGGTGCGGAGACAATCAAGACGCACAAATGGCACAGGTGGCCACAAAACTCAGGAACAGATAAAGACCAAGTCAATATAGTCGTTAGTGGGTGGCAGCGAGCGTGTGGGAGTGCATATGGATATGGGCCAAGTGGCACACATAGATGTGCCACATGACGCCCACTCCTATAAACACGGTTGTAAAAAGGTCTAGTGACTGGGAGGGCTTTGGATCTTGATTAAGAATGGACTTAGTGCATGTGAAGGCACGCACTTTGCGGGTTTTGTAATGGCCTAGTGTAGGACAGTTGACAGTGGGGTGGTCAACAACATAATTAGTGTAGACCATACATGTAAGACAAGGGCTGAGACACAAAGCACATTGGTCGAGAGTGCATCTTGTGGCTAGTTAAGTTGTGTTTCGGATTCGTTGGGAACTTTCAACTTGCGAAGGGTACAAACGTAAATAAATAAATAATAATAATAATTCTGAAATAATTATTCAATAACAGAAATTCGAAGTTTTAACAGTTACAAGAATATTGCAATTGCAATGGTAAAGTAGGCTGCTATATTTGGACCGATGAGTAATAAACGTGACTATTTAGAATGGTGAAGGTGATCATTGAATCTTCTCAAGGTCGTACGAGAGTAATTATTATACTATTCTAAGGGCTGTGTTGTTCACTCTATTGGACTTGTGGTGTCTGTAGTAATTGTGGTGTGTTGAAATTCTCTGGCAAGAGAATCTTGTGCAAAGTTAGGCAACCTTTTGCAAGGTTGGACAACTCGAGTGAAGAGAAAAGCAAACTTGTTCAAAGTACACGTTAATCAGCTTTGTTCAAAATGCAAGGTTGGACAAGAATCAAGCAAGAGAAACCTATAATTGGGCCCGCGGGCATCTGCCCCCTGACCAATGAGCTCCAATAAGTTTTCACCCCCTATTACAAGACTTATTTCAAATTATATATCCCAAGTAAATTATAAAAAATTTACTTGGAGATTTTTTTTTTTTGAAGTTTCAAATATATTTCAAGATTTAACTTCTAAGTATATATATTATTTCAAACTTAAAACCCTAAATAAACCAAAAGTCAAGTACACTATTATTCACATTTTTTAGACTTTTTAAAGTCACGGCTTATATTAGATTACAAAGTTCGTAGATGAAGAAAAGAAAGATGTAAAGTTGAGCAATTTTTAGTCAAAATTTTGGTTTAATCCATGCCACCTCTGAAAAAATTTTCTTACTCTACCACTAAATGCAAGGTTCCAACACTGTTAAAAGAGAACAAGGGAACCTTGTTCAAAAAGCAAGGTTAAGGAAAAGATGTGATTTTACGTACCACCCTAAGTCATGCCTTCTCTTAACAGGTCCGCTAAAGGATATGCACTGTAACAATGTTGGATTAAAATCACTTCATTCCATCTTCAAAAATTTTTCACAAAATTACTGTGTTCACATCCTGAATTAGTTTGTTGGTCATTTTTCTTACAAACAAATAGTAATTAATATTCCTTTGTTTATGATTAATCGAAGATTGGGATTGATTCTCGTATCTTCGGTGTGGTTTGTTTAATTTGTAGTTGTCTTTAATTCATTAGTCATAATGTTTATGGGTTTGGTTCACTTAGGAAAAGTCGTACCATAACGGAAAGATTTTGAGTGAGAAAGCTAACCCCTCGTCATTCGTCAATATGCATATATATGGACCCCCCTCCTTTCTTTCTCAAACAAATTAAGTCAGCCCTTTTGTTTGTTCCTTTTCTTTGTTCGTGAAATGATTTTGATGAGCAAAATAACATATCTTGCCATAATATTAAAAAATATGCCCGTCACAAACAAGAAGTAGCTTTCCAAAAAATACACCCACTAAAATAAAAATAAAAAAAACAAAATCAAACCAAAATAAAAGAAAAATAAAAGAGAGTATATACATAAACACAAATTGTATATTCACTTTTATTCGATAATTCTTGATTACATACGTGTATTTGCCATAATAACATCACTAGACAACATTGCTTATTTATTAGTTTGATAAACAAAGGAAGCTATCACCAACCACCGAGTAATAAGAAGGTGCTTACTCTCTCGACTAGAGATTTTACATTTAAGTTGTCACTACTGTCGTAGTCAGGATATATATAAGCAAACAACTTCGAGAGAGATCTAAATATCACATAAGAACTTCCCTCCCCATAAAGTTATCTGAGTACGTCATCCTCTATCCCTATAACCCTTTTTTTTAATACATGTACTAAAAAATAAAGTAACCGAGCACCAACAAACCATTTTACCAGTTCATTGACACACACACACGTGTATATATATATGTGTGTGTGTGTGTGTGTGATATACAATTAATAGCAGTTCGCCATGCACAGCCGAGTAGGGAATTGAAAAACGAAGCAAGAACATGCACTAGGACAAAATTGGCCGTTTTCACAAGCGCCACAATTATATTCTGCAGCAGCTTCCTGGTGATCAGCCCATAATTTGTTTGATGAGAAGGAAGATCAACCATGTTGTTGGTCGGAAAATGGCTGGCAGAGGCAGATGGAAGAGAAGAAAAAGTGGCCAAAAGCACCGTTATTATTGCAGCTACGACCAAGCTAGTCCTGCTCTTACTCTCCATATCTAATTTTATTTCCTGATCTTCTATGAGTAGAGTAATTGTGATTTGTATGCCTCCCCAAACACCCCTTTTTATATAGTCCATTGGAAAATTCTTGCTCTTATATATATATATATATATATATATGTTCATATATCTTATCCAGAAATTAATGAGATAAGACGGACAATATTCTTGTGGCCCATGAACTCTTACCTCAAAGAAATTTTTTTTAAAGTGTACAGTAACAGTACTCAAATCCTTAAAAGATATTAAAAGTACAAATTAGAAGGTGTCGTGCCTCACATGAGCATCAGTATTTGGCTGAATTTATTAGAATAATTTCCAGCTATAATAATTTAGTCTACCCTACAATTTTCAAAAAAAAAAGAATCATTGAGGTGAAGTGGTTGAGAACAAAATTCTAGATAACATATTTAAAAAAAAAAAAGGTTCTAGATAGCATTAATTAATTATTCCCACGCAAAAATTTTCCGGCTCTAATAATTTAGTCTACCTTACAATTTTTTAAAAAAAAATCATTGAGGTGAAGTGGTTGAGAACAAAATTCTAGAAAACATATTTTTTTTAAAAAAAAAGTTCTAGATTGCATTAATTAATTATTCCCACCTAGATTGAATGAGCAGTTGAAAACTAAATGGGCAATTTACACTGAAATTGATTTCCACCGGTAATATTGTCTATCAATTAATTATTTCCCTGGTAGAAGTCATAGCCTAGAAAGTCAATTCCCCTACTAAAGCAAGGGTTGAAAAAAAAAATGTAGGAAGCAAGAAATAAATTCAATGGACGAAATATTTAAAATAAGACTTTGTCTGGCATAAAGATTAAACTCTAACTAAATTATATTTTTTTATCATAATTTTTATTTTTTTTCTGAAAAGTCAATAAAATATTTATAATTAATTTTTAAAAAGTCAATCAATTGTAATTTAAAATTTTCATTCAGATTGCTGGGAACTTTAGTTTTTGTGCAAACTAAAATATCACGAATATAGATGACTGATTTATCCCGCTTCTAATTGCCGTCTCTTTCTAGTGTCAAGTGTGTAAATAGAAATAAAAAACGAAATAATAATTGAAGAAAAAATTTTAAGCAATTCAAGAGCTACAATTGATGATATAAATTTCTACGTACCCATTTAATAGTGGATACTTCCCTCAAAAAGGATAATAGTAATTAATACGTATTTAACAAGCTCTATAGCGAAGCAAATAAAAAAGCAAGAGAATTAATTTCATAAATTCCTCTGAATTAGGATCCATTTTCTCATTTCGTTCCTCAAATTTTCAAAATCATTCAAAATGTCCCATGGTATAAACAAAACAGTTTAAATATCCCATCGATATACTTTTAATTATAAACTTAACAGATTTACTGACAAAACACTATTATAATCTCAAAATACCCCTCGAACTATTGAACTTATGTTAACTTGCCCCTAATTTTTTAAATGTGCTTGTTGCACCTTTTAACATAAATAAAGCTTGCCCCTGATTTTTGAATTGTTCCCAAATATCCCTTGCATATAAATTTATCTAAAAACTATTGAAATTGTTAATAGTAACAATATGTTCTAAATGGGTTAAGAAAGGGTCAAATTAAAGGTAATTTGATAACATTGACTTGAGTAGCTAGGTTCAAAAATTACTCTTGTACAACACTAGTTAAAACTGTAAAAAGAAATTTGTTAGATTTTTCATATTCTAATTTTTGACTTTTCAAGTAATATTTAATTTAGGGGTCAAAATGACAAAGGGTAGGAAAAGGTGCATAATTAAAGGGATTTCGGATATTAATCCACTGAATAATTACTAGTTTAGACATGCTTCATTATCACCAACAATGCTTCATTTACTTTTTTATTTATTAAGAAAATGAGAATTATGATTAGGGCTGTACAAACAATGTTTTGGTGGCTTTCGGACGTAGCAGTGTGGTTTTCAAAATGGCGGTTTGAGAGTATAAAGAAAGAGATTTATGTTAATTAGTTGGTTAGATTTCTATTAAGAAGCCGTTTGGAAATTTACATGTGTATAATTGTATTAGTTACATCATTTTGTTAAGTTTCCTATTGGACTAGTATTGTACTAATTAATTTAGTTAAATCAGAAAGAGATTCATTTCATTCCTCTAATTAGTTCTTTTTACCTCCATGTTCTCTGTCTTTCTTGTTTTCTTCACATGATATCAAGGCTCTCCCCAGAATTGGAAAACTCATCGGAGATCGCGATAGTCATTGCTGCGAATTATTACAGATTTATTCCAGTTTTGTCTCATCAAATCTCTTATAAATTGGATAACAATGACTACCTCATTTGGAGAAAGTAGGCTTAGACGACAGAAAATACACGATGATTTTACAAAAACCGTCCTCTTAAACTCAATAACACGACGGTTTGCTAAAACCGTCGTGTAAACCCGAGATTACACGACGGTTATGGCAAACCGTCGTGTAATCTACATGATTATCTCTAGGTCCGTTAATCCTTTGGGGCTTTAAAGCGGAGGGGTTTATCTCATTGGTTAGCGAAGGGACAGCTGAGGCTGATGGTTCAACGTCTGTTCTTGGGACAGACGTTGAGGCTTTCGACTTCAACGAGAGACTCCTCAAAGAGTTTGATCTCCTCAACAACATCAGCTTCTGGAAAAAGGCCTTGTTTATACTCCTTTAAGAGCTTGTAGAGCGCCTTGAGAGTAGTCTTCTCGTACTCACCCACAATGCGAGAAACGAGCCCTGTGATATCCCCATCCTTCTGCTTAATACACTCTCTAAGAGCATCATTCTCGGCCTTCGCCTTGTCGAATCTCTCGACCATGGCCATCATCATCTCAGTTCCTTCTTTCACCAGTCGATTGAAAGTCTGAAGCTTCTTAATCAAATCGTCCACGCTCACTCGAACATCCTTGAACTTACGTTCGATGTCTAGCAACTTTTCTACATGCTTCTTATCGATGGCTTCAAGTTCCTTGATCTGCTCCCTTAGCTTGACAGCCTCGTCTGTGGAACGGTAAGTCAACTTCATTCCTCTGAGAATGCACTGCAAAATAACAAGTTTAAGCAATGTAATCGATTGCAAAAACAAGAGTGAGGAAATCGGGTGGACAAACCTTTAAATGATCCCATGAGAAGTCATCAAGATAATCCTGTATCAGGCCATCATTTACCGTATCCCATATCAACGTCGGTGAGTAACTAACGTATAATCTAAACACCGAGTTTTTTGTCGTGAAGAAGGCTCGTCCTTGGAGGCAAGTTCACTTCCACATCCGCCTCTTCCTCCTCTGTAACTTGAGGCTCACTGCTTGATTCGAGAACAATCGCCAGGAATTCGTTTAACTATACCTGATTAGATTACGATGAAGTCCTTCCAGAGGCTCAATTATTTAAATCTATAGGGGTTGTTAATTTCGTCCCACTCTCAATTAGGCTAAGCAAGCAGTTTCGCCTCGAACATAAGCGCTTTTGGTGGTAGCTTCCTTAGTTCCTTGCCTGTAATATAAAATGATGATTAACACATAAATATTCTTATTCCAACGATCGATGCTAGATTTTTCTCTCGATGCCCTTCGTTTGAGACTTATGAAAATGACCCCACAAGGGGAAAAAAGCATTCCCTAGTACACCCAATGATTTCTCGTTCACTAGCATGAAAAAATACTGATCTTGCCAATATCTATCGGTATTCCTCATTTCCCCGACCACTTGTTGTTTTCATCTCGGGTACATCAAGTAGCAGCCGTAGTCTTTCGTGTTCTCATGCGGGTAGTAGAGGGCGAGGAAATTGTCTACTGATAGTTCGACGCCTACTTTGTTGGCAATCACTATCAATCCCACAAACACTCATATCATGTTCGGCATCAGTTAATAATAAAGATAATGAGGTATTTTAACATAAATGCAAAGATTATGGAATATTTGGACACAAAAACAAAGTTCATGGGCATTTTGACATTAAAGATAACGGCAAAACTAACGACAACTAAGTGAAGGACAACTTGACACACATGTTAAAGTTCAGGATGATACAATAGGTATATTTCATAATTTATGAAGTATATTAATACTAATGATAAAATTTAAGGATAATTTATGACATTTTTTCGATAAAGAATCTAAACAAAATTTCAATCGTTTTATAAACCCTAATCACTTAGCCCACTTGGACCTTTACTCTGCCCCACCTTATAGCATGCCGTCAGCACCTAATCATATCAGCCCCATCCTTGACTCTCCCCCTACATAAAGGGATTTATTTATTTATTTATTTTTGCAGGAACTAAATCAAGAGAATCACACAAAACAAAACACAAGACTTATTAATTATACTTCTTAATAACAAATAGAAAATTGGAGAGGTCTATTGACATCTATTTGTTCGCTCCCCCCACACCCCCCTCCTATTTTAATGAATTATTTGATTACTGAATTACCCTTGAATAAAATTACATTTAAGGATACATGTGTTTTAAAGATACTCTTCACACACCTCATTTAAAAAATTATATTAAATATCTTTAAGTATATAATTCATACAAAATAATCAACCAGAAGAATTGCTACTAATAATCATTAACAAAAAACAAAACAAAACAAAACAAAAAAAAAAACAAACAAACAAAGAATTGCTGTTGACTTCCAACGAAAACAAAATCATAAGTTATTTATTTTGTATTAATCAATAATCAACCTCTCCTTTTATTGTGAAATTAGCTAAACGAATAAAAAGAAAACGATAAATTAGAAGGAAAAAAAAAAGTGTGAATTGTTTCGTTTACCTTCCAAACTCGTTCCTTGGAATCCAGATCACTCTGTATTTTTTTTTTTTTAAAGAATTGAAGTTCAAGTTGGGATATAAAGCAAAGAGTTTTTTTTTTTTTTTTTTTTTTTTTTTGAGATAAAGTATAATGAACTCATTAGATATCTTAACAGTAAAAACGTGGGATTAAAAAAATTTAAACGGCAACCGTAACAAGAAAAAAAAAAATAATTTGCGTTAACTTTATAATCAAAATATGACAGCAATGTTGGAGAAGGAAAAAAAGAAAAAAGGATGATAGACGAAGATAATTAGGAAAAAAAAAAGTAGGGAAAAAAGAGAAAGAAGGAACCAAAAAAAAAAAAAAGAGATAGAGAGAAGGAAATATAATGTGAGATATGGTTGGTGAGTGAGAAAATGTAGGGGGCAAAAAACTGACATTAATTTAAGTGAGAAAAAAAAAACCAAATTATAATTAAGTTGATTTTAGGAATTGTTTTCAAATAAAAGATGGATGTAACTTTAAAATTTAAATGGTGGGTAGTTTAAATAAAAATGTGGGAAAAATAAATAAGAGGATATCAATAGAACCTCTCAAGCTTTATAAGTTTGACACAATTAAAAGATGGATGTAACTTTTCATTCTTTATTTTTTTAGAAAAATAAAAAGTTTTGTTAATGGTTTTCTTTTGCTAAATCAGAGCCTATCACTCTTTATTTATTGTTGTTACCTTTTTTTTTTTTTTTTTTGAAGTATTTTGTTAACAGTTTGTTGTTGTTATTATTATTATCATTATTATTTTGTAGGGATTTTTTTTTTTTTTTTAGAATTTTTTTGGGTAAGTTCGTAGACTAGAAATTCTTGAAAAAAAAAAAAAAAAAAAGTATGTAAATGAGAAATAACTGCAACCGGTGATTGACCGGTTACTTCACATTGATTCAGAAGAATCCGTTGTTCTGAGATTTCGATTGATCTCTACATAACCAAATCTCTGTTGATATATTCTCAATCTTTCTTCTATTACTTCAAAAACAAAATAAAATCATCAAAATCGAAAATCGAAAATATATTCACAATTCCATGAATTCCGTTAAAAAGATGCAAAATCAAAATCAACTCAAAAGAGGAGCCCTAGAATCACAATCATCACCGGCACCGAAATCCTCTTCCAACAATTCCCCATCGTCGCCGCAGTCGTACATCATCGATCCCACCAACAGAAGCTGGTCCTCCAAGTACCTCTGCAGCAGCATAATCCCGATCTCTTCTCCGCCGCTCTCCGCCGCGTCTCTTCCGCCGGAGTATCCCTCCTCGCACCGCCTGAGCCGTTCGTCGTCGTCGTCGTCCGAATCGCCGGCGATCTTCCCGCGACGGCGGCGGCAGAGGCGGAGACAGAGCTCGGTGGCGCAGAGGATGGGAAACGCGGCGCAGAGGAAGGGGAGGAGGATCGGCGAGCAGAGGAGGAGGACGACGTAGCGGATCGGGCGGGCCCGCAGCCACGTGGACGACGAGGATGAGGCGGCGACGGCGGCGGCTAGCATGATCCGCTTCGGTGGGGAGGAGATCGCGGCCGTCGGACGTGGTTGAGATGGAGATCGGTTGCATTCATCGCTGGGTTTGGTGTTTGGGTGGTGGTGTTGGTTTTGAGGGAAAGTTATAGTGGTGTGTAGAAGAGGAGAGCAAACGACAGTGTTCACATGAAAGTAAGCAATTTTTATGATGTGGGGGGGAAGAGTGAAGAGCATGAGGACGCATGTGGAGTATTGTGGATTTTTGTGCACATATTTCCCTTTGCTCTTTCCTATGCCAACCGCGCAACGCGACACATTTTGGGACCTTTTTATTTTTTATTTTTCTATTATTATTATTATTATTATTATTATTATTATTATTTGGAATAAATGGGTTTTGGGACTACAAACCAAGAACACAAAAGACAATTTCTTCAAACCAAATAAAAAAAAAAACTTTTGAAGAAACAATTCCAATTGTTTTTTATCATAAAAAATAAACTCAATTTCACTATTTGAATCTCCTACTTTAATTTAAAATTTTAAATTTTAAAAATAAATAATATATTCAACTTAAAATGATTTTTTTAATTATTTAAAATTTTTAAGAATAACGAAATAAAATTCATATTACTTTTTTTTCTCAATCATATTTTAAGTTTTTTATACTGTTTCACTCCAAATGGTTCATTTTCAACCAAACATACAATTTCATAATTCAACTTAACTCTAATTGAATTAACTCCAAAATTTTAACTTAAATGGACCAACCAAACGGCCTTATCTCTTGTTTATTTTTAGAGTGTTATCATGATAAGACTTCTTATTATACATTATTTATAAAAATATTTTTTAAAATGTAAAATTAATTTTCTTTAATGGTTTGAACTATGAGAACTATGAATATCTATTTTAAAAATTCATAGAATGACACAAAATTATTTATGTAATAAATTAGATCATCGAAAAATTAATCACATTATTAATAATATATTTCTTATTAATCATTTAAAATAATAGATTCTATAGTAAAAATTCTTTAATATTAAGGTAATTGCAAAACTTTTAATTTAATATTTTAAAACATTTTTTTCCACATCTTTTGTAGATTAGACTCAAATAAAGTTCTCTAAAAGGACTCAAATAAGATACATCGATGTTAATATAATTTAACATATACATAATCTTTTCTGGGACGAGCTAAACTTGGATCCCCGAGGAAGACGGTTTCGATGGCGACATCCTTTGTGATTCCGGCTCTAAGTCAATGAAAACTTATAATAAAAACTTATAATAAAAGGGGATCTTGAGATGTGTATATGGTGTAGGAGAGGAATATGTGTTGTTTTTGTGGAAGGATGCTATAGTTGGTGAATGAGAAGCTTTAGGGAATGGATGGTATGAGGCTCTATGATTGTGGTGTGATCAGGGGTGGTTGGTGAAGTCTAAAATACGAAGTGCTCGAGAATGGCTTCTTACTTCAGGTGTGCCTCCGTCAATGGAGGTACCTAATCTAGAGAGGGTATCCTCTCTTGACCGTGAATAAAGATGAAAAAGGAGTTGTTTTCAGTGTTGGGAGCCTGAAGGTGTGTTTGGGGTGAGAATAGTGTGGTATTTTTAAGTGGAGGAGGATCTAATGGTAACCAAAACTTTTCTAGTTCAGTTTGGAGGCTTTCTACTTGGAGGTCCTTGTTAGGAATTTCTCCAGTTATGGTTTCCCTCTCATTCTTGGACTGGCTGCTTTAGGAGGCGGGAAGGACTCTCCTTAGAATATTTAAACTTGATCAAAGAGAGCTACCTTGGTAATGGGTGCCTAGAGAGATAGCTAACTGATCAAATGCTTCGTGGGTGCTAATTTTAGGTGCTAAATTCCTAGGCACCAGATGCTTTTTGACAGGGATAGTTTAGCTTAAATAATGTATTATTAGTTCCAATATAGACAAACTTTGAAATCCTAATCTGCAGAGGGAAGGAATATAATTTTATGGATATTCATTGGGCTTCTACTAGATTTAGTGGGCTCATATAAGCTTATTGGATTGAGCTAAAGCTTTTGAGGCTTTTTAATGGTTTTCTTCAAAATTCATATTATTTTAATTTTTTTTAGATTAAAAGCTTCCCAATTTGACTAAGAATTTAATCTGAACGAATAAAGCGGGCCCACTCGTGCTTCCAAACCACAACCCACTCAAAGATTCTCGAAACGTGACTTGAGTTCACGCACCAATTCTCGGCCCACACTAAGTAATGTGGGTCGAGTTTGAATCTTCTCAAATTTCGGGTATCAACAATAGCCCCCATAATTGTACAGGCCATGCAATGTAGTGAGATGGCCCAGACAATCAATCCTTCAGCTTCGAAATTTCTCAACGCTAAGCACATTAGTTTAAAGTAAGATAAAAATGAAAGTAAACGACCTTACCGATAACAAGCTCTTTTTATAAGTTATTTTTGTTAATAAAAGGCTCTATTAAGAAAGTGTACCATCTGTGGAAAATACCTCTAATGCTGTGATCAACTCCATTTTTTTATTTTTTTCCTTCAGGGAGACCATGGCCAAATAATTTATTAATGAAGCAACTCCAATTAATAAGAGAAAATTGTCATCATGAAAACTCCACCACTTGAATTTCTTGATTATCACATATATAAAAATTAATAATAATAATTAGTATGCCATTAGAACGAACATATAGATAATTAGTAATTACAACTTTTATTCTCTATTATAACATACTAGTTGTATATGTGTACTTTGCACACATGGATTTAGTTACGTTACATATATATGTATATTATTTTTTAAGTTTTTTTATTTAAAAAGAATGTAAATATAAAATTTCTAAATGAAATGAGCAGATCAAAAGTATTTTTCAAAAAGTTAAGAGCAAAAGATGCAAAATAAATAAATAAGGTAAAAAATAAAAATAAAATAAGTAAAAACACTTTAGCTGAAAAGATCAAGAATGATTGCACAAAAGAGTAAAAAGCATCAAACGATTTCATCTAAAAAAAGAAAAAAATTAAAAAAGCCCACAAAAGGATAAAACAGAAAGACCAAAATTTTAAATAGTAAAAACCTTAGCTATATATAATAGTAATAGATATATACTTTAATTCAAATTTACATGTATTATATATATATATATATATATTAATATATAGATAAAGAAAGCAAAAAACTTTTATTTGAGTGGTTCACGGTTTAACCACTTATACATATAAATCATGTTATAATATATTTTTTTTTTGGGTCTCTCTGCAACACATTGTGGTTTCCCAGTGTCGTAAATACACACAAACATGTATTTTCCCTTACCACATATATACATAGTGTCTAACTTAAAATTGCCAAACACTCATCATCGCCTCGTCATAAACATATATATAGATATATAGATAAAGAAAGCAAAGAACTTTTTTTTGAGTGGTTCACGGTTTAACCACTAATATATATAAATCATGTTTTAATTTTTTTTTGGGAGAACAAGCAAAATAGTATATTACATTTTACTGTTTTAAAATTATAGCAGGTTTGAAAACCTTAGTTATGGAATAGCATAATAAGTTAAATATCAAAACAAAAACCCAAAAATATCCCCCAAAATAAAAACCCAATTAGAAATCCTAACTAGAAACTGCGTGGTTGGAGCATTCGTTGGCGCCGGCACCGGTGTCGGTTTTGTCGAGACTACCTGCGCCGGTTTCCGTGGAGTCGCGAACGAGGGGAGGGCACGACGGTCATCGTGGAGTCATGAACCAGAGGAGGGCGAAATAGTCGCCGTGGAGTCGCGAACCGTAGGAGGGTGCAACATCACCGTGGAGTCAAGATCTGGAGTAAGGCGCGACAGATTTCACCGTGGAGTTGCTATCCGGAGGATGATCTCTCCGTGGAGTCTCGATCAAAGGAGGATCTCGCCGTGGAACCGAATCTTATGAGGAAAATCACCGAAATCGCGAGGAAATTTGCTGGAAAATCGCGATCGTTCACCCTCGTTTTCGTAGACATCGGATCTTCGTCCTCCTCGTTGTGATTTCTCCTACGGCCACCGCTGTGCTCTTATCAGGCTAAACCATTTTGGATTATGGTTTTTGGGGTGGATTTGTAATTTTGAATAAAATCTGGGCTTAAATAAGTGATAAATTTATTTACTATTTACTAATAAATGTAAACTGACAATTTAAGAAGCCGTTTGGCTCACCAGCCCAAACTGGTGTATTGTCGTTTGGGTGGAACCGAAGGCGTTTGGCTCCCCATTTCGGATTGAAATGGCTTCTGACCCGTTATACAGTAAACCCAGATGGGTGAACTGTTCACCCACGTTCCCCTACGCTTCTGGCTCAACCATCCCGTCCCCTGTTCGCGAATCTTGTCGATGTTCACGCCGGCGCCCATGTGCTGTTGCCTGTTGTCAGCTGCTCTGCTCGCTGCTCCTCCATCCCATCCACCGGCTGTTGCTTAGCAGGCGCTCCGGTTAGTGGGCTTGAGCAGGTTTTGGCGATTTGCTTTTTCCCTTCATAATCTCCTCTCGCAAACACTTCTCGTGCAGCAGATGAGGCGCCGTGAGAGGACTTCGACTAGTAGGCGAACCCGTAGGGTGATTACCCACTATTTTGTGATTCGGAAATCATCAAAGCAGCGTTCGAATTCGTGCCCTAACCCGACTTCTTCTGCTTTGTATTCGTCGTCGGCCTCAAATTCGATTTTGCCAGTAAATTTTCTTCCTCTTATTCTCTGTCAATACACATTTTGCATTTAAATTTGTCGGTGATTAGTTACTTGTTGAATCAGGCATTGGTCATGAAGTTTTCGACCTCTCCCCAAATCTGAAATTTTTCAGATTCAGTTGGTCGAGCCTTTTGATACCATGCGTTATTGTTGAACTACAGGTCGTTTGGGTTTTTGGTTGGCTTGTTATGTGGTTTATGTTACATTTTGCTCACATTTTCTGGTTCGTGACCCCCAAAAACAATGCCTTGGTTTTAAGTATTTTTCAGTCATATTGTTGGGTTTTTGGCTCGGAAAACTGGTTAGCATGTTCGCTCAAAGTGGGTTTCTGGCTTTGGACATTCTAGTAGCTTTGTTAGGTCATATATGGACTGCCATTTGCTGATTTGTGCTGCCTTGGTTCGCCATTTGTTGGTTTTGGTCATGTTTTGGCCCATTTTGGCTTGATTTTGCACATTTTTTGACCCAAACCAGGCCGTGTCTGGTTTCTTGGGTTTTTGATCATCCTACTAGCTTTGTTAGGTCATATATGGACTGCCTAAGTGATGTGTGCTGCCTTGGTTTGTCATTTGCTGGTTTTGGTCATGTTTTGGCCCATTTTGGCTTGATTTTGCACATTTTTTGACCCAAACCAGGCCGTGTCTGGTTTCTTGGGTTTTTAATCATCCTACTAGCTTTGTTAGGTCATATATGGACTACCTAAGTGATGTGTGCTGTCTTGGTTTGTCATTTGCTGGTTTTGGTCATGTTTTGGCCCATTTTGGCTTGATTTTGCACATTTTTTGACCCAAACCAGGCCGTGTCTGGTTTCTTGGGTTTTTGATCATCCTAATAGCTTTGTTAGGTCAATTGTGGACTGCCTAAATGATTTGTGCTGCCTTGGTTTGTCATTTGCTGGTTTTGGTCATGTTTTGGCCCATTTTGGCTTGATTTTGCACATTTTTTGACCCAAACCAGGCCGTGTCTGGTTTCTTGGGTTTTTGATCATCCTACTAGCTTTGTTAGGTCATATATGGACTGCCTAAGTGATGTGTGCTGCCTTGTTTTGTCATTTGCTGGTTTTGGTGATGTTTTGGCCCATTTTGGCTTGATTTTGCACATTTTTTGACCCAAACCAGGCCGTGTCTGGTTTCTTGGGTTTTTGATCATCCTACTAGCTTTGTTAGGTCAATTGTCGACTGCCTAAATGTTTTGTGCTGTGTTGGTTCGCCATTTGCTGGTTTTGGTCATGTTTTGGCCCATTTTGGCTTGATTTTGCACATTTTTTGACCCAAACCAGGCCGTGTCTGGTTTCTTGGGTTTTTTATCATCCTACTAGCTTTGTTAGGTCAATTTTGGACTGCCTAAATGATTTGTGCTGCTTTGGTTCACCATTTGCTGGTTTTGGTCATGTTTTGGCCCATTTTGGCTTGATTTTGCACATTTTTTGACCCAAACCAGGCCGTGTCTGGTTTCTTGGGTTTTTGATCATCCTACTAGCTTTGTTAGGTCAATTGTGAGCTGGTTTTGGTCATGTTTTGGCCCATTTTGGCTTGATTTTGCACATTTTTTGACCCAAACCAGGCCGTGTCTGGTTTCTTGGGTTTTTGATCATCCTACTAGCTTTGTTAGGTCAATTGTCGACTGCCTAAATGATTTGTGCTGCTTTGGTTCACCATTTGCTGGTTTTGGTCATGTTTTGGCCCATTTTGGCTTGATTTTGCACATTTTTTGACCCAAACCAGGCCGTGTCTGGTTTCTTGGGTTTTTGATCATCCTACTAGCTTTGTTAGGTCAGTTGTGGACTGCCTAAATGATTTGTGCTGCTTTGGTTCGTCATTTGCTGGTTTTGGGCATGTTTTGGTCCATTTTGGCTTGATTTTGCACATTTTTTGACCCAAACCAGGCCGTGTCTGGTTTCTTGGGTTTTTGATCATCCTACTAGCTTTGTTAGGTCAATTGTGGACTGCTTAAATGATTTGTGCTGCCTTGGTTTGTCATTTGCTGGTTTTGGTCATGTTTTGGCCCATTTTGGCTTGATTTTGCACATTTTTTGACCCAAACCAGTCCGTGTCTGGTTTCTTGGGTTTTTGATCATTCTAGTCGCTTTGTTATGTCATTTATGGACTGCCTAGGTGATCCACTTTGCCTTGGTTTTGGTTTTGGTCGTTTTGGTCACTCTTTGGTCCATTTTGGCTTGATTTTGCAGTTTCTGTTGACCCAAAACAGGCCGTGTCTGGTTTCTTGAGTTTTTGATCATTAGATTGGCTTTTTTGGGTCATTTCGAGGATACCTAGATGCTCCTTCCGTTTGGCTATAATGATAAATGCGCATCAGCATATATTGTATTTTCGGCTGACTGGTGCGTCATTAACACGATATCGTTGAGGTAGTTGCCGGTGTTCAACACCATGGTAGTTGCCACGATATCGGGTCATTGACATGCCTCAGCTGCAAAATGTCAATCAACCCTTTCTGAGCCAAACACTACATTCCACCCATCTACCTTTCAGTATAAATTCATATTTTGCTTTCTCATGCATTAAGGCCATGCCTCGCAAAGCATCAGGTGAATCGTACGTTTGGACTGACGCCAAGGAAAAACTATTCCTTGAAAAACTTGATGAGTACTTATCCGAAAGAGGCGGGAAGCAACCATCAAGCTCGGTTCTGGAGCTATGGGCCACTGAGTTCAACACACGTTTTGGCGGTGTTCTGGCTTTTGGATCCACTTTATCTCAAGAAAAAGAGCGCATGAAAAAGATTTACATGGGTTGGAAGACTCTGCAAACCCACACAGGGCTTGGATATGATCCGGCGACGGATACGGTTGTTTGCTCGGACGCAACATGGCACAACTTCGTGAAAGTAATACAACGTTCTCCATGCATTCAATAATATCGTAATTATAACAAACTATTATTGTACAGTCACATGTTAATCGTTTATTTTTTTTTTAGGATAACAAGGAGTGTACCCATCTCCGCTACGAGGGACTTCGGTACAAGGAATTGTATTACAACATTTTTGAGAAAAACCATGCAGCAGGTGCCTCGGCATTCGGATCTGTTACGATGGGAGGTGGAAGTATGCCATCGTTCGATTTTGATTTGTCCATGGACCAGTCCGGAACACAACCGGCTATGGAGGACGATATTAGCCCGAGCGTAGGTGCGCGGAGACAGGCTAACGCGAGAGGTGTTAACGACGATGGAGGTCCATCACGGTCACAAAGGAGTGCTGGGAAGCGGAAACAAAGGGAGGCGACGGATGAGATGACTTACTCGGCCATGCAGGAAATCGCGAATCATTTCCGCGCTCGCTCTCAATCGACAACCGGTTGTGAGCAAAACAACGAGATATATTGTATTGTGAACTGCATGAATATCATGAAGGAGATGGATATTCCACAATATCAGCGCACGATCATGTGGCACTACTTCGATGCTCATCCGCGGCTTCAGCGGCCTTTCTGCCAGCTTGACGACGACGACCGGAGGGGCATTATTGCATCAGTTGTGACCTCCCAGATTCCACCGCCGAGTTGATTTTTATGTTATAGATGTTTTTTTTTCCCCGTCCATTTCAGTTAGACATAACATTGAACGATTAAGATTTTACGCAACCTTGTGCTGTCTCATATTGATTATGAATTATAATCCGTCATATTACTAATCGTATATTTTATTTACAAAATTATATGATAGAATGTTTGAAAAAAAATTAAAAAATTGAAACAGTTAATTTTTTTTTACCAATTGTACGCAACTTTGTGCTGTCTCATATTGATTATGAATTATAATCCGTCATATTATTGATCGTATATTTTATTTACAAAAATATATGATAGAATGTTTAAAAAAAATTTAAAAAATTGATTCAGCTCATTTTTTTACAATCCAAACAAGGCCCTTGTTTTTTCCATTTCAACTCAACTTAAACTTTTTCCACCAAACACTCAACTCAACTTAAATTTTTCAGCTCAAACTTTTTACCAAACACTCATCATTTAAACTAAACTTAACTCAACTCAAACTGAACTTAAAAATCTCAATTCAAACTGGTGAACCAAACGGGCCCTAAATATTTATCATTTTTATCAAATTTATACTTGATAATTATTTATATTTACGATTAAATATTTACATTTACAGCTAAGGTATTTACTATTTACTAATAAATGTAAATTGACAATTTAAATATTTACCATTTTTATCAAATTTATACTTGATAATTATTTATATTTACTAGTAAATATCTATATTTAATAATAATATTTACATTTAAAGTTAAGATATTTACTAATAAATGTAAATTAATAATTAAAATATTTTTGAATTTTATCAAATTTATACTTGAGAATTATTTATATTTTCTAGTAAATATCTATATTTATTAGTAAATATTTATATTTATAGCTAAGTTATTTACTATTTACTAATAAATATAAATGACAATTTAAATATTTGCCATTTTTATCAAATTTATACTTGATAATTATCTATATAGTAAATATTTATATTTACAGCTAAGATATTTACTATTTCCTAATAAATGTAACTTGACAATTTAAATATTTACCATTTTTGTCAAATTTATACTTGATAATTATTTATATTTACTAGTAAATATTTACAGCTAAGGTATTTACTGATAAATGTAACTTGACAATTTAAAATTTAAATACTGATTTATTAGTTCATATTTATATTTACCAGTAAATATTAATCATTTTTATCAAAGTTATGATAATTATTTATTAGTAAATATTTATATTTACAAGTAAATACTTATTAATGTTAATAATATGACAGTTTCATTGTAATTTTGAGATATATACAAAAAGTCAACGTTTACGTATAATGGTAAGTACATGTAAATTTTACAAAACAAATAACAATATATTACTTTATTTTATTATTTTACAACAAATCCCACAAAATCAATTGATTACAAATCAGCCCCAAAAGTATCAAAACTCAAACCTAACTCTAATTGCCCAGTGCCGCCGGTGGAGAAGACGATAGCTCCGGTGCCGGAGTTTAGGAAGATCTCCATCCGACCTACCAAAAAAAAAAAAAAAACACACACACACACACACACACGCACACACAAAAACAAAAACAAAACAAAAACCAGAGAAGCAAAAACCCGACCTAGATAGAGAAGAGAAAACCTTGGCTTCCCGTCTGCCACGAGATCTCGTTGCCGCCGCTCTCCTCTAGCAGTCGGCCTGCAAAACACCAAAAGCAAAAAGCTAGACCCAGAGGGGAGAGAAAAAACTCACGATCCCATCTCTTTGCTGTCGTGATCTTTTCACCATCGCTCAACGAGAAGAGAGAAAGAGAGAGAGAAAGGCAAATGAGAGAAAGGGGAAAAGAAAGAGAGAAGTTAGAGAGGAAAAATGTGTTTTGTATGTAAAAGGAGAAAGAGGCAAAATCTAAATAAATTAAAATGGAAAGTTGAAATACGTTATAATTTACACAATTTTAAAAAGGGTTAATTTCATTAATAGTACCTGTAGGGATTTTATTATTAAAAATAGTATCACTTTTTTTTCTCTTCATTACTAGCACTTAATATGGGGCCCAGTAGCATTTAATGTATATCAAATTACGGGTTTACCCTCATCTCCTACCAGCTCAAATATCCCTCTCCCTCGCATGGCCCAAAATTTTTTTTCAAACCAACATCTACAGTGTTTTAGAGATAGAAAACTGAAATCTAGAGAGAGAAAGAGTTGTCACCCACTGGAATATTATTTTTTTTTCACTTTTCCGCCTAGCCCCCCACCCATTTTAAAACCCAAATCTTCATATAATAGAGAGAAACTTCCATCTAGAGAGAGAAACTTCCATTTAGAGAGAGAAACTCTCACCGTCGAAAAAAAACTTTAACACTTTCATTTAACAAAAAAAAAATTTAACAAAATCTAACATTTTTTGTCATTTTTGAGTAAAGGGTGCTCGGCGTGGTTTAGGACGGTTTCCGAACAGTTTTTCGAGCGGTTGCAAAGCTTTCTCTCTCTAGAATCGGAGTTTCTCTCTCTAAAACACTGTAGAGGCTGGTTGGGAATTTTTGTTAGGGTAATCGAGGGAGAGTGACTTTTGGGCGGGTGGGAAATGAAGGTAAATATGTAATTTTTTTAAAAAATGACTCTTAGTATTACCATGGGGACGGTCATTATGAAAATGACCAGATGGTCAATACGGTTATGACCTCTGTGCCTACAGTCAATACAATTTCGTATTGGTCAAACACGGTCACAACGAAAATGACCATCCGGGCATTATAAAAATGACCACTTTTTATATAAGTATCGGTCATAACAGTTATGACCGGGTGGTCATAACCGTTATGACCACCTTCATGTAAGTGTGTCGGTCATAACAGTTACGACCGTGTGGTCATAACCGTTATGACCACTTTTTATATAAGTATCGGTCATAATAGTTATGACCGGGTGGTCATAACCGTTATGACCACCTGCATTTAAATATATCGGTCATAACCGTTATGACCGTGTGGTTATACCGTTATGATCACTTTTTATATAAGTATCGGTCATAACAGTTATGACCGGGTGGTCATAACCGTTATGACTACCTGCATTTAAGTGTATCGGTCATAACCGTTATGACCATGTGGTCATAACCGTTATGACCACTTTTTATATATAGTATCGGTCATAACAGTTATGACCGTGTGGTCATAACCGTTATGATCACTTTTTATATAAGTATTGGTCATAACAGTTATAACCGTGTGGTCATAACCGTTATGACCATTGGCATATAAGTTCGGTCATAATAGTTATGACCGTGTGGTCATAACCGTTATGACCACTTTTTATATAAGTATCGGTTATAACAGTTATGACCGTATGGTCATAACCGTTATGACTATTGGCATATAAGTTTGGTCATAACAGTTATGACCGTGTGGTCATAACCGTTATGACCACTTTTTATATAAGTATCGGTCATAACAGCTATGACCGTGTGGTCATAACCGTTATGACCATTGGCATATAAGTTCGGTCATAACAGTTATGACCGTGTGGTCATAACCGTTATGACCACTTTTATATAAGTATCGGTCATAACAGTTATGACCGGGTGGTCATAACCGTTATGACCACCTGCATTTAAGTGTATCGGTCATAACCGTTATGACCGTGTGGTCATAACCGTTATGATCACTTTTTATATAAGTATCGGTCATAACAGTTATGACCGTGTGGTCATAACCGTTATGACCATTGGCATGTAAGTTCGGTCATAACAGTTATGACCGTGTGGTCATAACCGTTATGATCACTTTTTATATAAGTATCGGTCATAACAGTTATGACCACCCTGTTTTGACCACCCGGTCATAACAGTTATGACCTATGTCTAAATATTTTTTTTTTAAAAAATCTAACATTTTTGATCATTTTCCAGTAAAGGTCATTCATATTATGCCCACCCAGTTATAACAGGGTGGTCATAACTGTTATGACCTGTACTCAAAAATGGTCAAAAATGTTAGATTTTTTTTTTTTAAATTTTTTAAACATAGGTCATAACTATTATGACCGGGTGGTCATAACAGGAATAACCTTTACTTAAAAATGACCAAAAATATTAGATTTTGTTTATTTTTTTTTTTGTTAAATGGAAGTGTTAAATTTTTTTCTTCCGACGGTGAGAGTTTCTCTCTCTAAATGGAAGTTTCTCTCTTTAGATGGAAGTTTCTCTCTATTATATGAAGATTTGGGTTTCAAAATGGGTGGGGGGCTAGGCGGAAAAGTGAAAAAAAATAAGATTCCGGTAGGTGGCAACTCTTTCTCTCTCTAGATTTCAGTTTTCTCTCTCTAAAACACTGTAGATGTTGGTTTGAAAAAAATTTTTGGGCCATGCGAGGGAGAGGGATATTTGAGCTGGTAGGAGATGAGGGTAAACCCGTAATTTGATATACATTAAATGCTACTGGGCCCCATATTAAGTGCTAGTAATGAAGGGAAAAAAAGTGATACTATTTTTAATAATAAAATTCCTACAGGTGCTATTAATGAAATTAACCCTTTTAAAAATCTATTATGGGTCCGTTTGTCATTCAATCTCAAATTAAAATTTTTATATTAGTTTTTATATTTTTTTTGAAAAAGTTTTTGTTTTTTTCTGAAAATTTTTTTGTCTTTTCTAAAAAGTTAACAAAAATTATTATTGAAACTTAAAATTTTCAACTCAAACTCATTCACCAAACGGATCTTATATTTTTCATTAATACTTTTTAAATATGCTATATTGTATAATTACCTTTTTTTTTTTTTTTTGGTCTTCTCTGCAACACATTGCCGTTTCCCAATGTAGTAAATACACACGAACATGTGTATTACCTTACCCCATACCTTACCCCATATATATACATGGTGTCTAACTTAAAATTGCCAAATACTCACCGTCGCCTCGTCTTCTTTGTCTTCCTCTCTTGCTTTCTGTTTTTATTTTTTATTTTTTTATTTTTTATTTTTTATTTTTTATTTTTTTATTTTTAAATCAAGAGCATCAATCAGTGTAAAGAAAAGGAATTGAGAGAGAAAGTAGAGAGAGAATTTCTGAGAGCAAAAGAATCTGCTTATTCTCATTACTCTATGAACTGTACAAAGCTGGCTATAAATAGTCTGACAGTAACCAATAGAATCTGTACACCTGTCATAGAGACAATTACAAGTAACAACTCCTAAGTTAACAAACTCTCTAACTAATTCTACAAAGCTGACTACCAAGACTAGCAAAACAAAAATGGTTAGCTATTAATTGTTTTCTCCTTAACAATTAGACACACGAGAATTCAACAAAGAAAAAAAGCAAAATGAAACCCAAAAGGAATTCAAAGGTAAGAGGATAAAAGAAACAAAAAGCAAAAAATTAGGGATTTTTATCCTGATTTTGTCAATTGCTCTATAATTAGAATTGAGTCTTCTTCAGGTGGTGTTTGCGATTGTCGTGGATTTTGGCATGTGACTTCTGGTCTTTACTCCACCACCGCGAGAGACATTCCGGTAGGCCCTCACTTAACTTCACCTTGGTCCTGAGATTAAAGTAACTTCTTCTTCTTCTTTTTCTTTTTTCTTTTTTCCTTTTCTTTTTTTGGGTTCTACTATGCCAATTGTACAGATACATATTTGATATCTTGTTTCCTTCATTTTTTTCTGTTCTCCCCATCCTCCTTTTTTTTTTCCCTACATTTTTGCTGCTTCATTACCCTCAGTTTGCTTCTCGCAACTTTCTCGTTCATTTCATAGTTGATTTTTCGTTCTTCAAGTGACTCCACTAATTGGAAGAATTAGGTAGCTTACGAGTTGATTGACAGGGAAGTGAAAGAACCTTTTAGCAGCAATAGGAATTCTTCCTATTTTAATAGCCTCTACGTCCTCTGAGATTTACAGGGATATTGTCGGTTTTAGATTGGTAGCACGGAGGTGGTCCACGAATACTCACACCTTCATATCGGCCTCCTAAGGAGTTCACTCCAGGCGGGTGTAAGTTCATTCCAGGCGCTGGTCGTGGTTGGGATTGCTAGACTTCGCACTTTCATAATCGAGGATGGCCTCAGGCGCATGCGATCACATCGCTTAAGATTGTCGGGGGAGCATCACCACGTGCGCTGCACGAAAGAGTTCGTGGAATACTGGAATCGTGTTCTCTCCGTTTTCCTTGATTTTAGAAATTCACCCCTAGAGACGCTTGAGCCTCCTCCCGCTGGTTCATATTTTATTATCTATTAGTCGGACATCACATTCGAAGAAGCATGTGTGAAATAGGTAAGTAAAGCAAAAAAATAATAAATAATAAATAATTAAAAAAAAAACCAAGTGACTAGCGTTGAAAGCACCACATAACGAGCACTGAAAGTGTCGTATGACGCCTGCAGAGGGATGGGCGAATGATGCCGTAAAAAAATGTCATTCCTTATTTTAAGAAAAGCACATATGTAGATATAGATATAGATATAGATGTAATGTATAATATTAAGAATAAAATTATGGGGACTTCTACAATGAGGTCAAGTGTTTTTACCCCACCGATGGGGTTAAAAAATTTTGGCCATTTGATTGAAATCCAATGGCTAAAAAAGCTAAGGACCATCTAATGAAAATACACCACTCCACATACAATTGCAATACTTACCTAGATTAAAGAAGAAGAAGAAGAAGAAGAAGAAGAAGAAACCCATGCACTTCACCCCCTCCAGCAAAAGAAGGCGGCTCCATCGACCGTGGCGGTGGGGAATTGAGGTCCAGATTCTGATGAATCCATCGGGTGGGGGGAACCCAGTCTCGGGGGCGGCTAGTGGAGGGGGGTCGAACCCAATTGCGGCGAGGGAAGGGTGAACTAGTTGCGGGCCCGGGGGGGGGGGGGGGGTGGGGTTGGGGGTTGGGGGGGTGTGAGGTTCCAAAGCCAGATCGAAACTCGTGGCAAAACCCAGAAACTCGCGCAGGTCGGGGGAGGGGGGTGGGGTGGGGGGGTGAACCCAGTTGCAACGGAGGGAGGGGGGCGAGAGGGCTCGATGTAGGTCGGGGGGTCCTGGGTCTTGTTGGTGTGGGGGGGGGGGGTCGGGTCACTGTTGGGGGGGGGGTTTTGGGAGTTTGTTATGGATTTTTTTAAAGTATAATCACATGTAAACACTTACACTCTAATTTGATATATCTTATCAATCTCTTCATTTCTATCCGTTGAATCTGATCCCATTCGTGGGGTAAAAAAAAAATGACCCCATTGTAAAATTTTCCTAAAATTATTTTTAAAATGCTTCTAAACCCCCCAAAAAAGTCCATGTGCAGCCAAAAAGCTTTTTCATCGTCCATTTATAGCCGGACATGTGCAATCAAGTATATGTTGCAAAAAAGTAAGGTCTCTTCTCCTTAAATTTGCCACAAAAAGTAAAAGCAAATATATTTTTAAGAGACTAGACCTAAAGTTTTAAAAATCAATCACCTAAACTATCTCCTCCCACCGCCCACCTAAAATCCACGCGCCCCATTCTTCCATACAAATTTGATACGTGAACTCACGCGCAGATTCAGCGACTCCAACTTTCAGTTTGCCTTCGAAAGCCAAATTCCTGAAAACGATGACGTTGTGGCTTACCAGCCTTACACGCCTTACACGATATCGCCACGCACTGACCGTCAATTACTCAACATGGGCCCACATTTGCAGCGTTTTCGACTCATCCGACCGTCTAGAATTGTTTAATAAATTATTTCACCAAAAGCGTCGCTTGTGCACGGAAAACGAAGCAAAAAATAAAAAAAAAAACATCTGAATTTTGTTGTCCTCTCGAAGCTTCAGAAGCCGAAAAAGAAGAAGAATAGTCAGGGAAAAAAAAAATTAAAATTTCAAAAAAAAAAAAAAAAAACCAAAACAAAACAAGAGCTCGGAGAAACCGACTCAAACGCTGACGGTCTGAAGCAGATGCAACCGACATCTGGCGGTAGCAGCGGCGGTGGGGGGGGCGGAGGAGTGAGTCGAGCAGGACTTTCCCGGTTCCGGTCGGCGCCGGCAACGTGGCTGGAGGCTCTACTGGAGGACGAAGAAGAGGACCCGCTGAAGCCGAGCCAGTGCTTAACTCAGCTTCTGACAGCTGACAACTCTTCCTCAGCCGCAACTGCCAGAATCGGCTCCGTTAATCCCTTCGGCGGTTCTTGTTCCTCTTCTTCTTCCGCCGCCGCCGCCGCCGCCGATCTCAGTTCCTTCGACGGCGGGTTTCTCCGGCAGAACAGCTCTCCGGCAGATTTTCTCGGGAGTCCAGGTGATGGGTTGTTTTCCAGCTTCGGAATTGGCTCAGCCAGCTTCGACTTGGCGGCGTCCGGTAATTTCAGCTCCAGCAGTACTAAGCGTGCGAGAGAGGTCGACGTTGCTCATCACTTCTCGCCCAAACTCTCCAATCCCATAGTGAGTCTGCTGCTCTCTTTTTGTTATTATTATTATTATTTATTTTTTTGGGTTGATTTTTGTGGTTAGCTTTTAGCTCAACAGTGGGATTAGTCAATTTTCTCAAAAAAAAAAAAAAAAAAAACCTTTAAGTTAGGGTCAAGTTGATGTAGTTTTTATTTTTTGGTATACGAAAAGGGATATTTTTATATCATTGTTGGTAAACAAGCACATTTTAGTAAAGACGAAAGATAGTTTTTCCTTGTTTCATTACAATGTCTTTTCGTATCCCACTTGGTCGTTGTTAATGTGGTTAAAATTTGTTACTTTTTGCTTTGTTTAGTTCTTTGTTTTTTTATTTGTTTAGTTCCATGATGTATTTTATTGTTTCTTTTGTTAGTCATTGATTTGAATTACTGCAAATTACTTAAAAATAAAGAGACAAGCTCATGTATTAAAATTTTCAATATTTGTGGGCTTAGCTTTTACCTCCTTAGATGATTCTTTTAGTGATGTATATGCAATACTAATTTTGATAGGAATTGTATTTTCACTCTATCGTTAGATATTATTGTTTTAGTGATTGGATCAATTTTTTAACGGTTTGATATTTGACTGGCCGGAAGCAATTCTGCATGACGCATTATATATTATTAATGTGGCTAAAAAAGGTACCTAGTGGTAGAGTAATAATACAGTTCCTAACATAAGTTTTGCCGTAATTTTATGTTTTAAATTATCATTTTCTTTTTCCTTTTTAGTTCTTTATGTATACTTCTGATTGTTGCTTTTGATTTTCTATTAGATGAGTGCAGTTTTTAAAAAATTCCAGATCTTTTCTCCGAAACTGAGTATTTATCATATTGAGCTTAGCTTTTTCGTTGTACTGTGGTGGTTGTCGTTAGTTTGTGTTATCATTTGTTTGGTAGAAAATGGAGCAAGGTGGACAGGTTTCTGGTTTGATAGATATGGACATGGAAAAGCTTTTGGAAGATTCTGTGCCTTGTCGGGTTAGGGCCAAGCGTGGTTGTGCTACGCATCCACGGAGTATTGCAGAGAGGGTTAGGTCTCCTTTGCTTTTTTATCTTGATGTTTTTATTTATTATTTATTATTATTTTAATTTATTTTAGTTGCTTGTCTGAAATTCTTTCATGGATAGGTTCGAAGGACTCGAATCAGTGACCGTATACGAAAACTTCAGGAGCTTGTACCCAACATGGATAAGGTAGCTCCTGCAATTTTTTGTGGAAAATTTAATGGTGTTTTCATTTTGTAGTCTCTATTGAGCTGTGGTTTCTCTTTTCTTCTTGTAATTTGATGGAGCTGTGTGATCCAATGAGAAGATTTTAAATATTGCCTATCATCATGATTATTAGTCGTCATGAGTGAGCAAACCTTGTCGGTCAAGGGAATTAGTAGCCCAAGTCATAGGAAGATTATAGATGCAGGGAGATTATATATGCATAACACATTTAAGCCATCAATATTTGAGGCAATTTTAGGAAAGAACATTTTCAGCTTATGGATCACTACTTCTTGCGTCCATTAAGCTTTTTCCTACCTCAATAAATGGGACCTAACTTTTAATTTACAATCCACTGGAAGTTTCAAAATATGAGCCAATTTAGCATACAACTTACTGAAACTTACTTATATGAATAAAGTAGGTTTGTAAAGCAAATATGTGAGATTTATGAATACAAGAGACTAGTTGTTAGTAGTCGTAGTCAAATACCCCGCGAGGGTTAGCTCACCTGGTGGGAAGGGGGGTTCAGGATCTTAGGTCCTAGGATCAAAACGTGGGAGAATTTTTTTTTTCTTTTCAAAATAATAAAGTGGGTGCCTATAGGGTCTAATATTGTAAAAAAAAAAAAATAGTATATTCAAAATTGTATGTTTCTTAAAATCCATTGTTTCTCACAAGAATACCAGCCTGTAGGGAATCAATTACTTAGTCATTTACAAAGAATACCAAGATTAAAGAACATGAAATTTGAGTTGGGAGTAATTAACTGATCGTCCTCCCATGTAAGATAATGGTAATGAACGGAGTAAAAAAGCATAAAACTTTATTTGGTAGCAACTAACCCAACTGCCCACGTCATAGTTTATGATACATTTTTAAGGCCGAATCAATAAGTTAATTAATATAACGACCAATATAAAACAGACAATAGCTGATCTATTACTTAAATCCAACTTTTTAGTGACATTACTTTTTAGCGTGAGATCACAAGATTATAAAAAAAAAGATTTTCCTAAAACGAAAGAGATATTTGTCTAATTCAGAGGCCAAATTAAATTTGACTATCGTCCAGAAATATCTGAAAATCTGACATTTTTGTGACATAGTTTCATACCAAAATATGAAGTGCATCGATTGGTATGTAAGAGAAGGTAGTTACCCACTGTTTACAGATCTCTTTTCCGTGAGCTTACAATAGTGGGAAGCTCCCTCCCGTTACCCAAAATCTCACTTTTATAGTACTGTAGATTCAAATACCTAGTTACCATTGTTAAAGAGGTGTAGGTTTACCACTTGGCTATATGGGAAAATGACCAACAGATTTCAATTGTAAAAAATAAAATAAAAAATAAAAAAATGACAGTTTAGCATAAGGCTTTGCATCTTTATTTCAAGATATATGCATTGATATCTGGAAGATATTAAGGCTTCAGAGTATACCTTAAGGGTTCGTCTCATCTACACAAACTAGAGATCAGGTCTTGGTTGCACATTGATTTAAGATTTTTTCTGCCACTCTTTTTTTATTGTCAGAAATTTTCAGTTTCCTGGACATTATGAGTTGAACCCTTAACGGTAGAAGCAGGTATTAAGTATTCTCTACTGTTTACAACAAACGCAGCTTATTGATCGTTCATTAGTTCTCAAAGCATCGTTTGGATTGGTCTCAAAATGAAAATTGCACTTCGATCTCTTCAGCTGTGGATCAAACCTGAAATAGAAAGACATAAAAATTGATTCTAGTTTCCATATTGTTTTCCCTTGGAAATTAAACTGGCCGGTCAGTTCTTATGAATCATGAGCTATTAGTTACGAGTTCAAGTGAAGTTTTGAAGATACAAAATTTTGAATTTGTATAGTCACAGCTTGAATTAATGATACTTCTCAAAATTTTGTTAAGAAAAGTCTTACCGACCTGGTTTCGCTTTCTCCTTAATATCTTGAAATTCTACTCAGATCAAGAATTTTATAGTACTGGATATCATTGTTTTTTTTATCCAACTATATTAAATAAATAACTAAATGGTCGTGGACTTAATTTGTTTATCCATTTTTCTTGCAGCAAACAAATACTGCTGATATGTTAGAAGAAGCAGTAGAGTACGTGAAATACCTTCAGAGACAGATTCAGGTATATCTTGCTCTTGCTCAAGAACCTTTTTTTCTCTTAAATAAATCTGGAAAATATTGGAAGTTCTAAATCCATCTTTGGCACTTTCTAAAATTTACAAGATCATATGTCTGGTATATTTGTGTATGTTTATCCCCGGACACCATCTCTTGGAAAAGTATTCCAGGTGTAGGCCATAAGACAGGAATAAATTAGCTTTTTTGTAGTGGATTTGATATTTGAAGGTGGCTAAATAGAAGCCAAATTGTTTACATTTTAAGAAATTTTAAAATGGCAGGAACTCTCAGAGCATCAAAGGCGATGCAGATGCACAGACAAAGAATAGTCCGAAGAAGGTACTGAAAAATGCCTTCGAGCTGTCTAGTATTGTAATTATTAGATTTGTGAGATTTCACTAGAGCTCCATCATGGTGGTTTTCGATAAGTTCAAAGTTCCACGTTGTACTTAAGATATAAACCCTCTTTTTCATGCACTCTTCTCCAAGCCAACATGGCATTTGGGGATCGAGTGAAAAATATCATCCATAATCCATCATTCGGATATCTAATCGCTTCATCTTGGCGAAGTTAGCTTAGTTTGTCCAAGTATTGTTTCCATTATTTAGATCGGCAAAGAAAAAAAAAATTATTGTAGTTTAAACTTTTAAAGATAATGAAGTTATGGTTCTTCTAAACCTATGCGTACCCCGTCACTCTTCTCTCTTTTTCCCCTACACATTCTCTACCAGCAATTATTCGTTCTCAGTACCCCGACATTTTGAGATCTGCTAATTATACTGTCTTTTGACATGTTAACTGGGCGAAACAGTTTCTGATTCGATGCAGATTTTGTTCATACTTAGGACATTACTCTATCGTCCCCTACTTTTAGCAATCCGTATAAGTGTGCATAAAAAACGGATTAAGGCACAGAGCTTCAACAATAACTTGACTACAGCCTAATCTGTTGGTCCGAAGAAGATACTAATCATCTGGTTTATGGTAAGAATTAATACATAGATATGAATATATGTTTTTGTGAGATTCCTTTCCAAGATCAATATCCATTTGTATAGCTCGTAAGTGAGATTCACGGGCCATTCAATTTGGATGGTTATTTAGATCCGGAAATCTCATTCATATGCATGCGTGCACATTTGATGAGCCCTAGAGAGTGTATATTCTTCTTCTTCTTCTTTTGTTTTGTTTTGGTTTTTGGTTTTTGGTTTTTATTTTTTTATTTTTTTATTTTTATGGGCACTGAAAGATTATTCATGGCATCAGTTATGTTTATATGATTGCATTTTCAGTACAATTTTGGCACTGCTGTTGGCTTGTTAGGACACCCAATGTTTAGAGTAGCTGTAATTAGCGTGTTATATGGTAGTGAACTTGATGGAGTTGGTTATAGTGATCCGGTTACTGTGAAATTTTTGCTAGATGTGCTCAGTTGGGTGAAATTTTTGAACTAGATAGTGCTACTTTGAAATCCGATGGTTTTTTCCGTAGTAGTTCGAGGGTGGTTTACTTTTGGACATGATTTGTTTCGTTTGCTATTGTTTTTAGAAGGTCTTGCTGATTTGAGCACCGTATCATAAAATTCAAGTGCACGGTTAAATTACAAAATTCTACTTATTTTTCTTAAGTTCTGTACGCTTACTCGAAGTGGAAGAATTTGTAAGGTCTGAATAAATGTTGGCTACATTTCAAACAAGAACTTGATAATGCAGAACATTTGCTAGTTGTTCTGTGATGTTTGTCTTTGGTTCAAGGATGATTTACGAGATCATTTTGGTGGAGCCTATGTTGGTTCCGCCGGTCCCGAAGTCCCATGTCAACTCAGCCCTCCAATATTACACCCATTTCTTTGGATACCATAATTATGGGATACACTCTAGAGAAACTTTTCGCATATCACATATTATACGCGTCACATAAAAGCATACAAAAATTGTAACTTCATCAAATAAGATAATCGATATTGCAAATAAAATTTTATTTCGTTTACTTACCTGGATTCCACGAAATTCCACGAAATCGATAATGATAAAACAAGTGACAACGACCTCCAAGCGCTCACGGATCATGTTCCCTTTAGTCCAAAAGGAAGATTAAATCAACTATTTGGGTAAGCTAACACGTTGATTTGGTGACCTTGGGGGATTCACGCAGCTATAAGTTTCTTTATCTTCGGCTAGTGTGAGAGGATGAGTGAGAGGTAGAGTACAGAGAAAATAAGAGAGTATTATACGGTGATAGACGTGAAAAGGATATATATATATACACACACACACATATATATATATATATATATATATTAGATCATGGAATTGTTCTTTCACAAACATTACACAAATTTTGTTTGATGTATCTTGACGTACAGAGTCAAACCGGCATTGTTGGACATTTCACAACATAAAATCATGTTAGGACATAAATAATAGCACATTGAAAGCAATTAAATGCACACTTAAATGCATGACATCTAGGGCACTCCAAACATAGGTGTTACAAGATCTCACGAACGATTTCCTCCTCACAGAGGTGAAGAAGATTTCCTTCGCTCGGTCTTCCCATCGCGATAATTTAGAGGACATCCACTGCGATCTTCTCAGGAGATCATCCCCCATTACGGCCTCACGAAGCTTCTCCTTGTGCAATGAAATCTCTCCTTGGTGCGGGCAATCTTAAGGAGGAGTACATCGGTTTTTTTATTTTTATTTTTTTATCGGATTCCAGAGATCTCAGCATGTGCGGTTGGAGATCGATCTCTTTCCCAAGATCCTTGGTCCTGTGTTTCATCAATGGTGATGATTTGCATGGCGATGGAGCTGGAAAGACCGCATGCATGGAGATCTTACCTCACATTGCAGTGGGCATAGGGATGGCAATGGGGCAGGGCAGGTGCGGGTATGCCTCTCCCACCCCCATACCCGCCTCCCTTTTTACCCCCCATACCCACCTAATTTAATGCGCGTGCTGGGGGGGGGGGGGGGGGATAATACCCCGTGGGAGTGCTATACACATACTCTACCCATTTACCAATCAAGAATTATTAAAAAAAAATAAAATAACTTTTATTAAAGTTTTCATAATCTTTAACAACATAGTTATAATTGAAAATGAAATTGAAATATTAAAACAAATCCAAGGTTCATAAATCCATAAAACTAAATTTATAAAGCAAACTAAAACATTAAAACACTAACTTTATTATTCTTCTTCTATTATAAGAGAATATAGGCTGGGTGGGTATGGGTATAGGGGAACTTACCCCACCCCCGCCCCGCACCCATGCGGGTGGTTAATCTTAACCCCCACACCCGCCCTTGAACCCATATACTATCCCACATACCCATCCCATGATGGGCGGATACCCGCATCCATGAGTAAAAATGTCATCCCTAAGTGGGCGTAGAGATCTCTAATGAGACTAAGGTCGTTAGTCTAATTTGATCGGTGAGTGTTTACTTTCTTTTTCTTTCTAATATTCTAAGTTGTGCTCTCGAGATTGATTTTTGTGGTTTTGTTTGTATTTTGTGGGTTTTACAAAATTTCCATGTCTTTTCAGTGTTCCAGTGAGAAAATCTAGCTTATATCGATGGTTACTAGAAGGTATCAAGATGGTTACTAGTCGATGACGAACAATTATCCGGTATCATAGTGATCATCGATTAGTTAACATTGGATGATTACCTAGCTGGTATTACACTGATTGATAGTCGATAACAAGTTGGTAACACTAGTAGAAAAACTAGATTTCACGATGGTTTTTAACCATCGTCGAAAGATATAATGACGGTTAGAAAATCGTTGTAGAATCCACAATTGTGATATGTCATGGACATACCATGACGGTTTTAAAACCGTCATGGAAGGCCATTGTTACCTGGCCATTCTATTTTTGGCGCAGAACATTCCACGATGGTTTTTTTTGAAACCGTTGCAGAATGCGTACTTTCCACGACGGTTTCCATGAAAAGCCGTCGTGGAATGTGCCTTAACTAAAAAAAAAAAAAAAAATTTGCACCCCATAAATGTTAACTACGTGCTAAACTTGCAAAGCCAAAAACTATTGCATAAGAAAGAAATAACACTTGTAGAGATATAGTAAGTGAAGAAACTTTCCAGCAAAAGAAAAAAAAAATAGAGGGAAAGAAACACATTTTTTTGTGTTTTTTTTCTGTGGTTGATCTAAGAGGCTTCAAATTAAAACCAACCTAATACAAACTTGCAAATTCATGTTTATGCTACATATAGGTCCTTCGAAGTTCCAATCAAATAAGAAATTGAATTTAAAACTTTGAAAAATGCTCAAGTAGTTAATTAATTATGCATGCCACGAGTTGCAATCTAACATTGCAAACCAAAACTAGGACCGACACCAAAAAGAAAAACAATTCATCATTGTCATGAAAACTAGTTATCTATTTAGCTGTTTGATTACATAAAGTCTCATATTCTAATCATACCCATTGTGGCTTCCATGACCTCCTTTGTCGTGAAGATGAAGACCGATCTTCATGATCCAAAATAAAAATCACAAATCAATTATAACATTAAATATTAATGTACAATACAAATATGTTACATTAAAGTTCTCTAAGATAGCATCCCTAAATGCAACAATCAACATTCATGAAAGAAAAGAAAAATGCTACAGAACTTATCAAAAAGATGCTTGTTCTAGTAAATTCCTAACCCCACCTCAAGCCTTTAGAAAGAAAACTAAAGAACAATTCAATGGAACCTATATCATGTAGCTCAAATTGAAAATCATGCACAAGTTAGCATTGAAATTTTAATATTAGTTCAATAGATATCTTAACACTTGCAATATCAAAGTATTATCATCTTAAGGAATTTCAACTGTTGAGAATTTCGACCAAGGAGGATAATCTAAGAGTGCTATCAAGCAAATAAAGGACATATATTAACACGAGGAAGTAAATGTTCACCTACCAATGTAGCACATTCTTCTACAAGGACAAGTCCAATTGCAGCATGCAAGCCGGGGCTACTGTGTGCTTCGTACAAGTCCTATTAATTATCCAATTGATGAAAATATTAGGACTTTTGTCTCACTAATATAAATTGAAAATTTTAAATTTTTATTGAGCTCTAAAATAAAAGTAGCAACAAATCAAAGCCTCACCTCATTTGTGGAATTCACAACAATGCGGAATTACAATTCCACTCTTGTGGAATCAAAGAAACAAATACAAAGTCAAATAAGCCTTTTAAACTTCTTTGAACTTCTTTTTAGATTCGGGATTATCTTTATTCATATATGAGTAGAGTTGCTTTGTAAACTGAAAGGTAACAATTGAAAAATCAAATAAATGGATTGATCACATTTTATATAACACACTATACGGGTCTCTTGTATTTTTACAAGAGACAAAAATTAGTAAAATTAGAATAAGAACTTTCAAGTGGTTAACATATAGTCATATATGAAGGACATTAGGTCCCGTTGATTCCATTAAACATATATATATATATATATATGAATGAAAATCATTATTTCAAGATAACAAAGCCAATTTTAGGTGATATCCATATTCAGAAACAGATTATTTCATTATTTGAATAGAAGAAAAACATGTTCTTGGTCATTATAAATGTGTACAGGCCGAAAACATATTATGTACCTTTCTTTGGTAACTTAGCAAGAAAATTATGATAAAACAATAAGGTCATAGTAATCTCTTGAAGTCATGGCTAAAAAAAAAAAGGGCAAAAACCAACAGAAGCTCCATAGTTATGTCAAGTCCACCGAAAAATGCACAAAACAAAGAACTGCTTAATAATGCACAAAACACCAAATAATGCTCAATCAAGAATATTCTAGTCTGCATTACTTTTGATATAGTCTGCATTGAACCATAAAATTAAATACCTTATTGAAATTTGATATTTAATTATGCAAGGCTTTCATTTTCTCATTGATTATACTCCTCCTATGTTCACTCAACAACCACATAATCACAATTCACAACTTCACAATCAAAACACCAAACGTAAAAAAACACAAAAACAAATTTCAGTCATCTCGCAACCAACATTTTCTGACAAGTTATGGACCTCTACGACTCTACTTCTTTTGGATGAACTTCTAGGAGGAGTAGAATTCAATGGCACCACTGATGCCTCAAGATTCTTCCAACTCCAACCAAAAAAAAAAGAAAAAATAAAACTAGAGTACTCAATGAAAATCTCTTCGTTTTCACATTTACATATATATAGTTATATATGTATACGTGTGTATAGATATCTTGAAAGTTTCACCCACAAAATCAAAACAAACAAAACAAAATAGAAATTAACTTCATAAATCGAAGAAAAAAAAACACGAGTCAAATAAAAAAATTCATCAAATTCAGAGAATAATTGAATTACCAGGTTCTGATATTCGGGGTACGAACGGCGAGTGAGGCATTGGAGGATTTTGATGCCATTGAAGTGAACCATTTGAGGGAAAGGCTATGTCTTTATTGTTTTTAATCAAATGAATTCAATTTTCAAGAAGAGGATAGAATTTGGGGGTTAGGGTTTATATAGTGGATTTGATTTGATTAGGAAATGGTGGAGATAGAGAGAGTGATGGCAATGGTTGATAAACCCTAGTTTGTTATATATATATAGATATATATATATAGAGAGAGAGAGAGAGAAGGTGTAGTAGTTGAGCATTCAACCATGTTTCATAAGAGAAAATCAAACCTAGAGTCCCATGGCCACGGCAAAGGAACAGTCTAGCGATGGCAGGGTGGCGGCTTTGATAGAGCACACTGTGTCGACAGGGCAAAAGAGAGAGAGAGAGAGAGAAGGGGGGAGGGGGGAGGGCTGCTAGCGAACGAAAGAAAGAGAAGGTAGGGCGGCTTGCAAAGGAAAGAGGGAGAAGGCAGCACGGTGACGGCAACGCAGGGGTGATGGCAATGACAACGACGGCGAGGAAGGGTTAGTCGTGATGTGCTAGAGAGAGAGAGAATGGGTTTCGAGTTCGCGGGGTTTAGAGAGAGGAATTTAACTCATGAGGTTTTAAATTTCTTCAAGCATATTTCATGATCGTTTTTCAAAAACGGTATAAACGGTCATCATGGAAACTAGATATTTCACGACCGTTTTCAAAAACGGTTTTGGAATCTTGAGTTTCCACGACGGTTTTTAAAAATGGTTGTGTAATCTTGAGTTTCCACGACCATTTTCGGAAATATAGTTCCCTGTCTCGTTTTTGTCATATCTTACATGACGGTTTTTTAAAAACAGTCATATAATCCCCACCGTATAATCCTAAAAAACCGTCATATAATCCCCACCGTATAATCCATATTTTGTAGTAGTGTAACCAGTTATCAGTGGTAGCTATTGGTTTGGATCATGGTGGATGCAGATGATAACCAGTATAGGTAACCCTCAGTTGATCGGTTTATATCAATAATTTAATAATATAATTGGTATTCTATAATAAACTAATAAATCATTAAATATTTGTAATTGACTTTTAGCAAATCCAAGGATGAACAAATGGAATTCCCGTAGAGAGCCCCAGTTGATGACCAACCAGTCCACCCAATACCAACAACCCTTCTTTCTATTTCCTTTTCTTTTTCCATATCTCGAAAACGAAAAACAATCATAGGAGAGCTCATAAATTAATTGTCACATGATACAGAAGCAACATCTCTGCTTCACCTAACCAAATATTCTATTTCACTAAAAGGTCATGGGCTCCACAGGTGGTTGTGCTGAGGAAGGAGGCGGTGGGGGATTCGTGACACACTGCGGGTGGAACTCGGAGCTCGAGGCGATTGTCGCCGGGGTGCTAATGGTGGCGTGGCCGCTCTACGCGGAGCAGCACATGAACAGGAATGTGATGGTGAAGGACTTGAGGATAGCGGTGGCAGTGGAGGAGAGAGAGGGAGATGGGTTTGTGAGTGGTGATGAGGTTGAGAGCAAGGTTAGGGAGTGATGGAATCGGAACATGGGAAAGAGATCCGCCATGAAAGCTTGAAGATGAAGGACATTGCTTCGGCTGCTTTGGGAGAATCTGGCTCTTCTGCTGTGGCACTACAAAAGTTTATTGGCTCCCAAGTAGTTCTTTTCTTGTCTTACTAGTTTCTAAGCACGTGTGTTTGTTAAATTTTTTGGACAATAAAAAATAATATTTAACTAAGAAAGCAAATAAGAAAAACAAAAATAAAAAATAGAAGGAAAAAAGTTACGGTATAATTGAAAATCTCATTTCAACAAGGACAAGTTGAAAAGGAAGAATAGTAAGATTTTAGGAAAAGGAAAAAAAAAAATTTCTACAACATGATAAAAATAAATCAAAAAAAATTTAAAGCGTAACCAAACGGAACTATTGCAAAGAAAATTAACCAAAAAAAAACACGAGATAAAGAAAAAGTGTTTAAATTAGGGAAAATTTGTTAAAAAAAAAATAGATAAAAGAAAAATATTTTAGTAAACTAAAAACTGTATTTAAAAAATTATCACACAATGTGGATTAAAGAAGGAAGAAAAAAAAAAGCATAAACATAAACACTAAATCACAAACGAAAAGCAAGGAAAGAAAAGAGGGGGGGGGGGGGGGGGGGGGGGGGGGGAAGGAAAGAAACGGGAAGCCAAAAAAAAAAAATACTAAACACCAAATCACAAACGACAAAAGCAAGGGAAGAAGAAGAAGAAGAAAAAAAAAAAAAAGAGGGAAAGAAACGGGTGGGAACGAAACGGGGAGAACGTGTCAAGTGGGGTTGAAGAAATGCTCTCACACTTTTATATATAATAATAATAATAATAATATACTAGTTAGTTAGCAGTGTGTGCGGAAAAGATAAGTAAAGTAAAAAAAATACAAATTAATGAATTAAATAAATTAAATAAATTGATTAGAATTAAGAGAGGTTGTAATAAAAATGTTTAAATATGGATGCATTTGAAAAGAACGTTTTACTAGGATGAAGGGGGAAAAAATAGAATGAAAATAAAAAAAGAGGAAAGTGGAGTCTTTAGGTGAGCTGCCTGCTGGTCATTTGGGAAGCAAATGAGGGAAGGACAAGAAGATAAGGACACGTGACCAAAGATGAGGGTAGACGAAAACAGTAACAAACATTCGCTCTTTTATGGTAGGTTAAAGATTAAGAAAGAAAGATATATATATATATATATATATATATATATATATATATGAAAGAAAGCCAAGTGAAAAAAAAAAGCCAAAATTGAAAGGAAAAAAGGAAAAAAATGAGGGAGTGACACAAGGCGAAAAGATGGAGTAGATTTTGATCAGTTTTTGGCTCTTTTATATATGTTAAGATTATCAAGAACTTTGTGCGATTCTTCATTGATAAGAGATCAATTGTTATAGGTAATGTTGCAAGGATGGAAGTAATGTGGGTTAATAACATTCTCTCTAAAATAAAATGTCGTAATTTGGCTATGAATATAATTACTTATTTGCTCCTATGATTTATAAACCTTGTAAAACTTTACTTCCAAATTTAAAAACATAATATCTGTTTCTTATAAAATTTGAAATCGTAATAGTTTTGACTCCTACCGTTAGTTTTTATCAGCAAAACTCATGTGACATGACAAGAAAAATAGTAACAAAACTACGCGCGAATTTTAAAACGCAACATACATTTCCCTTGATCAAAGAACTTATGAGTTTATTTACGCTTTTTTTACATGCTCTTTCTTTTATTCTTATAGTTTTAATTAAAGAACTTAAAACATGCATTATAATAGAGTGCAAAATAATAATGGGAGAAGAAGAGAAATATATCAAAATCTCTAATAATAAAAATTAATGACGTAAAATTTTTTGGATGATGGTAAATGATATACTCATGTTAAATGATGTATTTACGAAGCATATTCGCAAAAAAATATCATTAAAAAAAATAATTTTTTTATAAATAATATGTTTATGGTAAATATCATATTTATGAAAAAAAAAATTATTTACAAAACTTATTGACAATAAAATTATCATAAAAAATTTATAAACATAATAATTTATCATAAATATGTTATTTACCTCTAATTGTTTTTTAAATATGCTATTTACTTTAATCATTTCAACAAATGGCCTATTTGTAGTAATTTCTATAAAAAATTATGTAATTAGTGTATATCTCAAGAATCATGCTTAGTATTTTAATTGTGTAATTTCAATCCATCAAAACAACAAAAGGACTAAATATGTTAACGGAATAAAGATCAGGATAACAGGTGTTACATTTTGAAATTCAGGGAGTAAAGTATTAATATGCCTACAATTGGGGGAATTTTTATACTTCTGGTAAATTAAATAGTGGAATTGAGGTAAATCCTTTATTTACTAAGATTTTAGTTAGTAAAAACAAAAAAATTTGGGTCGACTTTGTTATAATTTAAGTTCATTTGTAAATTCGACAAATACTGGAGGGAGAGACCGTGGAATTTAAAATCTTAAGGGGTGTTTGGAACTCTAACTCCAATTGGAGTTTTATAGTTTTTGATTTTTTTCTTTTTTGAAAAGTAATTTGTTCACCCAATTCAATTTCAAATCAACATCTCTTTTTTTTTTAAAACTCAAATTTTAAAAGTTCATAACTTTCTTATTTTAAATCAAAAATGAGATTTTTTTTTTTTTGTATCCATGCTCACAACCACCAAAAGAACAAAACAAGATATATACCGTTATTTTTTTTTAGAACACATTTCGTGTTTTTATACTATTAAAATATCACAGTTAATTTTCAATTTACATTTCAACTATACACATATTTACAAAAACATTCACTCATTAAAAAAAAAAACTGCAACTCCAATCCTAATGAGTCCTAAGTTTTAACTTTTATAGAGGGATGGAAAAAGAGAGAGAATTTGGGAGAAAGAGATTTTTTGGGAAAATAATAGTGTCCTCATTGTAGGTAATGGTCTAAAATTTTAAAACTTTTTATAAGAACTAGTTGTAGGCACGTGCCACGCACGTGTTTAATAAATTTGTTGAATAAAAAATTAATTATGAGGTATTATTAGAAAATAGTTGTTCATAAAATATTGAGGAGAAAATAATTAAGTAGTAATAAATCAAAAAGTAGTTAGCAAATCATGTAGAAAGTTAATTGAGTGGTGTTATGAGAAAATAATAATTGAGATGATAAAAAAAAAAGTTTAACTAAGGATAAATTTACAAAAAAAATTACTTCAGTATGGGCAAAAAAAATGAAAAATGATGAAAGAAAGCAAATAAAGAATAAATCGGCATGTGGACAAAAGTGAACAATAATTTTAAAGACTAAAAAAAAATGTATATATTTATCAAAATTTTCACACAATTTGAGTTAGCATTCAACTAAGGTCAAATATAATATAATTTAGAATATGAGATGGTCATGAAAAAAATAATAATAAGTATGTATTTATATAAAAGAATTTTTTAAATAAAGTAAAGGAGAAAAAAATTAGCAATTAAAAAAATAGAAAGAGAAAAAAAGAAAAAGGAAATAATGAAAGAAAATTAAAAAATAAAAAAAGAAAGAAAGAAAAGCAAGGAATAACTTGTATTTAAAAAAAAAAAGAAACTTTTTACTCCTTTTTATATGTCATTAAAATTATAAACACTAAAAAGTCCGTCTTTTTTCTTTTAAAAAATTTTCAAACCTTTCAAATAGTTTTAAAAACCATCATAGAAACTGAACTTTTCCCAATGCTTTTCAGGACTGTTTTTGAAAATTATTATGGACTGTTAATACCCTATTTCATTTTTCACGTCAATTTTTCACAACTGTCGCAAAAAGTTGACTTTGCACATCAATTATGCTTTGCAAAATCGTCCTGAGAAGTTGACATGAAAATACAGTTGTCAAAAAAATCTTCTTGTCCTCATCATTTCACGATGATTGTATAAAATTATGTCATGTAACGAGGTCCTTTATTTCCTTTTTTTTCGTATTGATTAGAGTGATCATTAATTTACGTGGGTTAGTACCCTTGGATACAAAGGACAAACTATTTATAGACATTTTTTTTTCCTCCTTTCCTTGGAGAGTCCTACGTGGGATTGTCGTTGCAAATGGAGATTATTTAATATGAACAATAGACACTTTCTTATATTAACTTAATAAATAATTGACTTAAATAATTTCTGAACACTTTATAAGATGACGGTTTAGTCCCTATTTTATTTGTTTTGACCGAAATAAACCTAAACTCCTATTTTTTTGACCATTACAATCTTTTCAGTCAAATTCCGTCAAATTTCTAACGGAATCTTGCTGAAATCATTAGTTTTGCAGTAAAAGAACTAAAATATCCTCCCTCCCTCCCCTTGTCTCTCTCTCCCCCACCCCCCCCCCTCCCCAAACCAGTCTCGGCGTCCCCCCCGCAAACCCAGTCTTGGCGCCGTCTCTCCCCCCACGAATGCAGTCCTGGTCCGCCCTCCACCCCCCGGCCCCCCGAACCCAGTCCTAGCCCCTCCCTCCCCCCTCCCCCCCCCCCCCCCCCCGCACCCCGATGAACCCAATCCCGGTGCCCTATCCCCCCCCTACCAAACGAACCTAGTCGCGATGCCCCTCCCCCAAAACAAATTCCGAGTTCGCCCTCCCCCCACCCCCCCTAGACGAACCTAGTCACGGTGCCTCTCCCCCAATTATGGGTTTCACCACCTCCCCTCTAACCCCAAATTCTGGGTTTGTCCCCCTCCTTCAAGTTCCGATTCAAGTTCCGATCTGAGATTTGAGGGAGGAAATGAAGAGGGAGGGAGAGAGAGATATGAATTTAGTTTTTTATGATTTTTTATTTTTGTTAAATTAATTATTGTTAAATTACTAAAATGTCATCTCAAATTTGATCACATGCATTGCATATGACTCATTCCGTTGGAAATTTAACGGATTTGGATGAAAAGGATTATCATGACCAACATTTTAAGAGTTTAGGATTATCTTGGTCAAAAAAAAAAAAAATAAAATAGAGACAAAACTGTCACCTTATAAAAAGTTCAAATTTGATCACATGCATTGCATATGACTCATTCCGTTGGAAACTTAACGGATTTGGATGAAAAGGATTATCATGACCAACATTTTAAGAGTTTAGGGTTATCTTGGTAAAAAAAAAAAAAATAGAGACAAAACCGTCATCTTGTAAAAAGTTCAAGGACTATTTGGGTCAACTACTCTAATCTAAAAGACAAATTATAGACACTTGAATTTTTTTAAGAGAGAAAATAATTATTGCACTCATTAAACAATCATCCCTATATATAATAACCAGATAATAATGCATATATCTGCAAACATATAGAAAACAACTCGTCTTCTTATCAATTAAGAATTACACAAAGTTCTCAATAATTAAGAATAGGAGAAGCAATAACTAAAATAACTATTTTTAAGTACTGCAATGACAAAAAAAATACCCTTAAAAGAAAAAAAAATACTTATATAAACATATATGTCGTAGTTTGATTACAAAAGATTAGGATATCACTAAGGAAGTTGAACGTTATTTTAATGATGTGCTCCAAACCATCGCCCCTTCTGCCGCGAACTTCTCTAGAGTTACACATCGTATTGGGTCTAGTGTGTCGGAGGAGATGAGGCAACAGTTGGATAGACCCTTTACTAAGGAGGAGGTTAAAAAAGCTCTTTTCAAAATGGGTCCTACAAAAGCTCCATATCCTGATGGATTTCATGCACTATTTTTTCGAAAGAATTGGGAGTTGGTGGGTAGCGACTTAACAGCAGTTTGCTTGGGGGTCCTAAATGTTGGGCAATCGGTTCGAGTGCTAAATATATTACATGTGGTTCTTATTCCAAAAATTAAGAATTCTAAGAGAGTTGCCGACTTCTGATCTATTAGTTTGTGCAATGTTACATATAAGATTATCACTAAGGTGTTGGCTAAGCGGCTCAACTTTTATCTTCCAAAGATTACTTCTCAAGAACAAAGTGCTTTTGTTCCAGGGTGATTAATAACGGATAATGTGATAGTAGCTTTTGAGGTTCTGCACTCTATTTGGAGGAAGGTGGCTAGGAAAGAAGGATTGATGGGCATAAAACTCGACATGAGTAAAGCCGATGATCGAGTTGAATGAACTTTCCTTGAGGGAGTAATGTGGAAGATGGGCTTCAGTGATCAATGGGTTGACTTGATTATGGATTGTGTATCCACAACCAAACTCTCTTTCATTATTAATGGTAGTGTGGAAGAGTATGTCATTCCCAAGAGAGGGCTTTGTCAAGTTGTCCAATCTCACCATACATATTTCTACTTTGTGCTGAGGGTCTATCAGCTATGATCAAGGCTTCGGAAGTTGATGGTAGACTTCAGGGATTGTTATGGCTAGGAGAGCACCCATGGTGAGTCATTTGTTTTTTGCCGATGATTCCATTATTTTTGGAAAGGCTAATTTGGGAGATTGTCAAACAATTGTGAGGATTTTGAATAGTTATGCTTTGGCTTCGGGTCAAGTGATTAATTTTTCAAAATCCTTGATCAGCTTTAGTCCCAACGTTGTGGAGGAGGCTCGGGGGGAGATTTGTAGTAAGCTTGGTTTGGTAGATAGTAGCCAAGTTCATGATAGGTATTTGGGCCTACCATCTTTTGTGGGTCGCAACAACAGGAGTGTCTTTAATGCAGTTAAGGAGCAAATCTTGAAGCGTCTACAAATATGGAATGAGTAAATTTTCTCCATTGGGGGACGTGAAATTCTCATTAAGGCGGTTGCCCAAGCTACGACCACATATACTATGAGTGTGTTCTGAGTTCCTGCTTTGCTTTACCAAGAAATTTAGCCATTGGTTGCTTGATTTTGGTATAGTGGCTCTAATGAGGATAGGAAGATTCATTGGCTTAGATGGGAGAAACTGTGTCAACCAAAAAATCAAAGAGGTATCAGTTTTTGTGATATTAGTAATTTTATTAAGGCTTTATTGGCCAAATGGTGGCGTATTCTTAAGGCCCCAGATTCCCTTATAGGAAAAGTATTGAAAGTTAAGTATTTCCATAACTGTTCTTTTCTGGATGCTAGAATTGGTGCGAATGCATCCTATACTTGGCGATCAATTATGTGGAGGAGGGACTTATTGGCCTCAGGTGCTAGGTGAAGAATCGGCAGTGAAGCAATGTTGGAGTTTTTTATAATCCGTGGCTTCCTAGGCCTCATAGCTTAAAACCCATTATGAGTGTTCCTAGGGGTACATCAAATTGGAAGGTGGCAGACCTTATCCAAAATAAGCAATGGGATTATGAACTTATTTCTTAGTCTTTCTCGTCAATGGATAACGAGGTGATTTTGAGCATTCCTTTAGGGAGATTCAATTATCCTGATAACTTGATTTGGCACTATGACACGAGTGGTCTATACAGGGTGCGTTCAGGATATTGGGTGGCCATGGAGGCTAAAGGATTGGAGGGCTCGTCCAATGTAGCAGTCACTAAGGCTTGGTAGGGAAAACTTTGGAGTTTGAAATTACCAAGCAAGATAAAAATCTTCCTGTGGCGGGCTTTTAATGGAATCCTCCCCTGTTTTGCTGTTCTCAATAAAAAGGGTGTGAAATGTTTGAATGGATGTACGCAGTGTTACGAAGGGGTTGAGTCAATGTGGCATAGCTTGTGGGAGTGTTCAAGCAGTAGGAAGGTTTGGGATTCTTCTATCCTGTGGTCCAAGTTGAGGTGTTCCTTGGTTGTATCATTTGCTCGGCTTTGTTTAGAGTTCTCTAAGAAAGGAATCTGAGAGGAGCTAGAAATGTTTACTAGTATGGCTTGGGCTATTTGGTGGGCGAGGAATATGTGGGTTCATTCCAATCATGTAATTGATGCCCGTTGTGTGATGGAGATGATGGGTAGAATGTTAGGCAATTTCCAGCAATGTTTCAGACTTGAAGTTCCAATTGTCAGTTCGGCCACTGTTGATAATCAAATAAGGTGGAAAAAACCAACAGGTGGCTCTTTGAAACTGAATGTAGATACCTTGCTACGCATGGGAAATGAGGAGGTTGGCATTGGGGCTATAATTAGAGATTCTGAAGGTATGATAGTTGCTGGCTTTGCGAGTCATGTGACTGAATTCTTCTCGTCCCATATTGCCGAATGTCTAGCTCTTCGAGAAGGCCTCTCTTTTGATCGGAATTTGGGTTTGCAAATCAAGATAGCTGAAACGGATGCAGTGCGTTTGGCTTTTGAGGTACAAAATCCTTCCTTAATTGGTGAAGATAGTATATTAATTGTTGATATTATTGAGTTGTCTAGATGTGGTGTTTTTAATTACTGTTTTTATGTTCCTCGAGGAGCATTTGGAGTGGCTCACACCCTTGCTACCTCAGCGCTTAGTCTTTTTTTGGATTGTAGTTTTATGGACTATTGTTCTTTATTTATTGCCTTGTCGGTTTTGGCTGATTTAACATATATGTTGTAGTTAAATGTTAACTACTTGATATTATTTAAAAACAATATATAATGCCTTGATACATATTTGATGAGATGCAAAGTATGTATCATTAATATATATATATATATTACTTTTGAACCAAACTCAAGATACAAATACATTTACATAATTTCCCATGGATATATACCAAGGCTTCCTTGAAACAAATAAAGTTATAATATTCATAGCCAAATTACAGGATATTATTACACTTTAGTTACTTCCATCCTTGCAACGTTACTGATTACAATTGATATTTTATCACCACTCACAAACCCATCAAGCTGTGGTAATTAAGGAGCCAATAAACTTTTGCAATGCAACAGCAGAAGAACCAGATTCTCCCAAAGCAGCTGAAGCAGTGTCCTTCATCTTCAAGCTTTCATGGCGGATCTCTTTGCCAATTTCCGATTCCATCAACTCTCTAACCTTTCTGTCAACCTCATCACCAGTCACAAACCCATCCCCCTCTCTCTGCTCCACTGCCACCGCTATCCTCAAGTCCTTCACCAGCACAATCCTGTTCATGTGCTGCTCCGAGTAGAGCGGCCACGCCACCATCGGCACCCCGGCGACAACCGCCTCGAGCACCGAGTTCCACCCGCAGTGCGTCACGAACCCCCCTACCGCCTCCTTCCTCAACACCGCCACCTGCGGCGCCCATGACCTCACTACCATCCCCCTCCCTTTCGTCCTCTCCACAAACCCCTCCGGAAACAGACTCTCCCACTCGAAATCTTCTCCCAACTTCTCCGTTTGCTTTGTCTTCTCATCCATCGGCGGCTGCTTCACCACCCAAAGAAACCTCTGCCCACTCCTTTCCAATCCAGCCGCTATCTCCCTCACTTGCACGGCCGACAAAGACCCCCTACTTCCGAAGCACAAGAACACCACGCTCCCGCTCGGCTGCGTATCGAGCCATGACAGGCACTCCGCTAGTCCAGTACTCTCCCCCTTATCACCGGCCTCATCGATCAACGGACCGATGCAATACACCGGAGGAGTAAGCCCTTCCGGAACACAAACTCCATCAGCCAGAGCCTTGATGGGAATCGGCTCAAGTCCATTGAAAGTGTTGACAATGATCCCTTTCGATTTAGGAAGATGGGAACAGAAATAGACCAAGTCCCAATAAGCAGGGTCGTCTCTGTCAAGCATTGGCTCCGGCATGTGCGGTGCCTTGAGAGGAGGCATACCGGGGAACGCAAGAACGACGTCGTGCATGTCCTTGAAGCTCGTCGTCGTGTGGCTGTGGATTTTCGGGAAGTGCAAGAAGGCGGAGAGGACGGCGGCGCCGGAGGTGAAGAAGTAGTAAGTGGGGATCCCCATGTCGTTGGCGACGTCGAGGGCGGAGGTGCAGAAGATGTCGATGACGAAGGCGCGGACGGCAGAGGACTCGGAGATGTCGAGGAGGGCTTGGGCGACGTTGGGACGGTTGAGGCGGATGAAGTCGAAGGTGATGGCGGCGGCGCTGCGGGTGGGGGTGGTGTCGACTTGGAGGAGGGGGAAGCGGCGGAAGGAGATGGAAGGGTGGGAGTGGGAGATGCGGCGGATGTAAGGGAGGAGGGCGGGGGTGTCGAGGCGGCCAGTGGTGAGGAGGATGGTAATGGAGAATCTGTTGGAGAAGTGGCTGAGAATGAGCTTGCCCAGCTCCACCATCGACACTATGTGTCCGATTCCTGGAGCTGCATAGAGAACAATGGCGTCCTTCCTTGATCTGTCTGCCATTTTCTTCTTTCCTTTTTTTTCAAGGGAAAGACGAATTAAATGGTCTTGATCTTTAAAAAAGGAAAAAGAAAAAGTATTGATCTTTTGGTGTCGTTTCGAGCTTTGAATTTTAAGCTCAAGAGAAATTTGGATTAGGTGAGGGTGGGGGAAGTGTTTTCTTCTTTCATCTTTTTTAGGTAACCACCAAATCTTATTTAGTTTCTTTTTAAAATTATTATATTCATACACAATTAAAATAGCGTGATATGTGAACGTATGTTAATTAATATAATATTTTAGAGATTTATGATTTTTTCGAATAAAGGTTTCAGAAGGTTAGTTATAATGTTTATATTTGTATTTCAGTTTTTTGTTTAATACTATTTGAAAATATACATAATACTCTATTAAATTTTATCAATTAAAAAGATAAAAATTTTCTTTTAAGTAATTAACCCAAATAGTCTCTAAACTCTTTAAAATGTGATGATTTGGTCCCTATTTTATTTTTTTTAGCCGAGATAACCCTAAACTCTTAAAATATTAACCGTTATAGTATTTTCCATCCAAAATTATTAAATTTCAAACGAAATTTTGCATAAGTCATAATTTTATTGTAAAAAGACCAAATAATACTCCTTAATTTTTTATTTTCTTACTCATTTACCTTTTTCTTAATTTTTTTTTTCCTTCAAACCACCAAACAACAAAACCAGAAAATACCTTAAAAAAAAAAACAAAACTAGAAAATTATTACATAAATCCAGAACCCAGCGCCCCCCTTCCTTCGCCGTTGTCGAGCTCACCCCGCCCTCCTTCGTTGTCGCCGAGCTCAGCCCCCCCCTCCCCCCAACTGAACTCAACCGAGCCCGAGACTCCCTCCTTCGTCGTCACCAATCCCAAGCCTCCCCTCCTTCGCTGTCACTAAACTTAGCCCCCGCCTCCCACAAAACTCAAAACCTAGCCCGAGACCCCCTCCTTCGCCATTGTCAAGCCCGAGCTGTTCCCCCCCCCCCCCCCCCCCCGTGTCATCGTCAAGCTTAGCCGCAACCCCCACCCATCAAACTCAAAACCCAGCCCCAGCCCCAGCCCCCCTTCTTCACTGTTGCCGAGCCCGAACCCCCCTCCCCCCTCCCAAACTTAAAACCCAGTCGCCCCACCCCCCAACCGTTGCCAGTGAACACAAGCGCGTCCCCCCTACCACTGCCACCGCCAATGAACACAAGCGCCACCCCCCTCCTGCCATCACCAAACTGAAGCCCCCCACGCCCAAGAGAGAAGACAAATAGCAAGAAGCCACCTCGCTGCCCCAAACCTAGCCAAGGTCCGTTTTCTGGGTTTTTGCTACTGAGATCTGAGGGCGGAAATGAAGAGAGAGAGAGAGAGAGAGAGAGAGAAAGAAAGAAAGAGGAGAGATGAATTTAATTTTTTTATGATAATTTTTGTGAAGTTAATTATTATTAAATTACTAAAATATCCTTTTTGATTTGATCACATACATTGCACATGATAAATATTAGTTCAAACCAACTAAAAAACCAAACCAAATTAATTGCAATCGGTTTGGTTTGATTTAGTTTGGTTTGATTTTTATTCCTTAAATAATTTAGTTTGATTTGAAAATCTTCAAATCCAAAATCTATATGATTTGCTTTGCACTTCATTTAAAATAAATGATTTGATTTAATTAAACACCCTTATCCGTACCCCAACTAAATTGAAATCCTAACTCCATTGTTAAGTTTCACAGCGTGTACCCCAACTAAATTGAAATCCTAACTCCATTGTTAAGTTTCACAGCGTGTCGTATAACTCACTTTTCTCCCATGAACTATTTGTGTCAATGGATTAGTTCATTCCAAAACTTGAGATAATGGGTGTAATCCAAAAAAAGATTCATAAGTAGTTGTTACCCTGAAATTTTCTTGTCTTTTGTTTTGATTTTTTATACAAAACTCCCTAATTCTAAGTGGAATTTAGCAATTCCTTTTTGTTTGTATTTGTTGCAAATTCCGATTAGGTAAAGATGTGAATTAGGAAAAATTAATCGGCGAAATATGAACCGTAGCTTGAATCTTGATATACCTCGGAACAATACATTTTTGTTACTGTGAGATATATTGGCGGCTGTGAATCATTTGATTGGAATGAAGTTCGAGAGCCAAAGATCGTAGTTCTCGAACGAGCAATCGAAAAGATTCTGGAGCACCCTCGGGTTTAGGTATTGGTCCCCCAATCATCGTAGTACCAAGTACTTGTTAACGAGCTAATGGAAATGAGGAAATGTCTACAATATCTGGATTTAATCATATACAATTTGAAGGGTTTTGTATGTTCATTGATCAAGGCTTAATGAAAGAACTTTATAAGTTTCCAAAAATTGAAGATACAGATCAAGAAATTGAATTTCAATTATTTGTGGAAACATATCAATTGTTACTACCGTTGATAAAAGAAAGAGATGATGTATATGAATCGCTCACATATTCTTGTACCAATTTCTCCTTACACAATACGAATTCCCCTGGCGTAGATCTACTTGTTGTTAATAAATTGATAAGAGTATTGTTCCGATAGATAACTCTTCTATAGAAGTCATTAATATCCGAACTCCTTAGTTTACCCTCATCTATCTGAATATTACTCTTACATTACTATTACTTTTTACTTACATATTTTTACCTTTTTTTTTTTTGAACAATTGAATCCACGAAAAAGTTTTAAGTGCTAAAAAAAGAAATATTCATTGCTATAATATAAAAATAAGGACACGACAAAGAAAAATGGACACTTCACCTCTCGTCAATCCATATATATATATATATATATATATATATATATATATATATATATTTTTTTTTTTTCCTAATAAGCCAACAAAAGAACCAATCCTTTTGAAGATGATCACCTCCACAAACAAAAGATTCTTCTCACGTTACGTCAACATTCAGTCGTATCATCTCACTTGAAGCTAATACTTAATGGCCGACGACCGAACCCCACTTCTCGACGACACCGTCGACGGCGTCGTTGACCACGAAGGCCGACCCGTCCCCCGATCCAAATCCGGAGGTTGGAGATCCGCCGGTTTCATCATCGGTAAACGAAACACAACACTCTCCCAGCAACATTAATCTATTTATTTATGTCCATCCTCTCTTTTTTTTTTTTTTTTTTTTGAATTTGGGATTGAATTTTATAACTCTATAGGTGTGGAGATTGCGGAGAGATTCGCGTATTATGGGATTGAAGCGAACCTGATAAGCTACTTGACCGGGCCGCTCGGACAGTCGACGGCGGCTGCGGCGGCCAGCGTCAATGCATGGGGCGGAGCGGCGTCGTTGCTGCCGATTTTGGGGGCGTTCGTCGCTGACTCTTTTCTAGGCCGCTACCGTACTATCATTCTCGCTAACCTCCTCTACATTCTGGTAATTTCTCCTGAAATAATCTAATGGAACTTTAACTGTGAGATATATATATATATATATATATATGTATATATATATATATTTATTTATATTTTGCTTCTCAGAATTCTTGTTTTTATTCGGGAGAAACTTTTGATTGTTTGAAACAACTAGAAGGCCTGAGTATAGAATAATTCATTAGAGTATAGAATAAAATTTGAAACATGATATCGGTGGTATACTCACGCTTCCGATCCGCCCAAATGGAACCATTGGTGCAGCAATACTTAGACTAGACTCATTATTTCATCAGGCTTAGTCCAGAGTTACCCAGTTCCCCACAACAGCATAGTTCGTAGGCAGTGACGAAGCCAAAACTTTTTCTTAGGGGGCTGATGACTATATCATGGATAACAAAAGGTTTATTATGAGCAAGTCTTTATTTTTGGGGGCTACTATGAAAATTTAGTTAAAATTATAGGTTATTGTTTAGAAAACAAAAGTTGAGGGGGGCTATAGGCCTCCTTTCCCTTCGTCCCTGTTCGTAGGAATACCACTTTTACAGCTGGACCTTAAAGTGAGGACATGTGAATTCGAACTCTGGTGCTGTGAGTGAGGGGAGATCTATGAAAGGCATCCACTGACTGTTATGTCCATCACTACTGGTGGTGACTTTTATTTAAAAGCTAAATGATAACTCTACACAAGAGTCATTTTACCATTTTTATGCATTTTTATTAGCTATGTTCTTGACAATTAGTTAGCTTTCCCCTCCAAATAATTAGGTGAAAATGGGCAAAGTGGGATTTACGCACTCAAACCAGGGGAAAAATGGTCATAAAAAAGCTTCAAAACAGATCAAAATTTGAAAGAAAACTTGGAATAACTTAAAACATATAAAAATGTCAATAATGCCATTCTTAATTGAAATGAATTGCAGGGATTGGCTTTGTTGTCTCTGTCTGCCATATTGCCTTCTCTTGATGCTTCTTCCGACTGCCAAACCAGCCAAATCATGTCATGTACTCCTTCCCAAATCCAAGTGATACTATTCTTCTTCTCTCTGTACCTAGTAGCAATTGCACAGAGCGGTCACAAGCCGTGTGTTCAGGCTTTTGGTGCTGATCAGTTTGACGGACAAGATCCAGAGGAGTGCAAAGCCAGAAGCTCATTCTTTAATTGGTGGTATTTTGGTATATGTTTCGGTTCCTTGGTAACTATAACAATTTTAAGCTATATACAAGACAACATCAGTTGGGCTCTGGGCTTTGGAATCCCTTGTATCGCAATGATTCTTGGTCTGGTCATTTTCTTGTTTGGAACTAGAACATATAGATATGGCATTAAGCAGGATGATAAAAACGCATTTGTACGTATCGGTAGGGTGTTTATTACAGCATTTAAGAACCGGAACACAAGCTCATCAGCAATAGCTACCAAAGAGGAATCTCGTGGAATACTGCCTCATGAAAGCTATGACCAATTCAAGTAAGTGATTATCCTTTCTGCTTAGAGAGATTGGAAACTGACGTTGTGTACACTTTCGTAATGTTAAAGCCCAATATATGTTTCTTTATGCTGTTTGTTAACATGCTATTCTTAAAAACTATACAGTAACAATGTGCCTAAAGTTAATAAATTTTATGGATTTTTTTACACATGCTATTTGAGCTACTTGTTTTTCTTGTCATTGTTTCACATTTAGGATAGTAGAATATGCCCGCTAATTTAAATTTCTAGACAGATAATTTATTGTGCCAGACTCTGGTATCACTTAGTTTATTTAGTAGTAAGCCTTATGGTCTAAATTCCTGAATAATCCTCACCATTATAATGCAATGGCAAGTTGGATGAATGTAGTTTTTCTTTTTGGTCATAAAACTATTTAGCTTAATCAATGCCTCTCTCACGAGATTTGGATTACGTATCTTGCAGGTTCCTCAACAAAGCCTTGCTTGCGCAAGATGGGTTGAATGAAGATGGGACAGTTTGCAGCATGGATGAAGTTGAAGAAGCAAAGGCTTTACTTCGACTTGTTCCGATTTGGGTAACATGCTTGGTGTATGGCATTGTTTTTGCACAGTGCCCAACCTTCTTTACCAAACAAGGCGCTACTATGGAGAGAACAATTACGCCAGGCTTTGACATACCACCTGCTTCCCTCCAATCCATCGTTTCGCTTACAATTTTTGTTTTTGTTCCAATATATGACCGTGTTATTGTTCCAGTTGCAAGAGTGTTCACCGGTAAACCATCTGGCATAACAATGCTACAGAGAATAGGAACTGGGATGTTTTTATCTGTTCTCTCCATGGTATTTGCAGCTCTAGTCGAGATAAAAAGGCTCCAAACTGCTCGAGAATATGACCTTGTTGATAAACCGGGCGTGACCGTCCCAATTAGCGTGTGGTGGTTGGTACCTCAGTATCTCTTATCTGGAATATCCGATGTTTTCACCATGGTTGGTCTGCAAGAGTTCTTCTACGATCAGGTTCCAACAGAATTAAGGAGTGTCGGACTCTCCCTCTATCTAAGTATTTTCGGCGTGGGAAGTTTCCTAAGCAGCTTTTTGATCTCCATCATTGAGGATGCAACTGGTGGGGAAGGCCGAGATAGCTGGTTTTCAAATAATCTAAACCAGGCTCATCTTGACTACTACTATTGGTTGCTCACTGCACTCAGTTCAGTAGCATTGCTTTTATACATGTATTTCGCAAGATCTTATATTTACAATAAAAAGGGGTAACCGCAGTATATATGTAAATATAAATATATATAAATATATATATATATATATATATATTTTGAGAAACCCTGCAGTCTGTAGTTAGTGATTGGTCACCATTGTTTCTGTAATACGCAATTTACGGGTACAAGGACCCAAAACAATGTAGATTCCAATTGTTGTATTTGCAAAAATCAATTATTAGATAAATGTTATGCACAGTTCAAGGTAACCATCCGAGTTACTTTAGTAACGAATGGCAGGTAATTAACGGTACAAGTTTTTCTCTTAAGTTACTGTTGGTATGTCATGGCAATTATACATGTAACAGGGTTTGTCGACCGAGCTATGTTTTTCACATTAAATTTATTTTCAGACACTTTTAATCAAATTTCCCAACCTCCGATCCGCACTAAATTTTAATGTGTATTAGCATTTCACCTGACGAGAAGAGATGCGGTTGACATAGTTTTGGAAATTGCAGCGAGCATATCCGCCGAAGCTTGTGACTTGTGGAGGAAAATTTCCCATTTGAAAATGAATCAAATGCAGGAAACAGAGAAGACGAAAAAGAGCCAACGATCCTAAATCCTGAAGTACCGAGTGAGAAAATGGCGAATGACAGCAACACAAATGGCAAGGAAAGAGCACACGCATGGATTTGAGTTAGGGAGAGTGGAAAAGAAAGGCTTAACCCCTATTTGAAACCCCTCAAGGTGACGCGGAACAAAAGATGCAGATCATACGCGGAAGCGAAGCACGAGAGTAAGACAGACAGACAGACAAAAATACTATTTTACTATTTCTCCCTTGTATATAGTATTAGAACCAACAAACTCAAAAGATAGACCCAATCCAAAGGATAGACATCCCAAAATTTTCTTCTCCTCTCTAATCTTTACAAGTAGAGCATATTTTTACTCCAAGCCACGTCCATTAAAGCTAATTCATTAATGTTTCTAGTTTTGTGGGCGCACGAATCACATCAATAAATAATAAGTAAGATTCTTCCAAAAAAAATAATAATAATAATAAACTAAAATAAAATTGATCCCGCTGGGTTAGCACTTGGTCCTCCTTTTGAGGATCCTTATGGTCGATCTATCCCGTGAAAGTGCGTATGCGTGTGCTTGTTTGTGTATACAAATAAATAAATAAGTTAATTAATTAATTAAAATAAAAGTTCCCTCGTTGATAGGTTGCAAAGAGTAATAAACTTGATTTCAGATTCTAATAATGCTTACTCGTTCCATTGGAATCTCCCCTTAAAAAAATAAAAGCCGTTTAGTTATTTGTCTTGATTTAAACTCATTTTTCCTTGTATCATATTACAAGTTGGTTTTATTTATTTTTACAAGAACGCATAATGCAATACAAATCACCAGCATGATTAAGGAATCTTTTTCTTTTCTTTTTTTTTTTTACCCCTTTTTTTTTTTTTTTTTTGTTCGCCTGATTAAGTATCCTTTCCAGTGTTTCACCAATACTAATTTAAATAATTATTCATCTTCAAATTTTTGGTCCTATTGGCGTTTTCTCTAAGCAATTTGCATATTCAAGTTGAACTACTGAAAAGGTTATGTTTAGATTGACTTTAATTTTGTACATACTATCTTAGGTCTACAAGGAACCTTACTCTTTAATTTATTTAATTTTTTTTTTCTCCTGCTGAAATATATAGGAACCTAACTTGAAAATCAGCTAAATTCTAGTACATGAATTCTTTTAATTCGAGCTGGATTCTAACAACATTTGTTTAAATCTACAGATATCACTAGAGGATTTGGAATAGTCCACAAAATATACTTTTGCTATACTTTTCTAATACGATATATTGTAAGATTATAAAATGGGTCATAAAGAATGTTGATTTGTTGGATTTTTATGACATATAGAATTCCAGTGGGCAATGATTATTGGCAATGTTGGTTGGACCTTACCTGTCACCAATGAGTGAGCACACCTCATTTCTTCTGCCGACCTTCAATCATCACCTTTCTGAAATATCAAAAAAAAAAAAAAAAACAACAACAACAACAACAACAAAACCCAACCATAAATCGCAATTTTCCATTTCTGAATTTAAAAAAAAAAATAGATTGTTACATACATAATCTAAAGATAATATCACATTTAATTTTATTAAAAGATACAGAGTTTAAATTTCTTATCTTAATTCATATATATATATATATATATATATATAAGAGATATGGTATAAATACTGGCGGAACTAGGTGGGGACGAGGGGGGTACTGCTCCCACTGAAATTTTTTGTTCTTTTAAATTTACCTCAAAAATTTTGTAATTTTTACAATATACATCTACTAAAAATAAAACAAATTCACATATAGTCCTTACACTGCCCTTACTGAAAACAAATAATTTTCACATAATTCCTACTAAAATTATGTTTACAATTTTACTGTTTTGCCTTCACTAAAATTAAAAATTCTCATATAACCCCACTAAAATTTATTTTATCCTGAAATAAGATTTTGATATATACCCCTACAGAAATATATTTCTGGCTCCGTCCCTAGGTATAATAACTTGCAGTAACTTGTTTCTAATATAAATTCAAAATGTCAAATTAAGAGAATCAAATATAGATATAACCATTGAAAATTGATCTCCTTTATTTTTTTTTACCGTAAAATACTTTTGAAAAAAAATTATATTTGAAATTCCATTGATTTAAGTTTTTCAGTTTTTCTAGTTGATTTATGGTGAGCCTAGCAAGCGTACACAAATAATTCATGGTGAGAGTGAGTCTTCTTATATTTATCTAGAAAAGCTGAACCCTCTAGTATCAACCATAAAGAACAATATAGAATCGATTGGTATATATAACATAAGAAAATGACCTATCAAGACTCCCTTATTCATTGGCTGTGGTGAAATTGTGATATTTTTGCCTCTCTTGATCAGGCCTGGACAAGGCCTTCGTGACATTGCTCACCTTAAATGTTAGGCAATGAAAGCATGGACTAGGTTTCTCTTCCATTCTACTATACTAGTATATTCTCTAGTCTGATTTAGGAACGTGAGGACACTACTGATCTCTTTTTTTATTAAAAGAAAAGAATAAAAAAACATATAGAATAATATGTTATATATGTTGTACACGGCAAGGAGTAGACAAAGTTGCAACAAGGTCCTAACCTCAGAAGTGGCACGACAACCTGTGCACCGAAACCATCTGGTTGGCCTTTGTCATGATTAACCAAATCTGGCCACAACCCAAAACAACCTCGCCAACAAAGCAACTCCAAGACCGAAGGGTTCCACAAGGACCCTAGGCTTGGCTTTAGGAAATGGCAAAACATAAACAAAAGGGCACTACACTAGTACTTCCTGCATTTTGTCTGTCCAAATTATCAAGTTGCTTGAAACGAAACATTTTATATAATTTGTTGGGATTTTTTTATATTAATTAATTAATCAAAGTACTTGATTTAGCTGCAAAACTCATGTGTTTGAATTTCCTAACGTATCGCAAGCTTTGTTGCAATTCAAATTTAGCTTCTAATTAAGTTTGAATCTGACTGCTGGAGATATGTGCTACAAAAATCGAATAATTTCGAGGAAAACAAATCACATTCATATCTTGTTCAAATTTCTAGCAGATAAAGTTTTTCTGCAATTTTGAATTTTTGAATGCAGAAAATCCCGAGCAGACTGGATATAAGACTCTATCTCTATAATCAGGAGACGAGGCTTCGTTTGCACATTGAGGATAAGGCTCTATCAGCACGAGCACAATGGGAATTCCGAGAATTTGAATTTCAAGATTATCAACAAACCAATTCCGATTTTAGGAGTTCTCATCTAGATGTAGTGGAATAAACCTAGACGTATTATCTATATATAGGAGCTTATATTATTCAAGTGATCTCATATTTTTTTTCAAAAAAAAAAAAAAAAAAGTGAGATCATATTTGGAGATAAAGCGGGGAGGGAAAGGAGAGAAATGGGAGGAGCTGTTTGGACTTTTGTAAAAAAATAAGTAGATGTAAAGTTATAGTATTTTATGGTATGATAAGTATAGATATGATGTTTATTTCTGTTACTTTAAAATTACGCTATTTAAACTTTATAAATTAAGCTATTTTGGTTCTTCTCCGGAAAATAATTCGTCGGAAACAATAATAGTTAATTTATTTCAAGTTTCAACAATAAAAGGAATAATTTTACTCTTATGGATAATAATGATCTATTTATTTCGGTTTTTCTGTTTGTAATAATGTCATGAAATTATGAACGTAATTAGAATATCTTCAACAGTTGTATAAATAAGGAAAAATTTTACCAATTCCCCCTTAATTATGTCATTAATATCAACATACCTCCTGAATCATTAATATCTCCATTTGTTTCCGTTAATATTTTCGTCAATATTTTGTAAAATATGTTCCTTGGTCTTTATATTTATTTTAAAATACCCTACAATCTATAATATATGGGTCAAAATGCCCCATATGCCAATTGATAAAATATCTTAATACATATCTTATTGTTGGATTGACGCCTGAAAAGTACACATATCTTAACACACATGAGGTATCTTGATGTAAATATTGTACATTTAGATTTTTTGACGCAAATATGAAAATCAGAAGGCATTTTGATAAAATATTGATGGAAATGTTAATAGATACAAATGGAGGGGACATTTTGACCCAAATGCTATAGTTTGGGGTATAATAAGTACAGTTCATAATTCAAGTCACATATTCATGTAATCTGTTCTATAACTAATTAATAATACCATAATTTTGGTTCGTTATGATTACTTTATAGAACTTTCATTGCTACTATCCCAAGTTTTCATATCAGCACGTTATCTTAGTATGTTTGCATTAATGTTAATGAATATTAATAATCTTTTTGTACATGCTCCTTAGTATCTCTTTGTTTGCTTAAATGCTTTCATAATCGGATACTTTCCATTAGCTTTAAGTTAAACTCCCTTTTTGTCCCCCAATCAAAAAAATAAAAAAAAATTTAAACTCCCTTTTGTTTTAAGCTATTATAACCTTTATTTTTAAGCAAACTGCATGCGCTCTCCATGCACAAGTTTCATCTTCTATGTAGTTGCTATATTCTTGTTGTCATTGTCAAGTTTCATCTTCTATGTAGTTGCTATATTGTCAAGTTTCTAGATTTATTTGAGAATGTTTTCATTTTTTTTTAGTAAATAAATATCAAAAGCCCTCTATCATAAACAATTTATTCAAGGTTTGAACAAGGGGCAAAAAGATCTTCAAAAAAGGGTTGGCTTTCAATTGCTACTAACACATATATATATATATATATATATATCTTATTGTTATATAGATATTTATACTTCTACGCAAGCTTCATAATAGTCGTTTTCCGCTTTTATTATTTCTATTGCCTTACATGAAACTACAAAAATTATGTTTAATCGTCAACAAAGTAATAACGTGAGACATTGAGATGCCTTATGATTTTGCGTGATGATCATTTGTGGTTAATATATTCTTGAATTAACTGTATCGTTTATTCCTACACAAGTTTAATTGTTTTAAAAAACATTAGCTTTTACTTATGTTATTAGAGTATCTGTAATGTTATCATTGTCAATGATAAATTTTGACATTAAGATGAAAAAAATTAATACTCTCAAATGGAGTACTATCTTTAATGTCAAATTTGGCATAACTTTGTTGCAGATTTACCCCGAGTTATAGTTAATACCAAATTTTAAAAAATGAATAATTACACAAAAAGTCCATTTTTAGAACTCCGTTTTATAATATGTCAATTTTTTAACAATATTATGTATGTTTATTTTTTAGGAAATAAATATCTGTTATACCTATTTTATCATTTTACTATAATTAATATCATTATATTTTTATACAGATTCTTTAATTTTTCTTTTTTTTTTTTTGACTTTAATCATGAATATTTTTTGTTCATATATGTGAATTACTTTTATAAACATCAATGTAATTATAATAAATTTAAAATACTTATTATAAAGATTTAGATCAAGTAATAAACACAACATAAAATATTTATGATAAAAATTGATGAAATTAAAATACTCACACTTTTCATATAAAAAACTAATCAATTCTTTAGGGAAAAAAATATTTATTATTAAGTAATCTATTACAAATCATATGGTTATCATTAATACCTCAACCAAATAAATTGAAGAATAATATAATTAATGTATCAAATTCTTTATGAAAAAAATACTATTATTTATATAAATTAGTAGACATAAAATCAAATCTATCTTTATGATAAAAATTGATTCATTATATAAAATATTTTTTTAGATTTTTCTTTTTCTTTATTTAGTTTATTCTTATTAATGTAAAATCCAATTTTGAGAAAACATTTCCTTTTTGGTTCATTATGAATATTGCACCTTCTTTACAATAACTAAATATTTTGTATTTTTTTTTTCAAATGTTTCGTTTATACCATTTTGTTTAGCAATTTAATTAAATCAACTTTAGCTCTCCTTTGGTCTTAGATTACTTTTTCCTTTTTTGTTTCCTTTTTTGTAATTTCCTTATTTGTTAATTTTTTATTCTTTATGAAAGATAATATTGTCTTAATTACTCTTTTAGACGTTCATACAAATTAAAAGAAAAATGGACATATTTTAAATCAACACCATCAATTTAAACATCTATATAAATAATCCATTTAAAATTTGATAATTGATTGGTGTCTTCACTTTTTAATACTATCATTACAACATTTTATTTTAAATTATTTAAATACTAAAATTTCACTTTTACAAATTCATAGTATTTAAAAAAAGTATTACCCATTAGAGCATAAGTTGTAACAAATATAATAGACATATAGAAAATATATTAGAGATGGTCTTAAAACATCGTATTGGTTTGTCAGTGTTCATTTTAGTTAGCAATAAACTTATTTGATAGTCGTGCATGCATAAATACATACAGCGATCCATACGTACTACTTATATATATATATATATTTATTTATTTTCTAACATAAATACATACATACAATCACTGGCAGAGAAATATATTTAGCTGTAGAAAATGATCGAAGGTAGTCAGTACACACGTATTCTTATTAATGTAAAAGACTTTGAACCTAATCACTAATGGGGCCAATTTGATATTGCTGTAAATTTTACAAAAATTTTTATCAGTTGCATTTAGGGAAAAGAAATTGTGGCATAAAGCAATTGAGTGTTTGATAAACTATAATTTTAAAAATGTTATTAGTTCTAAAAGCTGTGTAAAATGTTTCATAAAATCTAATGGTTTGTTTGGTAAAACCATTCATTTTAAACTAAATTGTACTTTTTCATCTCAGTTTTTGTCTTTTTCTGAAAAGTCAACAAAAATTATAACTAATTTTTAAAAAGTTAACCAACTCAAACTTAAAAATTTCAACTTCACCAAACGGACTATAAGACTAAAGAGTGTCATTTTGGGGTAGAGAGTGTCATTATGGGGCACAGGCAACGTCGAAGGTGGAGGCTGTCGTCGCCGGTGAGGAAGCATGGGTGGAGAAGAGATGACCACATGATCGAATAAGAAAAAGAGAAAGGGTTTAATCTTTTGGTGATTAGGGTTTGGTCTTTTGGTGACTAGGGATTTTATTGGAATTGTAAAGGATTAAAAATGGTAAATTTGGTATTTAAGTACTTATTAAAGGGAGCTATGTAGAAATAGCCTTCCCCAATTTTTTTGGCTTCTAGTCTAGGAAGCCCCAAAATTCTTGCATAAGTTGTTTAATTTTTGGGAACATAATTTATCTCAAAATCATGGTGAAGTGCTTTTGGATTATAATGACTTATACTCTAAGGGCTCGGTTGGTATGTAGGATAGGGTAGCATTGAATAGTATAATATTAGAATATTGGATTGAAATGGATAGGAGAATATAGGACTGGATTTTTTATTAATCCTATCTTATGTTTGGCACTACAATATTGGATAAGATTGGATTTGGCTTTTTTTTTTTTTAAATAATAATTTATTTATATTTTGGTTTAAGAATATAGCATTTTTATTTTAATACTAACAAAAATGGTTTTAAGTAATGTAAGTTATTTAGATTTTATTTTGGATTTATTAAAAAAAAAGTAATTATTTAATAATTTATTACTAAACTGAGAAACATATGTGAAGAAGAAAAGAAAAAGAGTTCATTTTTTCCTTTTTCACGACCTCAGCAACTCACGGCAAGAGATGAACATTTTCACCGTGTGCCGGACTCCGACGACGACAAATCTCTCCTGCGCGCGCTTCACAAATCACCCTTGCCACTAGTCATTTTGGTCGAACCTGACATTTCTCTCTAACTCTACCATAATCAAACACACCTCCAAGTACTCCACTTCGTCGGCGACCACTCGCCGGAGAGTCGGAGACAAGCTTGTTGACATCTAACTCCGGCGACAATTTGGAGAAGTTGACGAACGTTCTTGCTGAGATCTGTCTGAATAAGAGACGAGAAGCGTTGTACTCTTCATTCCCATGCTTTTGCAGAGGATTGATAAATCCCCTTCTAAGGGGATTGGGTAATGATCGGGATAAGAGTTATCCAATCCAATGATTTAAAAAGGTTGTGCCAAACATGGGATTAAAAACTCATATCCCAGTCTAGTGCTTTATCCTTCCTAATCCTCTGAACCAAACAGGCTGTAAGTGATTATGCAATAGGGCTGTACCTCATGGTAACATAAAATATGCATTACGTAAGTTTTGGGCGGACAAAAACTTAAACGAGCAATGATATTTAACCCACTTGCATTCAGTATTGTTATGTGTATACATACATAAATTAAGATGACACTTATTGTCTTTCAAAATATGAAAAATCATAAGAAAAATTGTTCATATTTGAGAGTTATAATTGTTGGGATTGATGCTCAAAAGCATGTGATGTTTTGGATATTATTTATTTTTTAATAAATAAAGTTGAATTTTTTTATTATATTTATGTGCATGTATTTTGAATGCTTTATAAATATCATTAAAATTCCATAATTATCTATATGACCTTAGATGGTATATATAAGAGTTATATACTAAAGGATAATGTTTAATGATGATAATTAAAATAGTCCGTAATAAATAATCAATTATTTAATTGATTAACCAATTAAAGTAATGAATCTTTGATTGAATATTACTAGTGCATGTCATTACCATTAAGAATGGAATGGTCTTATCCGAACCATTAAAATAGCAAGACATTTAATGAGTACACTATGCATAATTTGATTATGTAGGATGGGGACATAACGGGATATGAATCGCTAATAATTTCCGTTGAGAATAGCTAATTCTAATCACGTCAACCGATGGTCATTTAATTGATCAATTATTTAATTGATTAACCAATTAAAGTAATGAATCTTTGATTGAATATTACTAGTGCATGTCATTACCATTAAGAATGGAATGGTCTTATCCAAACCATTAATATAGCAAGACATTTAATGAGTACACTATGCATAATTTGATTATGTAGGATGGGGACATAACGGGATATGAATTGCTAATAATTTCCGTTGAGAATAGCTAATTCTAATCACGTCAACCGATGGTCATTTAATTGATCAATTATTTAATTGATTAACCAATTAAAGTAATGAATCTTTGATTGAATATTACTAGTACATGTCATTACCATTAAGAATGGAATGGTCTTATCCGAACCATTAATATAGCAAGACATTTAATGAGTACACTATGCATAATTTGATTATGTAGGATGGGGACATAACGGGATATGAATCGCTAATAATTTCCGTTGAGAATAGCTAATTCTAATCATATCAACCGATGGTCATTTATAGAATGATCTTAATCTCAAGTTATTAGCATACTCATGTTTATGAAATCATATCTTTTGATTTACTCAGTACGGATTTGAGTATCAAATCTTATTCCTTATATTTTGGAGATATGATCAAGTAAGTAGCCGGGAATGTTAATATTACAAGATGAAATCCATTCCTTCCTATTTAAGAAGTAGATAAATAATTCCCTTACGTGTTGATTCAGGGCTTGAATGGTAAAAACGCTCAATTCGTTATTAACTTCACGAATTTATCATTCATTAGAGAATCAATGGTATTCAAGGATAAAGATGTAACTAGAGAGGTTAACGGATTTTACCTACCTCTAATTATGAATTATTTATGGAAGATCGATCTATATGTAATGGCTATATCAAATGGACAACTCTATCTTTGAGTAATTTTATATTTGTAATTTCAAGATTTCAATTCCAAATTTTTAGTGGCCGGGGTAACTTTGGAATGAATAAAGTTGGTAAATTAATTAAAGAGTTTGATTAATTATCAAATTTATTGGAGTTTGAAATTATAGGTCCATAATTCCCCCACACCGTCTTTGTTAGTAATTGAACTATTTGATGGATTGTATTTTTAAGTCACTAAATATGTGATATAAAATATAAAAGAGAGTGTTTATTTTTATTATTTTAATGTCACAAAAATTTATATGTTACCCAAACAATTAATTGAGAATTAATTATGTCATTTAAATAATAGAGATTATTTAAATATTAAAATTGGATAACACAGTGGGTGGGACTCATTATACATGCGACTATTACTAGTAGGTGAGACCTACCAATATGCAGATTGATATCTGCTAGTTTCCTTTTTCTAAGATTATGAATATTTATATTTAAAATTTGATTTTAAATTAAATATTTATAACATATATATGTGTGTATATACATATATATATATATGAGGAAAGAAGGAAAAAAGGAAAAACCAATTTTCCTCTTTCCGGATTTCATATATGATATATATATATATATTTATATATGTGATATATATATATATAGATATATTATGTATTTTATAATTTAAAATTAAAAAAAAGAAAGAAAAAAAAGAACCAAGGATTAACTTTCCTTCGAATAAAGGAAAGTTCAACGACTATTACAAAAGTTGGCTTAGACGACGGAGATTACACGACGGTTTTACAAAAATCGTCGTCTAAAACCTAATCACACGACGGTTTATTAAACCCATCGTATAAACCTGAGATTACACGACGGTTTAGGAAAACCGTCGTGTAATCTTCCGAAAATCACTCTAAAAGTTTGAAATTCACACGTAAACCCTTAATTTAAATCTCCAAGATTACACGATGGTTTATGGAAACCGTCATGTAATCTCCCGAAAATCACTCTAAAAATTTGAAATTTTGTACTTTGAAATTCGCACGTAAACCCTTAACTTAAATCTCCGAGATTACACGACGGTTTAAGGAAACCATCGAATAATCTTCCGAAAATCACTCTAAAAAATTGTAATTTTGTACTTTGAAATTCGCGCATAAACCCTTAACTTAATCCACTTTCCTCATTCTTTCTCATCATTTTCATCTTTCTCCCTCTCGACTACTCAAAGATTTTTCCTACCCACTATCTCCTTCGCCTTCCCGTCGACAGCCCCGCTGTCTTCCCTGCCGCCGCCTTACCCTCTATCTTATTCTCCCGGTGACGCCACCGCCGCCCTCCCCTCTTCCTCATTCGACCGTCACTCGAAATGCAGCCATTCCTTCCCCCTCATTCTCTCGTCGCCCTCAACGCCGCCCTCCCCTCTCTCTCTTTTTTTCGCCACCGCCGTCGCCACCTCCACTGCCACCCTGTCTTCCCATCAAGGCCGTAGCTATTTTGCATCAAAGAAAGGTAAGGTGACTTCCATATTACTCAATTTCTTGTTTTCCAACAAAAATACGAACACACAATTCTTTTAAAACTTGCTTGGAGTGTAATTTGTGTATTTATTATTGTTCAATTTTTTTATTGTTGCTCTTTGTAGACGAATCTTTTGTGCAATTTTTTGGTATTTTAAGATCTACGAACACACAATATTCTATGTATTTTTTCCGCCCACCACAGTCTCGATGAAATGTCAAAATGGAATTTTGTTTGATTTAATCTTAATGGTATGCATCTTAATTATTTTGAATTTTGCAAACTTGCTAGGGCCCTAATGGATTAGAAGCTTATAGCCGGAGAAGGGATTAAAAGGAGACGAGACTATAAAACAAAAATCTTGGATCGTCCTTGTCCTCACCAAGAGAAAAGTGTTGAATATGGTTATTTTGTCTTAGGTTTTATGAGGGACATAGTGCTGAATGGAATTGACGTACTTGAAAGAAAATAATTTTATACTTGGGATGATATGGATTTGATTAGGGAAGAATGGACTAAATTTGTAATGCAATTCATTAATTATGATATGTAAACTGGTAATGTAATGGATAGTTTTTTTACTTTGATACAATGTAGTTAATATTTTGTCAATCATATCCTGGGTCGTGTATTGGATAACACACGGGTTAGGCCACCTTTGGGAAATCACCAAAAAATACCAAAATATTTGTAATTCATGTTGGACTTTACACGACGGTTTTGAATAAACACCGTTGTGTAAAGTGGACTTTACACAACGGTTGTAAACAAAAACCGTCGTGTAAATCACTTTAGTGAAATTTGCTCCCTTTTTTCTCTATTCGACGATGGTATGAACCGTTGTGTAATATTGAGATACCATGACGGTTTATTAACCATCGTAGTATCTCAAAACATTCCACGACGGTGAATTACATGACGGTTGTTTAACCGTCATATAAACTTTATACAACGGTTAATAACCTTCATAAAATCCATAATTTTTACTAGTGAATGCACAAATTGTGTGATAATATATATATAATATATAATTATATTATATTTAGAATATAATATATTTAGTATCCAATTTTGATTTGATCTTAATTTTGAATATTAAGAGTATTCTAAATTAAAGATTGAATATTAGGGTAACTTACCTTGTCTATAAATAAGACTGTATACTAAGGTAAAATTGACTTTTAGAGTCACAAGAAAACCTAGAGAGAATTGTTCTCCCTTTTGCACTCTTTGTTTTCTCATGTGTTGAGGCAAAAGCAAAGATACCCAAAATTATGAGCTAGTGATCATTCCTTTAATAAGAAAAACGCCCACATGTTTGTTCAATTGAATGATCGAGAAAAGGTGTGGAAGAACGTGGTCTTGAAGACAGGAACATTCATAGGTGTGGAAGAACATGGTATTGAAGATAGGATCATTAGTGGATTCAAAAGTTTTTTTTTTTTTTTAAAGAGTTGACCTAATCAGACGACGGTAAAAATCTTATCCATTTATTATTTTATATATTAAATTAATATAACTATAGAATAATAATGAAAATTTGAGATTTTTATTATTTACGGTCTCTTGCTTCCGCTAAAATTTTTTAAAATACTGTTTTCAAAACCAACAATAATGGAGGTTGTAAATTAAGGAAATTGAATCAAGTCATGTGTCTTATAGATGGCACTATTGATGGATATGAAGCATATTGCATGATTTTTTTTTTTTTTTAAAATAGCAGCAATTGCATGGAGACCGCAACTACAAGGTCCACCAAACAGCATATTGCATTATTATTATTTTTTTAAATAGCATATTGCATGATTTTTTTTTTCCGGTTGCGAGCAAAAGGTATTATTGATGTATAATTTTGCAACCCTAGCTAGTACATATAATTTTTTCTTTTCGAACTTGCCCTAGTATAATATTGAATTTCCTTCTCACAACATTTTTTCCCTGGTGGGTTTAAATTGATTTAAAAAACAGAGAAATCACCTAAATGACATAAATTTAAAAATCATTGTTCTAACATGATATAAAAAATTAATATTAGATCAATATAAATTAACTAAATATGTAATGTTGGTTAAATTATGTCATGTTGATCAATGGATTAAAAAAAAATGTGGCTATTTGGGTAATTTTCTCCCCAAAATAAATGTCTAAATAAAGGTATGAAAGTTTAAGAAGAAAACACTTAAATGATACGAATTTAAAGACTATTACACCAACATGATATAAAAATTAATACTAGATTAATATGACACAAAATTAAACTAAAGTAAACTAAAATATGTGTCATGTTGGTCAAAAAAAGGGAGTTTGTGTGTCATGCTTGTCAATAGATGAAAAAATGTGACTATTTAAATAATTTCCTCAAAGTTGTGGGGAAAGTACATGAATAACACAAATTTAAATACTATCGCATCAATTACATGACGTAAAAAAGTAACATTAGACCAATATGACACAAAATTAAACTAAAATAGTAAATTATAGTTTGTGTTATATTGATCAAGATGAAGAAGTTTTTATTATGTTAGTCAAGATGAAAGATATTGTATTATGTTGGTCAATAGATGAAAAAAATAATAATTATTTGGGTAATTTTCTCCAAAGGTTTTTTCTAATAAAAAAAAAAATTTAATCCATGGGCTTAGCCTTCAGGATCACCCATAACTACTAGCCAACTTTGGGATCTTGGCATCCACGACCTCCCAGAATCTCTCTCTATATATTTTTTGCTCATTAATACTTTTCATAAATTAATTCAAGGATTTAAAGTTTATAAATATACAGAGGATCTTTACTCAAAAAAAAAAAATATATATATATATATATATATACACACACACACACACAGAGAGAGACAGGATCTCACTGTCTAATTTATATCTCAATTATATATCAGATACTTTTAAATAATGAGAAGGGTTAGACACTAGATAAAGTTGAGCACCATGCTGCCTCATTCCACATATAAAATTCTATATTACACGTCTAAATCATAAACATAAAATCAACTTTGATTTCATCTTTTTTTTTTTTTTTTTTGTCCTACTCAGAATCTATAAATTTGCATATACACTCGAACCCTAGCATAAACATTAAGAAAAAATTTAAAATTAAACCAAAGAGATCAAAGACCATCCAACACATTCAGTAAATAAATCGAAGAGAGAAAGCTTAGAGCATAAAGTTGTAATTAGAGCTTCCAGTGGGTGCTCTGCATTAGAGTTCAAAACAGTGTTTGGATATCATCGAGTATAGTGGCCTAACGATAAATGATTATCATGACAAAAATTAGTATCTATACTAGACTAGATGTTACATCCTATTTAATTAAATAATTGGGACTCTTCCTATATTTGAGCTTACTCTTTTGCTTGCCAATGTCGTAGAGTTGTTGTACAGTCGTTCACATTTGAATAATTGCTCGAAATTCAAGGAATTTTGTCATTCTCTTTTTAACATCAGAATTGGTTTGGAGGTTCAAATTCTTGCAATTTGAATGACTTTAATTTGAATTCAAAAATTTGGTCCAGTGGGCGCTTAGAATTAGAAATTAAAACAGTATTTAAATTTCACCGAGTGTAGTGACTTAATGGTAAAAGTAAAGGACTACAGTAAAGGGTTGATATCAACTATTCGAGTGATGGGTGACCTTTTTGAAGGTCTAAAATGTGAAAACTTGTTTTCTATCAACCTAATACTCAATGTAAACATAGGGGGTTTGACTAATCACAGTCCAATATTTAGACAATTAAAACAAGTAATTAGGAAATAAAATTGCAACATGTTCTTTTATTAATTGAAGTTAATATATTGTATTAACTATGGAGTTCATGCCAATGCTTGGCTATTAGTTTGGTACTACACAAGAAAATTTTATTTATCCGTTTTCGAAAATAATGGAGCTAGCAAGGGGAAGAAATGGACCGACGTAATTTAAAATTCAATAATTATTATTTAATTTGTTAACTCCTAATTAAACCAAAAATAATCATTTTGAATTATTAATTCCACTATAAAAAATCAAAGTTGCACTCCTCAAATATTATGAGATATTAATTACCAGGAAAACTTTTAAACAATAATTTTAAGCTTGTGATCATTGATGTAATCAATTCCTACAATTCCTCCACAATAATATTCATAATTAAGTTTTAGGTAAATTATATTAAACCACAATCATATTCATAATTAAGTCTTAGGTAAATTATGTTAAACTTATAATTTTATCTTTATATACCGTTATATTTCCCTAATCGTGTATTACTAAATGACTCAATCATAAATATAATTAATATATCAAATAGAGTTGATATCTTACTTATGCAAGATCCGAGTTAAATACTTATGGGAATATCATATTTTTCATCTTTAAGAAATTATGAATTCCATTTTCAGCTACCAATATAATTATGTCTCTAAAGATGCCATGTTATTAATCACTACAAATTGATCTCATTTATTAACTGATAAGTTAGTTTTAGACTAATTAATTGGGTACTTTTAACTTATTATTTTGTTGGTTTTTAATTTGTTTCTAGGTTCTTTCACTTCGTTTTATTCTCTTTTGTAGGATTCAGGTAAAAGGTGGGTTCGTTGTTTTTCGGCGTGATTGGAGCTAAAATGGAGCATTTAGCATACTTTGGTGTGAAGTTTGTGTTTTGAAGAGTATTGGGCGTCTACGCATCAATTTTATCGGCGTTTGGGTGCTTGAATTAAGTTTTTCAGTACAAAAACCCGAGAGCTCAGGGCCTAGGCGTTATTTTAATAGCACCTGGGTGCAAAAAGAGATTTCCGTCTACGTAACTTAGGACTAGGCGCTGAAAAATTTGTGCCTAGGCGCAGATCGTGGTTCCTCAGGCATAACAGTTTTGTGCCTAGGTGCAGAAAAAAGAGGGCCTAGGCACCAGATGTGGGATTACGTGGGATTATACAGGATTTGTTTTGATTCTCCGAATTTGAAATTTAAAAATCAAATCTTTCGGTCCATGGCTATAAATAGAATCCTTTTAGGGCTCCAAAGGGGAGATTTTCAGCAGAAAAAAGAGGTGTGAAGGAGAAGAGAGCAATTGGTGAATTGGAGAAGAACAGTAGCAATTCCGGAGTTGGAGCGCGGCAATTCCGATTCATAAATAAGTTCTTTTCCTTTTCTCATCATGTTTAAAACTTTATTTAGGATTTTGTTTAGTTTCATCGTGAACTAAATTTCTTTTTCTAGGGCTACGATGTAGATGATTGTTTAAATTCATTATGGTTTGATTCAATTTTGATGTTTATTGATATCTATGCTGAGTGTTTAATCTATTCTTAATGCTTGTGAAAGTGTGCGCGCCCTTTTCTATTGATTTGTGATTCAATTTGAGACTGAAAAGTGATAGTTAAATTAGATTTTAATTAAATACCATGAAATTGTCGTAGGATAGAGATATCTATGAGGCTTGTGTGATATTATGAATTTCTTGTTCTTAATAAATCATGATAGGTTTGGAGTTTGAGACCGAGAGGTGAAAACTGACTTGTTGTGATAGTTTGCTAATGCTTGAGAAAGATTAGTTATTACATTAGAGAAGTTTGTCATCAGCATAGGAATAAGCAGTGGTTGATTAAATTTGGTGTTTTGAGCAGGATTAATCTGGTGAAATCGGAAACCCTAGATATCCTAATATATTGAATTTCTCCTTGCTAATTTCGTGCATTATGTTTATTTTAATTGTCTTTTATTTGACTGCATATCATAAATTTATTGTTCAAATAGAATTGGGATTAAAGTAATTCGGTACTTAGTAATAAATAGTCCTCGTTGGAAACGATATCTTTTTCTCACTTTAGTACTTGAACCGGCTCGTGCACTTGCGAAAAGTACCTATCATTAACAAGTGGTCAAAGGTATTGTACACGAATAAGGGATCATTAATCACTTAGAATTAATGTTACTTTGTGTATGTATATCGTTAAAAAAATTTGATTCTTTTTACAAAACTATATATAAAAGATAGTTTGCAAATATGCTTCCAAGGAACCTACTTAACAAGTATAACAATTTATCCTCAAGCTCGGAGTGCTCCAAGGTTAGGAATGAAGTGGTTCCACCTTATCACCGAGCTAATGGAAACTTAGTCGATAAGGCGAGAACTAATGCCAATGTAGGAAAATTAAGCCCATGTTTGATTGGTCCGCTTGAGTTGGAATTTTGAAAATATTTTGATTGAAATTAAGTTGAGTTCTAGAATTATATGTTTGGTTAAAAATGAACTATTTGGAGTAAAAAAAAATTTTGAAATATGTTTGGAAAAAAATAACAATATGGATCATGTTTCGTTCTCTCGAAATTATATGCAATTCATTAAAAAAATATATCAAATTTTGATTGGAGCAACAACGTTATGGACTTTTAAAATCTGAGATTTTAAAATAACTTTGGAGATGTGAATAATAAAATTGTGTTTTGACTTGAAGAAAAAGACCAAAAACTATTGAAGTTGTTTGGTTGGAGCAAAGTTGCCAAACAACTCCTGAGATTCGGTAGAATACTTTTTAGGAGAAAATAAATAGTTCTATTTATTTATTTATAATTATTTAGATTGGGTCTAAGATTCCGTCTAATACTTTATAGGGGAAAATAAGTAGTTATATTTATTAATTTTTGTAATTATTTAGATTGGATTTGAATCTACTCTAGAAATTATCTAATTAGTTATTTACTTTAGATTTTGAAGTTACTTCAATTGTAAAGTTAAACTTATATTTAGATTTAGATAGACTCTATAATGCGTGTATATATATAGAACCTCATTCATTGGGTTCCTTATTAGTGAATTTTTTATCTTTATTTCTAGTCCGTAAATATAAGTGCATACATATATATTAAATACTTTTGTGTTCTTCTTCACCTCTTTTGCTTTATTCTTTTCATTAATTAATTCCTATGTACTTAAATTGATCCTTGTTAACTACAACGCTCACTCACACTGTCAAATTCAGAAGGCATTCATATGAGCCATTATTTTGAAATTTAATGACAGGCTTGAGATCGCTTTTCGTCTACTGAAGGCCCTAAAATTAAAAATTCCCCATAATTGTTCATTTTCTTCCCAACATTTTCGAAATTGTCCAAATTTCCTCACAAGGAAGAAGCTTCTTATTTAAAGTTACATCTTCAAACACGAGGAAAAAACCTCGAATTTCTTTGAGATTTAAAGTGTGTTTTGCACGCATGCACCAATCCGTCACTCTAGCGTTCTCTCTCCACATGCTCTCTCTTTTACTCTCGGCCCTGATTTTTCGGTTTTGCATATTTCTAAGGTTTCTAGGATTTTCAAGGTGTAGAATTATGAAAAATGTAGCTGAAAAAAATCAAGTCATGTTAAGTGTTAAGGCTAACTGTAGGAAGCTGGGAATGTCTACAATTTTTTTTTTTAATTTTATCAATTTTTGAGAATTTGATGAACTCTATAGATGTGCAAGTTCATGTAGGGCTTTTCTAGATTCTTAATTAGGAAATATTCGCATGAATTTGATACATTTCTAGGAATTCAAAGAACTCGATGTTGAGTTCATGTAGGGCTTAATTTTGTTGTATTTCAAACACACTTATAATATTGTGGTTTGGATCTCAAACCACTTTGCTCCCATTTTAATTAAACTACTTATTATGCCTCATGTAAAACAAAAATTAGGTAAATAGATAGTTTTAAAACATTATTTAAATAAATGACCAAAATTGTTTTTAAACAAGATGATTGTCAATCTGTGATTGACGATAATCAATCAATAATTGATCATGGTGAAAAATACGTATTAACATTAGTCAATCATTGATTAATCATAGTCAATTAATGATTTACTGAATTGACTGATTGATTTTTTTTTTAAACGATTAGTTTTTTAATTTTACAAAATATCGATTATTTATTAAAAAAACTTCTTAAAATTGTCTTTTAGCCATAAATTTATATGCCTATATCTTATAACATGATTAAAAAGTTGCACTGCTAGTAGAACATTCTACATTATTTAATATACTAAAAGGATGTAAGGTTTTCACTGTTACTTTAACAGTAATATACAGTACATTTTGCTTCTTTTTTTTTCCTTATTTCCGCTGCTTTAGCTACAGTAATATACAGTAATTTTGCTACAGTAATGTACAGTAACTTTTACTTTTTTCTACAGTATATTGACTTTTTTGCCCTTCATCACTAATTATTTTTTTCTTCGCTACAGTGTTATGCCGGTTTTACCCTTATTTTTTTGATGAATTGACAATTTTGCCCTTGTGTTTTAGTTATTTTTACTGTCTGATACAGTGTTAGGACAACTTTGTTCTTCTAGAATTATTAATTGATGATTTTACCCTTCGTTTGTAGTTGTTTTTTTTCTTTGATATAGTGTTATTCCAGTTTTACCCTTTCTTTTTTTTTTCACTTGGCAATTTTGTCCTTGGGCTTTAGTTACTTTTACAGCTTGCTACAGTGTTTGGACAACTTTGTCTTTCTAAAATTATTTATGGATGCCTTTACCCTTCCTTTGTAGTTGCTTTTTCTGATGGCTACAATAACTGGACATTATTACCCTTTTAATGCATGTTTGATTTTGTCCATTGAAGATGTGTTAAAGTGCAATGCTTGTATGTATATAATCTAACTGAAATTTATTTATTTTCTCTTTTTTTTAAAACAATAAACAAAAAAATAATATAATCTGTTTTTGATTTTGTTATTTTTCTTTAATCCTTTTTTTGCCCTTTTTAGTTTTTTTTTTCCTTTTATTTTTTTTTCTATTTTTTTTCTTGCTTTCTAAGATTTAAATTTTAAAGTTTAGTTTTTTATTCATCTTGTCTTCGGATTTTTGTTATTTTATAATTTTTAATGATTTTTGTTTCCACATTCCGATTTTCAAATTTTTTTTATTCTCTTTTTTGGATTTGTGCTTGGTTTTTTTTTTTTTTTGGCTTTTTCATTTGTTGGGTTTTGTTTTTTTAGCTGCTATAGTTAATTTTTGTGTTTTGCATGTATAAAATCTAATTGAAATTTATTTATATATTTTTTTTGTAAAAAACAATAAATAAAAAAAATAATAGAATCTGTTTTTGGTTTTGTTATTTTTCTCTAATCTTTTTTTCTCCTGTTGGGTATTTTTCTCCTTTTGTTTTTTTTTCTATTTTTATTTTTAATTATTGTGATTATTTTTATTTTTCTATCTTTATCTCTGCATCACCGGAGAAAAGTTTTTTTATATTTATATTATTATTATTATTATTATTATTATTATTATTTTACATTTTTATGATTGAGAGAGATCCTAAAAAAAAAAATTAAAGACAAAAAAGATGGAGCAAAATGTAGATATGGTCTGCTTTCTTTTGTTTTGTTTTTGATTTTTATAAGTTATTTCTAGCTTTTTTTTTTCCCTAGATTTATATATTTTGTTTTTCACTTTTTGATTTATGTTAATTTATTTTTCTAGCTTACGGTGATGATAGTTTAGAATGAGAATGAAAAGAGAACTATTGAAAACCTTCTTTTTTTTTTTGGTTTATATTTTTAAAAACTTATTGTAATTATATTATTTATCATAACCAACTGTCATTATTAAATGTTATTTAATTTTCTTATTTATTTGTCTATTTATTTTTCCCTCCTGTGCAACGCACGGGCATTAAACTAGTCATATAACTAAAGTCCGCGCCTTTTATCATACTGTTTTCGTAATTACATTACGTATATAAATAATATTTCAGATTTCGATTCGTAAATATATTACAAAAACAATCTATAAAAAAAATTGTAACTCACCTCTTCTGCTCTTCAAAAGAAAAAAACGCTTCCGTCAAAAAAAAAAAAAGAAAAAGAAAAGAAAAAACGCACTTAGAACGTATCACTGAAAATAATAAGCAAAAGACAAGTTTAATCGGTGAGAAAATAAGGAGAGAGTAGTAGATCGGTGAGAGAAATGGGACTTTTATCTCATAATATTTGATATGAAATATCTAATAATCTTTTCAAATTCAGAAGATATCAAAATTGTTAAAGTGTTTTAAAAGATTTGGAGTCCCTTTTTATATCATTTTCGTCCTCTTTTCTTTTCAATCAAACAATCATGAATGAAAAAAAAAATTTCCACTAATCTCTCCATCCCTCTACTTCCACTTTTCTCTCCTATCAAAGATACTCTTATAGTCGATAGATCTAAAAATTTATCCTAATAGAGGCACACACGAGGATAAATTTTTTTAATTAAAATAATATCTTTATATGCATAAAATTTTCAATATTTTATATTCTAAAACATTTTACTTTTTTTCATTTTTATTAACATACAATAATTATTACGTATTTTTTTATATTTTGAAAATATTGTGAAATTTATTTTGTAATTTTATCTCAAATGTTAGTCTTATGATACAAAATAGAAGTTTTAAAGTTCAGGATTTGTTGTAAGTGTTTGTAATTTTCTTAATTGAAAATTAAGTTTCACTTTTATTTATTTGACAACATCAATTTTCCTTTCAAAGGTAAATTTTTTTACTAATAAATAAAAAATACATGCACCAATATTCTAATTTTTGTTAATTTTAAAGTCAATAAATCTTTTAAAAACCAAACAATCTCCTTCGAATGGTGGTACGGATGCTCCATTTAGTAAAAAGAAATGAAAGAAAAATAGATAATAAAAAAAATTATGAGGAAAAAAATCAAATGCTAGTTATGATATTATAACATAAGAATAATCTAAATGTTGGAATAACAAGTAATCGCAATTTTTGAATATTAAATTTCACTAAAAGATTATTAAGAGAAAAAAAAATAGGATAGGATTTAGTATGACTTAAATACACTGTTTGATGAGATATTTATTTCCTACCTTAACATAAAATTCTCCGAAGATGCAATAAGACCTTAAAAAAAATATAAAATAAAATAAGACCTAAAATTATGTTGGAAAATTAGCCTATGAATCTTCACCGAAATCGCAACACAATTAACTAATTCAAAGTCTTTTGCTGACATTTGATGATTACAAGTCATTTCTTGGAAAGAAAATCTTAATATCGACATAATCAATATTGCGTTTGCATATTGTTCTGCTTGTGCGTTTGTGTCCACATGAATTTCCTTTCATTTTCCGACATCTTATCCATTTACATATGCAAATATATATATATATATATATATATATTTCCTCTCTAGAAAGATCAATATTCAAAGCACAGAACTTTCAAAATATATAATCGATCGTACGAAACCAATAAATTTTCAATGATTTCCCGATAAATTATTTGACGAAAATGATCCTATTTATTAAAATATCTTTATATAATAGGAAAAATAAAACACTTAATTAAGTATCCTTATTAGTACTCAAGCAATGGTTGATATGTACTTGTCAACGTTGCTATACTCACTCAAAGAAATGTCAATGAGGACATCAACATAACTCTTCAGGCTCCATTGGGACGAGAATTTTTAATCGTGAGTTCCGTGTTGGGAAAAACAATATACCAATACCAATAAAATAAAATAAAATAAAATAAAATGAGCAATAATAACCCTTCTCTTAATATTCTCTTCTTTACTTTTCTTTTCTTTTCTTTTCTTTTATTTTAGGGGGATTTTGTTGTTGTTGTTTGTTTTGTTTTGTTTCTTGTTTTTTATTTTTATATCAGCACACAATTTTCCACAATGCTTTCGAGTTGTTGAGGTTAGATTTTATATCTCGTCTTTTATTATACACTTATCAACATAAATGCAAAAAGATTAAAATAAAAAAAAAAATCAAATCGACTCTCTGAAGAGTCGACTCCTGTAAATTAAATCAACTTCTTAATTGATATCATATCTACTTTTCAAGTCAATTGGAGATCTAGTATGAAGATAAGCATCATTTGAAAAAATGAAGTTTCAAGATTCTTATATCCATGATGTAAGGGACGAATCTCACTCGAATGAAACAAATATCATTCGAATTAGGCACTTTCCTAATTCTGGAGGCGTGATCAAGAAGAAAAGTCAGCCATGGTCATATAAGACAATCTCTATTCGAATTTAAAGAACAAATTTACACCAAATCAGGAAACTAAAGTTGGTTATATCTACTTTTATAAATATGAGGCACCTTCAGGCATAGGAACTAGACTCTTGATCAATTAATTATTATTTTATGTATTTTCTCTCTATTTTCTTGAGCTAGCTCCCCTTCTTCTTTCTTCCAATTTTTGCTCTCATACATCAATTGGAAACACTTATTCAACTAAAGTGAAGCTCCCGAAGACCCTATAGAGGATGTAGATCAAGCATTTTGTAAGTCTATAAAATTTTACCTCTCGTATATTTTCCTAAGCTTCATTTCATTATTCCCATGCTACATCGACTTGAGAAATCGAATTTCCATTCAACGTCGTCTTGCCAATCGATGACAAATCAACCATCAACCCTTTGTACAACTTGACTGTGGATTTTACCATCTACAGTTTGACACCCAATTGTGGAGCCTATGACTGATTTTTTTGAATGTGAAGAACCCTATAACAATAACCATCATGGCTAAGAACAACACCGTAGTCGGTGGAGAATTCCATGATCCAGTGACTCCGCTTGCAGACCTGATGCAAAATACTGTCTCAATGTTATTATTTTTTTTATTAATAAAGTAATCTCATCAATTAACAAATCAAAAAATATAATAAATGAGTATGAGCTCATTAACTACTAAGAATCAAGGCCAATCCATTAATAACCATCATCAGTTAACAAATTTTTAATTATTTTCACTAGTACATAAAATAGAATAAACCCTATCATGGCCATGTTCAACGTATTTACAAAGACATATATAGGTATCCATATTTTATAATCCACATTACAATGATCCAAAAAAAAATTCATTCTACTATAACTGTAAATAAATAACGTCACAATCTTATGAAAATAAAATATCGAACTAAATATACATATATACTTCGAAAGTAACAATTTACACTAAGTCGTCGGAAATCATATCTTCTGTATACGTGAACATTTTAAGCACATAATTAAAGGATATTCACCAGTATACTATAGTGTCTCGTAAAAACAATAATGAACAATTATCACATAAAGTTTTAATGTAATTACATAAACTTTAGTTTTTGTAATGTCTAAAAAGTATTACATTAATACTTTTAAGCACCAATCCAAATTAGCCTTTTCATGCAATGAATGATATTTTCACTTGTGCCAAATAAAAAAATAAAAAAAATAAGAAGCCCTATCATCTTATCGTCGTAAGTGTTGGCACAACAAGCTATAAAATAGTAAACTACGCTAACAAAGGTTTTTTTTCCTGATAAATTTGTAATTTTTTTTTTTCCCGAAACTTGATTGTAACAAGGGGCCCTCAAAATTTGAAATTGTGTAACTTTCATTATTCTTAAATTTTGCGATGTAACAAATATCTAGACAATTTTTATTTAGTTCTATGGAAAAAACTATATATATCTTTTTAATATTTGAATTTTTTAGGAAAATGTTTTCTTCTTCTTCTTTTTTTTTTCTTTTCTAAAATCGTGAACACAAATGCTTTTCCCGTGAAAAAAAAAAAAAAAAAAAAACATTTTTTTACAGTTAAGTACTGGGAAATAGAAATTTCATTTTGAAATTTAGAAAAAACAATTGTTAAAAGAAAAAATTCAGGGAAAGAATAAAATATTTCCTTCTCTTTTTTTTTCTCTTAATACTCTACAACAATATCATTCTACTGCCAAGGAATGTTTTTTTGGTGGTGTTATGTCGTCTTCCAAGAGAAATAGTGGTGGCACGTGAAGCTCACGTGCCGGTGTTCTGGCAACATTTCGACAACATCGCGTGTCTCTCAAGCTCTATTGCTTTCGCTGATGGCTCTTTCATCGGCCATCTATTTCCCGAAGTATTTAACAACAATAATTTGGGACTTCTCCTTTGTTTTTCTCTGTCTTGTGCTTGTAATACTTGTTTTTGTATTGTTTTCTAGAGTTATGCTGTGTGTTCAGTCTACTAGTTTTATTTCTTAGCTATGTGTTTTTTGTGGCCTTGATGACGTAAGTTTCTCAATGTCGATCAATTAGATTTTTTTCATCGATTGTAGGAATTTTGTTTAAAAAAGATATGTGTGCTTGATAATTGGTGTGCTATTTATGTGTCCGTTTTCAAAATTTGGTACCTATCCCTCCTTTCTTTTGAGCATTTCACTTGAACTTCTTGGTTGAATCAATTATTTATAGGGATTATGTTTTCCCTGTAATCTGAACCTGATTCAGTATTGACAAATTGTATTGTCTTATTCCATATTTATCTGCTTAAAAAATATATTTAGTGCCGATAAGCCTTTCCACCATATTCGTAGGCACTAATTTGTATCATTCTGGTGTGTGTGTGGATGTGTGTATGTATATATATATATATATATTTTTTAATGTATCATCCCAATGCCGATCCTTACAGAGAACGCTGGCGCCCAGCGGCCATCGTGGCGCTTTGCCAACTAAACGTTACAAATTACAATACAACAAAGATTCTTTCTTTTTTCTTTTTTTTTTCTTTCTTTCTTTCTTTTTTCTTTTTTTTTTTTAATTTTTAATTTTTTTTTTTTTTTGACAATTGAATGCTACAAAGATTGGTAACCGACTAGCCATATTTTTAGAGAATATTCTAATATATTTATATGGAAAGTGAGGACGAAAATACAGGCAAAGCTCTTTGCAATCAGCCGCAAGAAAGATCCCCCCTCCCCCTCCCTCCTTTTTTCCTTCTAGTATTTATAATTGGGTTCATTTGACTTTTCGTTCCGATTTAAAATTTTTATTTCAATTTTTTTTTAAATCAAAAAAAATTATTAATAATTTTTAAAAAATTAAATTAATTTTAATTTAAAAATTTCATTCGAAACCGATACATGAAACACAAACTTAAATTAATTACAATTACTAAATAATCATAAAGGTTAGATTGAAAAGACATATATAACTGTATCAAAAAGGATAAGTAAAATAACTGTTAAAAATCACTCGATAATTATTTATATGTTCAGTATACTTCATATTTTTTTAGGTTAAATTTACCGTTATTGCTTGCATTTAAGTTAATTCATATTTTTAATCTATCCATTTTAAAAGTTTACATTGTTCCAAGACGAGTCAATAATAATATTATGTTTTAACTTTAATCTTATCTAAATTCAAATTTTACTTAGAAAAAAAAAAAAAAAAATTTTCTTTTTTACAAAGAAAATAAAATGGAAAGAAAGGGACAGCAAGAAAAACCCAGCCCCACCAGCTTTGCATTTCTCACATGAACAAGAAAAAAATGACGGGCGAGGGAAGAGTTTGGCGGGTCCCACTGATCCAAAAGGACAAAAAAGCTCTCTCTCTCTCTCTCTCTCTCTCTCTCCTGATTGCAGCTGCTAATTTCTTCCGTTAGGGCCGGCCTTTTTCTTTCTTTGCTTTTCTTGTTTTTTCTTTTTTTTCTTTTTCTTTTTCTTTTTTCTCTAATTTCTTTGCTTTAAAAGGAACGATGTTGTCAAAGTTTCTTCACAGCAAAAGAAAAGTGGATACCTATTTATTTATTTATTTATTGATAACTAAAGTGGATACCTATTTTTGATCTTGTGACAGCCTGTTTTAGGAAAACCAACTAAAGCCTCTTACTTGTCTGTCCGAAAAAGAAAGAGAAATTTTTTTATTTTTTATTATTTCAAGTCGCCTCACTTTATAAATTAACAACATATGAGTTTTTGCAGCTTCATTTAAAATTTAAAAAAAAAAAAGGGATTTTTACCAAAGCAACATGTGGCGCGACCTCACCTTGATTAAAATTTATAAACTTGTACCATCACGTCATTTATGTTTTATGATGTTTTAAAGTTCAATTAGTTTTTATCTTTTTATAAAAAATTAATAAAATTTATAATTAATTTTTAAAAAATAAATCAACTCTAATTTAAAATTTTCATCTTTAATTAAAAAATCAAGCGAAAGTTTAGGGTTTTTTTTTTTAACTGAGGCGTGTGATAAAATGAGATGAAAAATCACTATTAAATTATATATGTCCCACTATTTTTTTCTTTTGAAAATGTAAAATAAGTCGTAGTGACGGTATAACTCTTAACGTCTAAAATTAGTTGTTAAGCAAAATATTTATATATATATATATATGTAGTAATAATAAATGTATATATATTTTTAGATTCGATAGCATATTTAATTATAGGCAAACATATATTATTTTAATGTGATTTAAAGTTTTGAAATGAGAAAATAAAAAATAAAAAGTATTTCCTATATCCTAGAGAAAAATCTCTCTACGTCTAATAAAATTGATGTCCATCTTTAAGTAAAAAATTGAATTAATGTCCCAAAATAGAGCTTTAAATATTTGAAGTATAAAAAAAATTATAATAACGCCTATATCCGAGAGAAAAATCTCTCTGTGTCTAATAAAATTGATGTCCATCTATAAGTAAAAAATTGAATTAATGTCCTAAAATAGAGCTTTAAATATTTGAAGTATAAAAATTTCATAAATTTTAATAAACACAAATTATGGTTGTAAATTGATGATAATTCTAGATCTTATTATTTTATCATAATTGAATTAATGTCCCAAAATAGAGCTTTAAATATTTGAAGTATAAAAATTTTCATAAATTTTAATAAACTCAAATTATGGTTGTAAATTAATGATAATTCTAGATCTTATTATTTTATCATAAGATATAAAATTTAAAATTTGATTAATAACGGAGAATGCATTTCTCATAGTAAAGTACATCCGCAACATGAGTCATGGTTTCGTAAAAGAAGGGCTCTCTGTGATGTCGTTCTGCTTTTGACAGCTACGTCGCTTTGTGTTCTTCGTTGTATTGGGCCTCAGCCTTTCGAGAATAAAATCTGGTTTGGAATAGATTATCTTTTGGTATTTTCTGCGCAAACTCAATAAATTAAATAAATAAATAAATATATAAACGACGGTTTTCCTATAAAATTAATTAATATCACTTTAAATTTCAAAAAAATATATATCACTTTACGTGCCTAGCGGTTTCTGAAATATCTCTTTGATTAAGGTCATTATATTATTGTGTTTTTTTATTATTATTATTTTTTTTTTTGTGGCCCCTTGTATTGAGGACTCTTGGTGGGATGGCGCAGATTCAAAGTGACAAGTCTACTACTAGAGTCGTGAAATCCATTAATTCTGATGTTGTTCATATTACCACTTTGACGCTTCTTTAATTTTGGAGAGACTTTTAGGATAGGAATCAACCGTAAGAACGCCTTAAATAGTGTATGTTCTTTTAACATTAGATTCGGTTTAAATTATATTAAAAATATATATAAGTTTATCAGAAAAAAATTTAAAAAAAAAAGTGACATAATTAGTATAAATCTGATGCTTAACAACATATCATCGTTAGTGGAATTTTTTTTAGGAGTTTTGCTAATGATAGGACCACTTATTTGTTTTATTGATAGTATTGTTTAATAAGTAGTTTAAATTTTCGATGATATAATTTTTTATTAAAACAATTTTGTGTCACGAATTATGAATTCTTAAAATATATATTTATATATCAAATTAATAAAAAATTAATTTAATAATATGATATATGATCAGAAACAGTTATGCATTGTGCTTTGTAAATTTTAACATAACTACTAACACTAACAATTTAATTTAATTATTAAAATAATAATATTTAACAGGATAAAAATATAATTTTTATCATAAATTTTTTTTCTTTTTTTGGGCATGGTTTCTAATTATTATTATTATTATTATTGAGGGAATTATTATTATTATTTTGATTAGTCATTCGTACACGTTTTCAGATAAGAGCATCAGATGATGTCGTAAGAGAAAAGCAAGTAAAAACATACACTATTGGAATCCTTATCCATATGCCATGCCTGCCTTTGGCTTATGTTATAGATTTTATATATATATATATATATATATATAATTTTGGTAAATGGCTTAAATACTTTCCCCTCTTAGTCCATTCCGTAAAATTGTTCATTGACCAGAAATTGCCGTGAAATTGTTTATTGACAAGAAATTGACTCGAATTGCAAGTTTCAGCTAAAAGAAAAAGAAAGTAAAAAATCAAATTAAAAAAAAAAACCTAAAAATGAATAACTTGGAAAAAGAAAGCATGAAGAAACAGAAATTTTCGTCCTTTAATGATTGAAAGATACAAGTAGTAAATGAGAAATGTATAGTACCTTAATAGTATATGACTCTATATAGAAAAATTATGTATACAATGAATAAAATTAGAATTGCTGATTTTTTTCTTTTAAAAAATGCTGTTTTTTTGGCCTTTTATTACCCATATTATGCAATCATTCTCCAATTTACAAAACTTGTACAATCAAATTTGTTTCTTGAATTCACTTTAAAAAAACAACAACAAAGTTTCTTGAATTTCCCTAAAAAAGAGTTGTTTCTTGAATCCATTTAGGTTTTCTTTGCTTTTTTTTTTTTTGTTTTTTGTAGAACATTTAGATTTTCTTTTAATGAATGATTCATTTTCCCAAGTTTTAATTTGCAGTCTACTAAAATAATAATGATTTTCCTTGTTTATCTTTGACTGGAATAAAAACAATGGGTGGTTGTTTTTTCATTTGATGAAAAGCTTCTAGTTATTTATTTATTATTAGAAATTTTTTTAAGTTAACATAGTTTCCCATCTTAGCACGCAAATTGTTTCTAAGACAAAAAATATTGTCTTCTCTGAAATCAACCCTATGAGTTGTTCAAATACCATTATCATTATTAATTTAGGATAAAAATAAATAAAAATTTGAATTTCTAGAGGAATAAAATACAAATATTATCATTACTTTTCACTTTAGTTTTTCTTAAAAAAATAAAATAAAATTAGGAACACGGGAATTATTTTAAGTGATGCTAGAGAGAGCAAAATTTTCCAATATTAGCTATTGCGTGCCGAGTACTGACCCCTTACCATATTAAATAATCAGACAAGTTTTTCCAAAAAAAAAAAAAAAAAAACAAAACAAAACAAAACAAAAAAAAGGAGAAAGGGCTAAATATTTTTTTACCGGTGAACAGAGTAAAATTTGTCCAAGCTAATTCTCTCATTACATTAAGAAACATCATTAATCACTCTCATGATTCTTTTTTTTTTTTTTTGTTCTTTGATTCATTCAATATATTCATTAAACCTTTTATTTACACATATTTAAAAATAAAATCACTAACGTATTTGTTTTTGTTTTTGTGTTTTTTTTTTTTTTTGAAGGATTCAAAATTAGTAAACTAGTAACGGAAATCCTTATTCCCTTTTTTAGAAAAATGTAACGGATTCTTAGGCCAAAGAGACAATCAATTAGCTGGCAAGTTCAAAATTTTCATTCCAGCAAAATGAATTGGCGTACCCCAAAAATTTACTTTTTTTTTTTAATTCCCTTTATCACTCTCAATCAAAAAATAAAAATTAAAATTAAAAAACAAGAAAACAAAATTGTGCAAGAGACACGAAGGGAATTTCATTTTTTCTATGATAACAGCTTCTATTTTAAACGGTCTAATCTATTATCTATAGTAAGAGATCTTATCTTTTACCAAAAAAGGATCTATGAATGAAATGGTATTCAGTGAGATTGGAGAAAATTTGAGGAGGATTAAGGGAGATTTTTTTTTTTTTTTTTTTTGCTTGAAATTTTTGTGAGAGAATAATAAAAAAGCGAAATTTAAGCCCAAATCAAAAGAAAATAATAATAATAATAATAAAATAATAATAATAATAATGATAAAGATAAAGAATAAGGGAGGTTTTAGCTAGCTATAGAAGTGGGGTGGGTCCCAACACCAAAGTGGTGTACTAGCTGGCAAACTTGTCTGACAGTCTGGTTTTCTTCATCCCACAAACCATCAACGCAACAACCATTGTCTCCATTCATTTCTCCTTTTAAACCCTCATTCTCTGTCTCACAGCCCCCAAGAAGAAAGAAAGACAGAAGAAAAACACTTCTAAAATCCCACCTCCACTCTCTAAAAACAACCCCCTCCCCCCCTTTCTCTCTCTAACTCCCCCAAAAAAGAAACCCATCTTTTCTCAACATGACGGAGGAAGCCCAGAAGCCTGCGGCGGCGGAAACGCCTGCCCCTTCTGCGGAGGAGGTGACGGTGGTCGCCGACGTGCCTCTGGCGCCGGAGAAGGAGGCGCCGCCGGTGCCGGAGCCTGAGCCGGAGGTGGCGGACAAGGCTACGGTGCCGGTAACGGTGGTGGCCGAGGAGGTGGTCGAGGCCGAGGCTGAGGCCGAGGCGGAGAAGCCCAAGGCCGTCGCCGAGGAGCTGAAGGCGATTGCTCAGTCGGTGTCGTTTAAGGAAGAGAGCTATGTCGTTAGCGAGCTTCCCGAGGCTCAGAAGAAGGCTCTCGACGAGCTGAAGCAGCTCATCCAGGAGGCTCTGAACAAGCACGAGTTCACCGCTCCGCCGGAGGCCAAGAAGGAGGAAAAGAAGGCGGAGGAGAAGAAGGAAGAGGAAAAGAAAGAAGAAGAGAAAAAGGAAGAAGAAGTGAAGAAAGAAGAGGAGGAAAAGAAGGAAGAAGAGAAAACCGAAGAGAAAGTTGAGGTGAAAACCGAGGAGAAAACGGAAGAGAAGAAAACAGAGGAGAAAGAGGAAGAGAAGAAAATTGAGGAGAAAGCAGAAGAAAAAGCTGAGGAACCTCCCAAGGCGGAAGAGGTTGTGGAGGCTGTGGTGGTGGAGAAAGTGACGGCGGTTGTAGATGAGGACGGTGCCAAGACAGTCGAGGCGATCGAGGAGACCATCGTCGTCGCCGCTGATGAGGCGTCCTCATCGGCGAAAGCGGAGGAAGAAGAGCCGAAGAAAGCAGAGGAGGAAAAAGGCGCCGCCGCCGCCGACACCGACACCGCCACTGTGGAAGCCGCTGCACCAGAGCCGGCTCCGGAGCCGGAGGAGGTTTACATATGGGGAATTCCGCTGCTCGGAGACGAGAGGAGCGACGTGATCCTGCTGAAGTTCCTCCGAGCAAGGGACTACAAGGTGAAGGACGCGTTCGCCATGATCAAGAACACCGTCCGCTGGAGGAAAGACTTCGGGATCGACTCGCTCATCGAGGAAGATCTCGGCTCCGATTGGGACAAGCTGGTATTCACGCACGGCGTCGACAAGAAAGGCCACCAGGTCTGCTACAACGTCTTCGGCGAGTTTTCGAGCAAAGAGTTGTATCAGAACACTTTCGGAGACGAAGAGAAGAGGTCAAAGTTCATCAAATGGAGGATTCAGTTCCTGGAGAAGAGCATCAGGAAGTTCGATTTCAATCCCACCGGAATTTCCACAATCGTTCAGGTCAACGATCTTAAGAACTCTCCTGGGCTGTTCAAGTGGGAGCACAAGCAGGTCACTAACCAGGCTCTTCAACTCCTTCAAGACAACTACCCTGAATTCGTTGCCAAACAGGTATATATATATATATATATATATATATGTATATATACACATATATATATATTGTTTGAATTGAATTTTGTGTTATGATAATTGATATTGAATTAGCTTGATGATTGTTTTTTTTTTTTTGGTGAAAGGTGTTTATCAATGTGCCATGGTGGTACCTGGCCTTTAACAGGATGATCAGTCCTTTCCTGACCCAAAGGACCAAGAGCAAGTTTGTGTTTGCTGGTCCATCAAAGTCCGCCGAGACTCTTTTCAGGTAATTTCTTTTTTAGCTAAATTCATTCATTTCCTATTTTATTTATATACTTTCAATAAAATTTCTACAATTATTAGTCCCTTTTCCTCTTTTATTATTGTTAAAGACTCTTTTGTTTGTCACAGATACATAGCTCCTGAACATGTCCCAGTTCAGTACGGTGGACTTAGCCGAGATGGTGACCAGGAATTCACCACCTCTGACCCAGTGACTGAGATCACCATTAAGCCTGCAACCAAACACACAGTTGAGATCCCGGTTTCTGAGGTAAGGAGACGCAGTTATGAACCGTCAGATTTTCATGATGTGCCGCCGAATTACAACGGTTATTATTGTTATTGTGATCTGACTTGGGATTTTGTTATTGTTTTCAGTCTAGTGTTCTGGTATGGGAAATCAGAGTTGTGGGGTGGGATGTGACTTATGGAGCTGAATTTGTACCGAGCACCGAGGGTCACTACACCGTAATCGTACAAAAGGCGAGGAAGATCAGCCCGACAGAAGAGCCGGTGATCTCGAACAGCTTCAAAGTGGGTGAACCGGGAAAGATTGTGCTCACAATTGACAACCAAAGCTCCAAGAAGAAGAAGATCTTGTACAGGTCCAAGACCAAGGCTTCCTACGAATAAAGAAGAAAAGAAAAGCTTGTGGAAATTATAATAATGATTGAGTGGCCTGCATTTTTTTCCAATCTGATTGTTGACATTCCAAGATTTGGAGAAGAAGCAGGAGCTCTTTGTTCTTGAAAAAAAAAAAAAAAAAAAAGAAGAAGAAGACACAGGGTTTAAATTTTTTATTTTGTTATTTGTTTCTCATGGTTGATATTTTAATTTTGTTTCTTGATTCATAACGAGTCCGAGGGATTTGTATTTAATTTGTTTCTTGTTTTTTTTTTAATGTTATTATTATTATATTACCTTTTTGTTTTTTGGATTGTAAATCATTTTAGTGGGGGTGAAAGAAAAAACAATGGTCTGGGGATGCGTGAACGGAGACACATTTGAAGGGGTATATATGTTTTGTTTTTGTGGGAATTTGAGAATGTGTGTGTACTTTGGACAGAAACTTATATTGGTACTATATTGGATACTCTGTCTGTAAAGTTTGTGTAAATTTGGTGTTTCGTTATATTCTCTCATAACCTGGTGAATGTTCATTATTAGTAACTTCTCACTGATTATTAGGTTTTTTTTTTTTGCTTTCCTTTTTTATTTTTTTTGATTGTCGTTTAATCCATAACGTGGTTAATATTCAGGAGTTGGATAATTAAAGGACTTATTTGCATGACTCTTGAATTTTTTAAATTTGATAATTTAGTCCTTAAATCTTTTTTTTCCCGACAATCAATTTCTTAAATTTCTAATTTTTGTCGATTCAGTTATTTTTATTTAAATTTATTAAAATTAAGATAATATTTTTGCACAATACTTGTACATTATAGTTCAAAAGGGACAGTGTTAATTATTTTTGTTTAATTTCAAAATAATTTTTTTTTTTAAAGTTTAGGTTTAAGTTTGAGTATAATTAAATTAAGGTCAAAATTTTTAAAAGAAATTGTATTGAAGTTAAGTAAAAATGATTAACAATACTCTTCTTAGACTATAATGTGCAAGTTATGCGTAAAAAACCGCTCAAAGTTTTACGAATTTGAACAAAAATGAGTGAATTGTCAAAAATTATAAATTTAGGGGTTGATTGCTAAGAAAAAAGTCTAAGGATTAAATTATCAAATTTGAAAAGCTTAGGGGGTATATGTACAAATAATTCTAATTAAAGAGGACTCATCATCTTTTGAAATGAGGTTGGAAGAGAACTCATTGTCTGATCTGAAGATTTTTTTTTTTTTTTTTTTTTTTCCCTTTAATCTTCAGAGCTATCTTTTTGTTTGGCACGTCGTAAGGTCGTATGTAAGAAGGTCGTTCTATTGTAGGATCTCCTACTATGCCATACTGACGGAAATTGCTTATTCATTTTAAAAATTTACACAATGTCACATAGATCTGCTTCAATTACAAAGACTATTAAGAATTTAGCTCCCGTTTGATTGGTCAACTTGAGTTTGAATTTTGAAGATATTTTGATCAGAGTTGAGTAGGAGTTTTGGAGATATTTGTGTTTGGTTGAAAAATAAACTGTTTGGAGTTAGAAAATTTTAAAAACTTTAATTATATTTGGAAAAAATAATAATATGAATTTTATTTTATTTCTTTTGTCACTCTATTCCTTTTTTTTAATATATATTTATATCTCATTTCAACTCAAAATAAGAAAGTTATAGACTTTTATGGTCTGTATAGGAGAGGTATTGGAGACAGAGTTTTGGAGATATTTAGATTGGTTAAAAAAACTGTTTGGAGTAAAAAATTGTAAAAACTTAAATGTGTTTAGAATATATATATATATATATATGCATATATATCAATATAGATCTTGTTTTATTAATCTTAAAATTCTATGTGATTTTATTAAAGTAAATTATCTCATTTAAATTAATTTCACGGTAAAGAATAGGGGTTTTTTTTTTTTTTGGTATATATATATATATATATATATATATATATTTATTAAAACCGGACGTTTGACAGTAAAAAGGTTTAGAAAGGCATTTGGAGGATATTTTAGCTAGAAGGTAAAACAAACGGAAGAATAATAGACCGTTTGGCTGCTAGCTAGTCTGTAAACTTTTAAAGTCCTTTTCTGGTTTTCATTTTTGTTTGAAAAGAAAATCGACCTTTGAAATTATTAAAAAAAAAAAAAAAAAAAAAAAGAACAAGTGTTGATTCCATCGCCTTGTTGCATAATCATTACTATCAAGAGACGTTAGTTTGTTTTTATTTATTTTGTTTGAATTGGTCATTCAATAATACAAACAAAAGGGAGGTAAGGCAAGAATAGAAAGGAGCTCAGATGTGGGTGGTTACACCTTACAAGTTACAACCACCTTTAACAATTGTTCTATTCTACATTTGCATTTGTTTTGTATTGTTCACAAAAGGTTAAAAATACTTGTAAAAATTTTATCATTTTTTTTAAGAAGTTATTGTAAGAATCATATATTGGTAATTATTTTATTTTACGGTGATTATCATAGTAGAATGACTAAACCGAATTAGCTTCCAACGTCTAATTCCATTTTGATTATTGACTTTAAAAACGTCCTAGAGCGTGTTCTAAATTATTTTATTTCTTCCAAATTAGTGCACCCGTCCATGAATAATTAAAACTTTGATAAAAAATAACACATCTGTGTCATGTGAAAGGTTATTAAAATATTTCGTACTCACTTTTTATTAACTGTTGTAGGTATTTAACACCAATAATGCCTTAAAGGATTTTTCTATTTTTAATAGTTTTATAGAAGAAGTGACCAAATTTGGGACAGATTGTTGGTTTGAGGGTGCAATATCTTACGATTTTTAGAGACCAAAATAGAATTTAACCTCAGAGCCTAAAAATTAGAATAATCCAAAATTTTTTTTAACGTGGTAGTATGCACATTGCAAACCAGAAAAAGAAAATTATTTTTTCCTTCCATTTGTGTGTCATTGTCGACATAATTCTTATTTCTTAATTCTTAAAAACTCTCTCCAATCTTTATAAAGGTAGAATTTTATCTCAAATCTTCATATTTGATACAAATTAATAAATTCCTATAAAATCAGCTAAAAATAACAATGATAATTAAATAATTAAATAAAGTTTCCCCCATCACGCTGAGGTTGTCTTTAAAACGTTGCCATCTTGGATTTGCCTTCTGGGGGACCTCTATTTTCTAAGGTTGGTTCCATGAGAAGGAAAAAAAGACCCAATTTGGTTTTTTTTTTTTTTTTTTGGTTCTATTTTTTCTAATCATGTTCTCCACTACCCTTAATCAAAGATATGATGAACTATTGCTCTCAAACTCACCATCAATTAACAAGGTCAAATCATGATTAATGTTCCCCTTATAAAAAGAAAAACAAAATAAAAAAAAATATGTTGTCACGAGTAGTGCTTATAATTATTTCTGTATATGACATTTCGCTATCAAACAAGTTTTATATTAATGATAATAATCATGTATTATTTGATTTGTTGAAAATTTAAAGTCTCCTCTTGTTATCAAATATAAGCATGTATACCTGGACCATAAGATGAGCTCATCCCACGTCCTCTATTCTACAGAAAAATCCTTTTATTTATTTTTTTCTTTTAATGAAATTCCCTCCAGCGATGTGCTTATTAAAAAAGAAGATTTAAACAATATACGGAAACCTTTTGAAGTAAATATGTTAAACAATGGCCCTTTTTTTTAATTTATATATATAGCATGACAGCGTTTTTATTTTTATTTTTTTATAGATAAAATATAGCATGACAACGTTACTTTAATTTAAAGGTATAATTACATAAATATATCCTTTCTACTTTGAAAAGTTTGCCAGCATTGTGTTTTATATTCCTTTGTTGCAACTTGCAATAAGAGGACCTCAATTTGAGTTGGAAATATTCTTTCTTTCTTTCTTACCGATGAGCTAGACCTCGCCATCAACAATGTCTTTCGTGAACTTCAGTGACGAGCCTATTTGTGTCTCCTCGTGACGAGCGACAACAATTGTTGTTCACGGCCGCAAAACGAGGTTTCTTCGCAACTACCAAATGAGGTTTTTTTTTTTTTTCAAATTGTATAGAATTTCGAGAGAAACAAAATAAGATCCATGTAATTTATGTAAACCATGTACGTATTGTTCTTTGGGCCTGCTTAACCGAGCTTTCTAAGATGTACTTTTGGCTTATAAATTCTAAAATTAACTGCTTTTGAAAGTATTTAGATGATCTACTAAAAGTGTTTTTTTTTTTTCTCCAGAAGAGCTAGTCAAAATAATAAAATGTGGCTTCTAAAAAATTCTTATGTACATACTTTAAAACTTGTATCAAAAGTTTCAGAAGACATTCAAAACTTCATTCTAATAATTTTCTTATTACTAGGAATTTTCAAAGTCATATTGAGCTATTAAAGCTCTTTTAAAAATGTAGTTATATACACTAATTAAAAAGGTACAGTTTTTAATTTTTTATTAACTAAAATCAAAAGTAAAAAATCTGTTGGACGGACCTTTTATAATATATGGATTTCTTTGTACAATAGGGGCAACTACTTAGGTGATCTTTTGGACTTGTAACTTTAGTATGCAATTTTTTTTTTTTTTCGCTTTTGTTGATGATAACATAGAAAGAGGCTATTCACCAATAAATCTTTAGTCACTAATTATGTCAATATCTCACCAAGTAATGACAATAATGAGGGAGTGGTAGTTGAGCAAACAAGTTTTGAAGAAAAATAAAACTATTTAATTTTAAGGGGAAAAATACAACAATAATGGTCGAAGTTATAATATGAAACTTTCTCTTGATAGTCTTTGCTCTATTACTCTTTCAATACATATATTTTTTTATTTTATTATTTACATCTTTAATTTGTGTCGCTTATTCGAAGTCGAATGTTTGGAATCTGTTTGATCGCAGATTTAAGGCAGCTTTCAACGAGTTTAGTCTTTTATATATTTCAAGAGTAAGTAGGATTATGTTGACTTTTCATGTTCCAATTTTGGCCTAATCTCAGGCATGACATGAGCAAAGATACATAACTTTCTTAACTATGGAAGCCAAGGTCGAGGCATTTAATCTAGACACATTTGAAATATTTTTAAGTATTTCCTTATATAAATGGATAAATCTATGTATATAAGGTGGAACGAGCTGGAATTTTATACTAATTGAAATAGGAGCGAAACATTTGTATTATTCGGCAATTTATACTTATATATAATGACATAACTTGCTTCCTTGGGTAAGCATAAACTAGATAACTTTTATAGATGTTCACTTTGTTTTTGTTTTTCTTGTTACTTGTGTTCACTTTGCTTGTTCTTGTACTCAAAAGCTCTACAAAAGAATATGGATGCTTTTCCTAGACCACCTATTATAAAATAAATAAATAAATAAAATTATATAAAATTTATGCGTATATAAAAGGGATAAATCTCGTCAAAATCATATCAAAGTAAAATAGATATATATATATATATATATAACTAATAGTTTATAGATTCGACTGTTCAAAAACACAGCCCAATCTAATATGTACCGTTAAAATTTTGTAAATATATATGTTTACATTGTTTAAACCATATAAGAGTTGAAGGATTATAATTGATAACCAATAAGGGTTTTTCTTTCTTTTTTTCTTAAATAGATAATCAATAATAAGTGTATCAAGGCATCTCGATTAGGTCCGTGCTCTTTTAACACCACCATCATCAAGTCATCACTTATGCAATAAATAATAATAAAATACATGAGTACAATAAAATTTGACGAAATAAACAAAACCACTCTAAAAAGGAGAGAAAACACATAAACAACGACTACCATCTTTTAAGATCGACCTCAAATACAGTGTCTCATTAAAATCCTTTGTAAGAATAACCAACAAAATTAAAATATATGTATATTTTTTTTTCCAAAGAATAATGTGGGATTAAGATATGTGTTTTTTTTGTGATTACAGACATAGTCTATTAATAATACCACATCAGATTCTATCTAAAAATATAGAGTTCGAATCTCTTCATCCCAAAGTTTTTTTTATTAAAAAAAGTGATTTTCGAGGGGATTTCTTCCCTTGCTCTCCAAGAAAGATACAAGCCATTTTTTCTTTTGCGTCAAAGATAAACGTCATTTGGATAAGTAGAAGAATAGTAAGCTATTAATAAAGATTGCGACTCTTTGATTTACACCACTTCAATAGCAAACAAAAGGGACAAAAGGTCTTATATTATTAAGCAATAAATATTCTTAATTTAGGTTATCTTATGCAAAACACATTCCGTAGTCTTGCCCTACTAAAGTTTCTCCGCTTATATTTATAGCTGGACCTATGAGAAAACGCCTTCGAAGTGCACATTCTCATTTACAGCGAATTCCAAGCTTTTATAAACTTCTATTCACATACGTAATTACATTCTATTAATTTGGACAAAAAAAAAAAAAAAAAAAAAAAACCCTTCAAATTGACCTTTTCTTTTGTCATTTTGTTCTCTATCCATGTTAAATTACCTGGACCTTTTACTGTGTATATATCCGATTTGTTAGTGACAAAATATGATCATTTGTCTTTTGTTTTGTCATTTGCTTTAGTTTTGTATGAGTGTGATTTTAATGGTTACTTTAATATTTATTTATCAATGGTTATTGTTATTTTAATTGTTTGATACAAATCAGACAGTTAGTGGGTCAAAAACATTTATAATAATTAATGAACATTAAACTTTTAAATCTTATAAAGTACAATTTAGATAGACAACTTCTTGTTAAGTTGTTGTATGGCTTTTCTAAATGATTTTTTTTAATGGAATTTAATTTGAATATTTATTTTTTAATTTTTGAATCTCATTTGTGTATCTCTTAAGCTTTTCTTTAAAAGTTACCAATAAACTCTTTTAGATCTTTTTCCCCAATATTTTTAAACCATTCCCCCCCCCCCCCCCCCCTGATTTTCCCCTCGCAAAATAATTCCAAAATAATGCTCATATGATTATTTCAAAAATAATTTTAATTATGCTATAAGTTTTGATTTTTAAAAACTCATATTTTAAACTTAAAACTCAACGAATTAGAAACCAACTATATCACTATCTAAAGTCACAATCTTTTAACTCCAAACTTTAAAAACTACTCTGTTGCAAACTTTGTTTATTTATGGGAAAGAATTGAAGATGCAAATGCTTTTCTATCTATAATATAATACAGAAGTGAGAACAGTTTTTGAAACTTTTGCACTTCAATCTTTTGATATAAAATGTTCTCTCCAATAACTTATTTATTTATTTATTTATTTTTTGCTGAAAATTTCGTCCTCTAACTTACTCTTTATAGGTATTTTTTTTCCTCAAAATTTCTTTAAGCGTTTATTGTTAAATTATTTTTCCTAAAGTATTCTTCACTTTTTTCCCCCCCCTTACCACTATTTATACAGTTATCCATAAAATCATTTCAATTTTTTTTTTCCAAATATGACCATATAATAATGTTTTTAAAATTAATTTCCCTTGAGATAATTTTCTTTCTTGCTAATTTTCTTTCTTGCCTCTTTTCTTTCTTTTTTTTTGGTAAATCCACTATTCTTAGTATCTTATATTGGCAATTTTTTTTCTTCTTAATTTAGTCTTTCAGATAATCTTTTTTTTTTTTTTTCCCAATATCCCTACTCAAAATTTTTTTTGAGGCATTCGTCTAATTTTTTTATTTATAATATGAATAAATTCTTTTTTTTTTAAATAATAAAATCTTCTTTAGCTTTGGGCCCCATTGATGTTTACAGTTTTTACCTAGAAAAAGACAAAAATAATTTTTTAATTATGCTATTTATCTTTTCAAAGGAAAATGGTTGTTTAACCCGCTACAATAAATCATGAAAAATGCCACATCATCAATATAATTAAAATAGACATTACTTTCTATAATTTTATCTTGTAACTACCTATGGTGACAAAAACATAATAACTATTGAAAACTCTTTCTAATATATGTATATTTATATATATACAATCATTTTGGAGACTGTAGAGCCAAAAAAGATAAGGACTTTGTGAATATATAGCAATTGGGTAGTTGGGAGCGGCGTTAATTAAGAAGAGAGTGGCAATTATTGACATGCCAAAATGGGTGAGAGAGATGAAAACAAACAAAATAGAAATTCTGAGTAGGCGATTTCCCTCATTGGGCTAAGACAATTTGCAAGCTACTTGTGTCTGTGATTTGTCGACCCCTTGTCTCAAGTGAAAAAGAGAAGACATTAGGTGCTCGGGTGTGGTTGGGACAACTTAGTATCACAAACAATAAGGCTCCGTTTGGATCGTATGTATGTCTATTTCTAAAAAGGAAAATTTTCTTATTTTAAATGATAAAGCTTTTCTTTTTGAGAATAAGATGGTGTTTGGATGTGTAAAAAATTTTCTTCTTAAAAACCTAAAGTTGTTTAGAATGAAAAAAAATGGTATTAGGAATTGTGCATTATAAGAAGATTTTAAAAAGATTCATTTTCTTTTTCAAAAAAGGTATTGTAGAAAATAACTTTGAAAATTAGATAGTTTTATTTTCTAAAATGAGAGAATGATTGAAAAAATTGGAAAAACATTCTTTTGTAAAAATTTTCCAATTTCCAAAATTGGATACGTCATCCAAACAAGGGGGTAAATGAGATTCGTGGTTTCCTTTTCAGTTCTACATGTGGTGGTTCTAGTAAATCCTTAAGTAGTACTGAATGGAGGCGTGAGAACATCACCGTTTTTATAAAAAGATTTAAACTCTAAACATCCATATAAAATATGAATTTAAGGCCAGATAATGTATGCAACTTCACAACAAAGTATGGGGTGTGGTGTATGAACCCGCATCATCTGTCGAATATTTTATGGTATATTTTTTGAGACATCAATGAGCGAGGACATTAGACCAAACCTAGATATTTTGGAGATGTGCTACGTTGGATAGTAGAGAACTTTAATCATAGATATGGAATTCATTACTTCGTACATGAAGATTAATAACATCGATTTCATGTTATGTTAATTCGGGAATCTTGAGTAAATGAGATTTCGTGTCCATTAGGTGGACTAAATTTTATCCTTGATTTATTCAAAGATAAAATACTAATTAGAGAATTAACGATACTCATGGACAAAGATGAAGTTGGAGAAGTTAAAGCGAGTAACTTCACCTAGCTCCAATTATGGATGATGCGTAGTAAAGGGTCTATCTTGTGGTAATTGACTGTATCTGTGGACAAAGCTGATTGTTTAGTAATAGCTTCTTATAAAAATATCTACGTGCTATAAATTGATTCTTAGTGGTGTCTGAAATGGTTCAATTTTTTTTTTTTTTTTTTTTTTAAATTTGTCTAGCCTCCACTGCATTTCTTGCTCTCTCTCCTTCAGAGAACAAGAAACCATAGTCAAGAAAAGTTGGAATTTGAAGACCCATTATTTACTGTGCCCACACCGATTGAATTTCAGAAGTGAATAACAAGGAAGACTGAAAAGTTGAGAAGCTTGTAGATTCAGCGAGAACGTTCGAGGTAAAAGTTGAAGGAAGGAGATTGAAGATTGGTATTGCCAAAGGGTATAGTAATTTTATTGTAATGAATAATTATTCTATGTAACTACCTAAGTATTTCAACCGTATTAAGGTAATTTAGAATATGTTTGCCTATCATCCCCCCTTTCTAATTCTGTCCATGTGGCTGATAAGAAATGCAAACACAAATATGATAGTAAAGGCCCACATAAACGGGTATGATTAGACAACACACCTTAATTAGATCAACTCATGGAATACAAATCGCAGACAACTATTGATTCGAGTAATACTAATTAGCAACACAGTTGATTTAACAGATGCATTAATGATATAAACGAAACAAAACTTATATTTCTGTGCAACTACTTATTACTTTAATAGTTTATACCATGGTTTGCTGGCATAAAAAAAGAATTTTTATTATTTTGTTTCCACTAGAAAAGCCCTACGAGCGGATTCCTATCCCTTGATTGGAGGCGCATCCAGTCTCACTGAATGAATATGTTAACGGTAGGGATACATGATGACATGATTCTAAGCGCCCTCTATTTAGCATTAGGTTGACAGGAAGCAAACATTCGCGCATGCCCCCAGGTACTTTCCATTAAGTATTATGCTGGCAGAAAATAAACTTTTACATTTAATATTTTTAAAAGGATCACCCAACAATCAAATCATTTAATCATTAATTCACCATGATAATTTATTATCGTTAAATCACCACTCTTAATGATAATTGAAAAAAAGAATTAACTGGACATAAACTTTAATAACTTTTCTTTTGAGAGAAGACAGAAAATTTAAATGATAATTATAAAGTACCAACATTGAATCTATGTTAAAGATAAAGCGAAAACAACACATTCTGACCGTTTTACAGGTCCATTGCATCCCATCGTGGGATACTTTTAACCAAGCCACATGTGCTTATATAATTTCAATGTTAAAAGCAGCAAAGAAAAAGTCGGCCGCAAAAGACACACAAGGCCATGTGCAGCTGCGCATGTTATTATTATTTTGGTAAATTGCAAAATTACAAATCGGTCTCCAATCTGTTATAAATGTATGACTGAGGGGATGTTTGGAATATCAACTAGAATTAGAGGTTAGAAAATTTTTTATTAAAAAAAGTCAACGTTTGAAAATAGAAGTTGGTTGAAAATGAACTATTATAGTTAAATAGTATATAAATTTAAAATATATTTCGAAAAATATGATAATATAGATTTTATTTTATTACTCTTATTATTATAATGTGTTTTAAAAAATATAACAATATAAATCTTATTCTGTTCCTCTCATCAATCTATGTTATGAATTTTAAATTTTAAATTTTTTAAAAATGAAAAAAGGATAGATTTTGAACTGTGCAATTGGTTTACTTTTTTTTTTTTAAGACAAAAAATACTTAAATAAGAAAGACAAACATTTGAAAACTTCCAAATGGATACAAAAGTTTCCTAAACTCTTTTAAAATAGTGCAAAAGAATCCTTTTTTATTAGTAAATGTAAAAAATTAAATTGAAGAGTTTAGAAAGTTTTTAGAAATTAAAAAAAAAAAAAAAGAAAGTTAAAGACAAAATCCTAACTTGATTAGGAATCAAAAGAGTGATTTATTCTAATCATTATTAGTTTTAAGGTATTATTATGTGGCCTCTTCCAAACAATCTCCGCCGCAGACTGATGCCAGCGATTCATGTGTGCTGTTGGGCTGTCCCAGCCTAGTTTTTTCAATCATCTCTCGAGGGTTTCACTTTGCTTTCTTTTTTCTTTATGATTTTTTCTTTCTTTTCTCTCTCTCTCTCTCTCTCTCTCTCTCTCTCTCTAGAGGACCGAATAGGTTTTGGATTTTCTTTGGATATTTGCTGGCATAATATATTAATGGACCACCACAAACCTCCAAAATGTTTTTTTTTTCATTTATTGGAATAGAAGCACGTACGACATTCATCAGTGATTTCCTGCGAGATTGTCTCCTCTAGACATGATTCCCTTAAGAATTCGGCGTCCGTGTGTTGAATTTTTCACAAAGGGAATAATAAAACAATTAGACAAAGTCTTCTTTTTTCCCCCCCCCCCCCCCCCCCCCCTAATTGAATTAGGATATATTTTGTACCCCTTTTTGAGAAATTAGGTGAATGACCCTCTTAAGACGTGCATTTAAAATAGTGTCCCAAAATTTGCAAAATTAAAGGACTAGCTAGCTTTCACGCTGGAGAGGCGTGACCTCGTTTCCTCCTTCACTTGCCTCTTGCAGCGTAAATGTTCGTCGTGGCCGGAAAATCTAGCGCAAGACTAGTTTCCTCGCCGGTGAGTTGACCGAGCCTAGCAAGATCCGGGCACAAGGTTAGCTCCCTTATCTGGGTAGTTCTACAAATAATGATGTGGGTAGTTATGGGAATGCCTGAAGAAGTTTTGCTTTGTGGTAGTGGTGATTCACAAACGGAGGATTTAGGGAAATCAATTTTTTTTGTATGTGTTATAAAAAGTGGTTATTTTTGAGTCTCATGTTGGACATATGTTGATGGGATATGTTTGTAGATAGAGCTGCTAATACGGACCATCTAACCTAACCTGATTCATACGAGTCAAAAGCGAAATACAAGTCAATTTGGACTTGTAGAAGAAAAGGAAGACCTCGTGCAACCCATATGGAATATTTAAATATATAGGTATATATACATGAAAAAAAATGGAAAAAAAACTACATATGATAACGAGGTGGGCGGACATATTTGTAGCTCTATCGAAGGTGGTTGTAATTCAAAATGATGCACATAATTAATTGTTTGCTAAAATACGAAATAAGAAATGGAATCACCTTTCCCTCTTAGTATATCAATTATTTATATTGATAACACCACAAGAGATCACAGTCTATGAATCATTGACAAATGTTAAATCATTGATTGACTGGTAAATCGTTGATTGATATTACTCAATAAAACAAGGATTTATGAATGATATATTACTGATTGAGATTAGTATATCATTAACTGATATTATTAAATTATTGATTGATCAAGTTAATATAGTAAAACAATGTTTTTAAAATAGTTAATTTTCCCACGTTTACTATTATTTTAATTATGTAGTGAAAACATAATTATAATTTTTCCTTAAGAAAATTAGGACATAATTTAAATTCCAAAAATTTTAAAAGTAAAAACTACATTGTTGAGTACGTCCACGTGCGCATTCATCATAAATATTGTAAGACACATAACTCTATTCTTTTATGCTAACTAATTTTGCTGGTGAAATATTATACTTTTAATTGATTGGTCAGATTTGAATCTAGTAATGTACAATGAAAAGGTGAATAACTTCAACGTATTAAGTAGCTGAGCAGATAAGCTAAAGTTTAAATTAGTATTCATAGGTGGAGAAATGGAAAAATGTTATTGTTAATTATGAGTTTCATAGGTTAATGATTATTTGCGTAATTTATGTGTTATTTTAACACTTCTAATAGGTCTTCTAATTATAAAAGAATCTTACCTTCAAATAAAATCAAAAGTATCATATCATTATGTAGCCCAAAGAAATTATTAATAATAATAACCACTAGCATTTTTTTTCCTTGGTTTATTGGTATAACGTCGTTGTCAGTTCTTTTATAACAATAGTCATGGACGGGGACAAAATTGATAGAAGCTTATGAAATCATTGAAAAATCCAACATGATATAATGGTTCGTCTTTTATCCATTCATGTTTAACCAGATCTATACTTGTGAAATATCTTGGATAATTAATCTACACCGTAGACAAGGATGAAAATATTGATATGATAAAAATATAAGTATTCTAATTTTACCTAAATGTCAGAATATTATTAATATCCAAATAAATATCAGAAAAAATTAAGAAAACAATGAAATTTACTTCAAAATATATTTCTAACATTTTAGAATAGTATAAACAATAGGAGATACATAAATATGCAAGAGGGATTCTAGTTGCTCTTTGATTTGCACGTGTAAGATCTAACTTTAATTTATCCTATTAGTCAAGTTCTCAACATCAAATGTCACATGGCTTAGGATTATAACAAAAATGTTTGAATTTAATTGCTTTTTAGGGAGTATTTTGTGATTGATTTTATAGAGGATAAGTTGCTGTAAGATGAACTATTTCAATGGACATTTTGGCCCTACAAACAAAGTTGAACAATCAAGTACTACCAAAGGTACTAGAGTCTCGTGGGTGTCGACATAAATAGTTTATTGTTACGGTAACAAAGAGGATGCAAGTGTTATCCGAAACGTCTAGGCTCACAACATTTGTAGATAGCTTTTAACTCCCCTGTCAAACCTCAGGACTCAACCTTGGGTAGGCCCAAAAATTTAATAATTTTCCTACTTTATCTTACTAAAAATTCATAACCTTCACTAAAATTAATTCTATCCCAAAAATTCAACATTTTCCCTATTTTATCCTATTAAAAATAAAAAATTATCAAATAATCACCCACTTAAATTTTATCATTTAATTTTTATACTTTGATGTTATTGATTTTTTTAAAAATAAAGTTGATGTACTTCACCAGTAAAATATATGTTTGGTTCCATCTCTGACCGTAAGTGTTCATTGAAGCATAATACATATACATGATGTTATAAATGAGCTACAACTGCCATTTAACCCCAAATAAATAAATGAATAAAACATATATGTATTTTAAAATCATAACTGTCCTACATAATTTAAGAGTATTATGTTGCATGGAGGGAGAGAGGCAAGTGTCATAAATAAAGTGATATTATAAGTACTATAAAAGCTTCATGAATGTGGAGGAGCTTGCCCAACAGAATCTAATCAGCTGCCGTGCTTTTTACAGCAATACGAGATTAAAAAAAACATTGCTATATTTATTTACTTTCAATACGAGTATAGATCAAGCCCAAGCATCTACAGGGACATTGTTAAGGATATAGATAATAAGAACTTGGTTGCGATCTGCATTTTTAAGATTAATTTAAAAAAAATTCCCCTGAATTATAACCTTCATAACATTTTACCCTGCAAATTTCAAAATGTAACATATGTTTCTTAAAAAAAAAAAAAAAAAAAAAAGTGCCATTGACAAAAATGATCCTTCCGCTGAAATTATTAATTGAAGGACACATGTTATAAAAATGGTGATTGCTATTAAATACTTCAAGGGAAAAGTGTTACATGGATCATATTTTAGTGAGATTTTTCGTAATTCATCTTAAATTATATATATAAATATCACTAAAATACCTGTACATGGTACATTAGAATTTTGTCACGTGTCCTTTCCGCTAAAAATCCTAAGAAAATGAGAATTTTTTTTAACAACACATGGATCGGAAAGACTCGATGTTACGTTTTAAAATTCGAAGAGTATATTGTTATAAGGGTAGATCGAGGAAATTAATATAGTTAATCTTTTTTTTTTGAATTTGTAATAAATTTGATTAAAGAGGATACATGAAATTAAAACAAAATATAAAATGGATTAGAAAAACTCACTACCAGATAAAAACAAATAACTAAATGTTTGAGTAGTGAGTTATTAGAGTGTGTATAATAAATCAGACTCACTCCTTTTTGTTTTGTTTTGATTTTTGTTTTGTTTTGTTTTTTGTTTTTGTTTTTTGTTTTTTGTTTTGTTTTTGTTTTTGGTAGAAATCAGACTCACTCTTTATTTATTGGATTTATAGATAGATGTATAGATTTGGACATATCACCTCATGACCCAACACTAAAACAGTTTCAAGGCCCGTCATTGGCTACCTTGTGGAAAGTAGTCATTTGGTAAATTAGATTCCATGCATTATTTTTTCACCTTGGCATTTTTTGCTTTAGTTGTTGTTTTTTTTTTTTTTTTTTAATTTAATTTAATTGGCAAAAATCAATCCAATCCAAGGCTTTGAAGTTTGAATTCATGGCAAACAGCTCCACAGGAAAAGATGCCCAGGACTGAAAAATGGTAGTGACGAATTGAAGCCCACATTAGAGACCCAAGTTTGTTGTAAGCCCAAAGCTTGTAAAATCTTGTATCCTTATGGGTTTACCTTCTAAAATTTTCTCAAGCTTCTTACCTTTGCATTTTAGATTTACGACAATATAAATTACTGGTTTTACTAATTGTTAAGGTATTACATTATTGGAAATGGAAGATTAGATCTTGTAAATGGACATACTGTTACTACACTAGTATACACTAACTTAGGCAGCTGAAATGAGCATTGCTCAAGTCTTAAGTTTCAAATCATGTTCATTTGCAGCTTGATAACTACTATATATATATATATATATATATATCAAACTTTTTCTCTTTTATATTTTCAAAAAATTCAAATTTTTAAAGTCCATAACTTTCTTATTTCAAATAGGAATTAGATGATTTTTTATGTCAAAATGCTTGTAACGACGATACGAACAAGACAAGATGAATTTTGCATAAGAACACATGTCTAATTTTTATACTATTTTTAATATCATATAACTTTATCAAAAGTTCTCCTTTCAAATACACATTTCTAACTCAACCTCTAAAATATCATCTCCAGATATTATCACAAATGGGCCCGAAGTACTTTTTTTTTTTTTTTTCCTTATCCAGTTATATAAATACCCAAAATATCTCATGTATTTCTAAAATTAGGTTGAAATATCCACAGAACTGATTAATTTTTGAAAATACCAATACCATCCTCCCTAATCTATATTATATATTATTTCAAACATATCTTAACTAAAAAAATGTCAAAATTAAAAAAAAATGATCAGACAAATATTTCAATCACACGTATATTTCAATTGCTGAGATTTTGTGAATTTGGTTTTAAGGTTTAATTTATTTAATATTTTAGTTTAGTTAATATTTTAAATTGGATTTAACAGAATTTGAAAAGAATGAATGTATCACTTTAAAGATATTTTGTGACTGCGAACACAAAAGGTGTTTTACACTAAACACCAAGTATTTTAGATATTTTCTCTATTACTTTTCCTCGCTTTTCACTCATTTAAGCCAGAATCTAATTAAAGCAATTTCAGTTTGGTAACGTGTAATAAGAATTCTCCTTAAGTAAATGAAGCATTGAAATGTAAAGTAAAATCAAGTGATGAAGAGAAATGCATGGGAAATGATTTCAAACATGTCCATATGTTGTGCTTGTTGATTGCTCCCAATCGTTGGTAAAAAAATAAAAAAATAAAAAGAGAGAGAGAGAGAGAGAGAGAGAGAGAGAAAGAAAAGAAAAGAAAAGAAAAGAAAAGAAGAGAAAAGTGAAGGCACAAGGGAAAAAAAAAGTGGAAAACGGGGGGCCTTCTCGCACCAAACTAAACTAAATAGAGAAAAGAATCCACCAACAAAAATTGAAAGCTCACCAAACCAAACGCATAACCGCATTCATGGAATTATGCAATGCGGAGCGTTATACTATTTCTGCACGAGTAATCATGGTCATGAGTCCCGACTTCAAATTAAATAAATGTATATATAAAGAATATTAAAGAGTTAGCGTACTAAAAAAAAGATTGAAAGCAAATCGTGTCAACTGGATCTAATTAATAATAAAAATCAAAAACCATATTTATCGGAGCATGCTACATTCACACACTAAGAAAAAGTAAGTACATCACCATACATGACTCACTAAAGAGGTCCACTTTCTATTAATTATGACCGATGATATTGGTGGTGATCACTAGTCTTTTTCTATTTACCCTCTTTTCTTTTAAGCTCCATTTACCAAGTCATTTAAAGGAAGACAAATTCTACCTTATTGGTTGAACGTAGTTTTTAACCGTTAATTTTTTTTATTTATTAAATTCTATTGCATTATTCTGTTTTATTTCATTTAATATGATTTCATGGTTTAGGTACGTGTTTTATATATATACGATATAGTTCTTATTAAGTATAAGGAATAGAGCTAGTACCACATTCAAAAGAATATACATAAAGTAGATATTCTTCAATTTAATATGCACAAGGAACAATTCAATGAGGACTCACGTGAGAGATCTACTTTTTATTAATGTAGCGGATAGTATTGATGGTGATCCTAAGCATTTTTCAATTTACATTCTTTGTCTTTAACCTTCATTTACCAAGCCATTTAAAGAAAGAAAAATTTTGTGACAAGTTAAGATAAACACCTCACTAACATGATGCAATTTCTCATTATCGATTTCAATTAAATACCGTTAAATTATCATTACTTTATTTAACTTAATATAATTTTAATATGATCTTACAATTTAGTATAGGTACTTTTTTCATATTTTATCATAAAATTATTCTTAAATAGAAGGATATTTTTGTGGTGCTACATAAAACATCACGAGACAGGGACTTGTTAATTATTCTCACATTAAAGCAGCAATCACAAGCGACTAACATGTAAAGCATGCCAGAAGAAGAGAAGTACTACTAGTCAAACGAAACAATCAATTCAAAGTTTAAACTTAAACCTTCTATATACAAAATGATAAAAGACAAACATATCATGTGAACAAGGAAAATGACAAAAAAGATGAAAATTACAGGATTATTATACGGTCTTCCAATGTTTTAAGGTAGCCTAAATTCTAAGCAAAATATATTATCTGCAAGTTCAGCATAAAAGAACAAACGAAAGGTAGATTTACCAAGGCCTGCCTTGTCTTTTTTTTTAATGGAAAATGGCACTTAGGACAAAAACATCTATTGGATCTTGAATTTTTAAGCCAAGACTTTGCTGTAACATCCAGAAAGAATCTAATACCTTGTTGAGAATAATTTGGAGGTAGAAAAAAAAAAGATATAATATTACTAATTATGCAGTTTGAACTCTTTTTTACCATATGATCTATGGAATATGATTAGAATTTTTATTTATTTATTTATTTTTTGCTAAAGATTAAAATTTAGTTAATTGCGACATTTTGAGTTTAAAGTTATATATACATTTTAGAATTTATTTAGGATTATACTTTAAGATTATTGTAAATATTAATAATTAGAATTGCTTTAGATTTTTTTTTAGATACAAATAGGATGCTTGCTTTAGATAAATTAATATTTAAGTTTCTAGTTTCCTCTTCTTCGGTTCTTGTGCTTCTTTGAATATCTAATTTTTTTGCGCTCTATTTCTTTTTCTTTTGTTCCATTCCTATCTTCTTTAGTGGTTTAATTATCGGTTTTATATGAATTCTCTATCTAAATTCTATCTTTTTCTATCTCATCTATTTTGGTTCTGCATCAATTTGTATAAACTAATCGGTTCTTGCTTTCACGACCACCTGTTGCAACTAAAGATTTTCTTACAAGTTAGACTATTGCTTTGTGATTCTTTTCAGATTAAACTCACCCAATTCGAGTTTCTTCAATCTGGGGAGAATGGTACCGAATGGGATTAGGATTTAGTTCATTTCAATTTTATGAGTTTAAAGTTAGATCATCTTCTAGGATTTTCTTTATCAGTTAGACTTATTTTAAATAGAATAAATTAGAATTGTGGATTTACTTTTTATAAGTAGAACTTGTGTTTATTTTATTTTCACGATTATGTATTAATCAATGACTATTGAGTTTCTGGTCCGCTTCTTGACGGGTTTTTTTTTTTTTTTTGAACCTCTTATTTCTCTACTGTTCTATTTCTATCTTTTCTTTTGTTAAATTTCTACCTCTTTTGTGATCCTATTATTGTTTTTTATATTCCGTATTCTCTATCTAAATTTAATCTTTCCTATCCTTCTGCAATACCAATGCTACCAATACCAAATATATATCTATTGATAGCAAATAAGGATTTGGTGATGATCCATCATTTTCAGGTTTTTTAGCACCACATGCAGGAATACTTCCCTAGGTATGATATGGTATGGTAGAGTCAGGTCTTTTATACTAGTTTCTTTCAGTCATCCACCAAGAACCTACCATGCCATCATCACCAACCCAAGCATCAATAGCTGAAATTGGAGCGGGGCCTAAAGGGGAGACAATGAGACTCGAATCCAGATGAACGAAGAGGAGATGCATGGCAAAGATATCCGACCTATTTGTCATCTCATCCACCCTGTGGGTGATTAAAAAAAAAAAAAAAAAAGGTTTCCTCATATATATTAGAGCTTGAATGCGCAACATTATTAGGGACATTTGTTGCTTATTCAGAAATTTTTTTATTTGATTTGTACTAGTTTATCTCAATCGTTCACCCGGAACCTATCATGCCATCATCATCAACCCAAGCATTAATAGCCAAAATTTGAGCGGGACCTAACGGAAAGGCAATGAGATTCGAACCCAGATGGACAAAGGAGAGATGTCTAGCAAAGATATCCAGCCTATTTGTCATCCCATCCACCTTGTGGGTGTAAAAAAAAAAAAAAAAGTTTCCTCAAATATATTAGAGCTTGAATGCGCAACATTGTTAGGAACATTTGTTGCTTATTCAGAAATTTGTTTATTTCATTTGTACTATGGAGAGCTTCTCACCAACTCTGCTTCTAAAGTTTATAAAAGTTGGTGGCTTTTTTTCCTAACGTCTCTCCCAACCTAATTTTCTACCTAATATTCATTCGGATTCTTTTTCATCTGTTTAGTCTCGATATTAGATCACACTTGGTAACCTTTCTTTTTAACGGTTTGTACTACGCGTTTTTTAGGACTGCTTGATATACTGGCCCTAGAGAAGTCGAGTGGGGTAAGACTGAATGAATATTAAAGAGAACAAAAAAAAAAAAACAAAACAAAACAAAACAAAAACCCTGACTAAATAATTTGATTACAAAAATAGATTATAATTTTTAATTTCGAATATTTACAAATTTAAACTATTCTTACCATTCCATTGCTGATATGAATGGTGGCCTAGGGTGTGTGAGTACATAAGTAGTAGTTAGAGTAAGACACTAGGATGAGGGATTGGATACCTTGATGAATATAAGAAGAGAAAGTAGAAACGTCATCCATATAAGATTGGTGACTAATCAGAGTATATATGAATTGCTCTTATATCATAATAGATATTAAGGAAGAAGAGAACACATAAGTTTAACATGTGTTGCGGGGTAGTCAAAGGCTGTTCAATAGGTGTGGACCACCCAACTTACTTCTTCGGAGCAACCCGACTCTACCGGACAGGGTCTGACATGGGCCCCTTACTGGCATGTACTCTAAAAATACCAAGCTCACATAGCTTACCAGCACGGACATTATTATCTATCAAATACTTTACCTCACTTCAAGCCTTCTAGCTCACTATGCTGACTTGAGCGTCAGAGTGTCTTCGGCAGACACCCCACTAGAATTCCCCTACTCCGAAACTTTTCTCTTCTTCCTTGCAGGCTTACTAGGCGGAGTACCACTCCGACCATTGTGCGCAGCCATACGTGGTGTTGAGGTTGATTTTCAACATCAACATGTTATCGACAAACCTGCCTATATTCATGGACTATGAAAATAGAGAGAAGATTTATTAGTAACGACCACTATCAATGACTCTATATAAATATATTTACAAGAAAATTAATACCTAGATATAATACGTAAGTTTTTTAATAAGATTCTAATTTATGATATCTCCTAAAATCATGAAGTTAATTACAAAAAAGTTCAACGTTCTAATAACTATAAAATTTAACAACTCTTAGCATGACTTTGACGGGAGATCGGATTTGCTCATAGGCGAGCTACGGAGGAAGGCAGGCGACGATACTGCAAAGCCTAGAGGAGGGCGCCAGACTGGTAGAGGGTATCGTTGGAGTGGATTCCGCTTGGAAGAAGAAGAAGAAGAAGAAGAAGAAGAAGCTCCAAAATCCAAGGATTTCTGATGAAAGGGGCAAACTGGCCATTTGACTAATAAGATCACCCCACCTAATTTCTCTAAGAACAAAAAAGAAATGCAGATTTAACCTTATGAAAATCTAAGGTTCAAAAAACTATGCAGTATTTATATATATTTATTTTTTTGGATTCTACTGCAAAACTCTCCATTCTTATTTTAGTAAGGCTTGATAAATATTAATCTTTTTTATTTTTTTTAATGTAATTGAAAATTAGAAAACATACACATTACCCCTCAATGTCTCTCCATCTGTTCGGGAGAACTATTTCCCGACATTTCAAATGTTTTAGTTTCTCAATATTTTGAAATTGAAATCTGGGAAGTAGCATTTAAAATGGTGTGAAATGTTACAAAATGTTGTACCCAACCTAAATGAGAAGTTAAGACTTGAATGAAGCAGAAACCCGGGGGAATTACAACTTTGAGACTAAGATTCTAAATATTAAGAGGACAACATTTTGTCCATTTAGATGGTTTTCTATGTACTAAATATTTTTATCCAAAATATTTTTATTCAAATATTTTCGTCATAAATATTTTCGTCCAAATATTTTTCTCAAACGGAGATTCAGTTTTCAGGCACTTGAACTTGGTTTTGTTCTTTTAAGTTTACTTATTCACAATCATAGTGTCCAAAAAAAGGTTGGCAACGCACTTACTTCCAAAGCTTTTGATGCAAGCAAGCATGAAACTTTGTTTTTGGGATTTGGTTTGGAATAACATCAAAAGCACAATATAAATACATGAAGAACAACCAAGCAAAACCTACTAAGAAAAAGAGCTATGATATCCCTGTGTCTCCTTGTCATCATTGTCAAAAAGCAACGAGATAATGCCATTAAACCAAATATAAGAATTAAAGGGCCAACTATCCATAGAAATAATTTTAAAGAAAGTCCAAACTTTTTGAAATAATTGCGTAGACCAATATGAATGAGAACATAGATATGAAAACAAGGTAGAACAACATGATGATTGATGATGACAAAATATATACGAGAACATACACTCCAGTTGGAGTTTTGAAAATGTGATTGAAAATTAGTGAATGTTTGAAATCATGAGTTTGGTTGAAAATGAATTGTGATAGGTAAAAATGTAAAACCTTAAAATGTGTTTAGAAAGAAAAAAAAAAAAGATATTATTTCGTTATGCTCGCCATTTTATGCAACTAAAAAAAAAATCCTCATTTCGCTTGTGTTTGATTCGCCAGTTGGAGATACAATTTTTAAGTTGGAGTTGATTGAGTTTTCAAAAACTAGTTATAAATTTTATTGACTTTTACGAAAAAAACAACAACTGAGATAAAAAAATACAGTTTAATTGAAATTAAATTGAAATGAGAAACAAATCCGATTTGAAATAAGAAAGTTATATACTGTTAAAATTTGAGCTTTTTAAAAATGAAAAAGAGCAATTTAAAAATGTAACTAGTGAAATTGATTTACTGTTTAAGCAAAAGACAAAAAAAAAAAAAAATAAATAAATGTAGAAACTCCAACCAGAATGCATACACCAAACGATACCTACCGTGGTGGCACATCGATGTGTTCAAAATTGAATTTTTTAATTTTTTTTAAGATCTCAATCACACCCCATTTTCTCTCTTCTAGACTCTCATTTTGTTTAGATTGTTAATTCGAATCGGAAATCCTATGCCAATTAACGTCGCAAGCAGACCCCAAGATATTAGTTTTGAGAAACATGATTAATTTGTTCCATTCAAAAGACCTAGAACAAAGAGATTGAATGAGCGCTTTTTAAACAACTCTTAAAAGACTCAAAACAAAAGGATCTTTCGAAAAAAAAAAACAAAAAACAAAAAAAAAAAAACAAAAAACAAAAGGACACAATAAATAAGGATCAAAAGTAATGGCATCTTTCCGTAAGCCTAATTTTTTTCATAGAAACAACCAAATTTGGAATCTATTTCTGCCCAAAAAATAAAAAAAGAAAAAAGAAAGAAAGAAAGACAAGTGTTGGAGGTGTCAAATCGAACCATGCATTCTGGTTATCAACGTTATGCAAGTCGTAATCAAGTTTGTCTATAATAAACATATCAGACAATTGTGTTAAATTAACCTTGATATCATTTTCCTACCCTCAAGAAGCAAAAAATTACCTGCATGGAAAATTACGGTGAGGCTGAATTTTTAGGGGGAAAAAAATGAAAAGTTGACATGAGAATCCGCTATCAAGGGCAAAAGTAATTAACACCATAAACGTGGTCCAACAAACCAATATATATATATATATATATAGATATGTATATATAAGAAAATAATGACCCAAATACAAAAGATGTTTTTAAAGGTACAGATTCTCTCCCACAGATGCCCTCGGATTGCTAGTCGCCAAATTGATGTATGTCTTTCTTATCCAAAAAAAAAAAAACGACACAAATGCGAATCCACATGCAACTCTCAAAAAATCCTAAAAGCACAAACATACCATTGGGAAAACCCCCACCAAAGTTACATGAAAATTTACTCTCTTTTTTCTCTCAAATCCCAAATGTTACGACTCTAAAACCTCTCAATATGATGTAGCATCCAAAAAAAAGGCCAATATACAAAAGCACAACATAACAACCAAGTAGAAAGCTTCATCAACCAATATGAGCATTGTTAAGGAGATATTGCCAATATTCTCTTACTCTTCTCTCATCAGTTTCTGCCTATGTGCTCGTGATTCTTATATATATATATATATATATATATATATATAACACTCAGTCAGAGAGAGGCTTGATCTTGAACCTGTAGAGAAGCCTCTTCTTTTTCGAAGTTGGGTTGTCGATCGAGAGTAAAATCCTGCCCAATTCATCAACTTTGAAGCTGCTTTGCACCACTGGCTCATCACTTGGTGCTATCTTTCTTGACTTGTGTATGATGATCGTGTATCCACCTTCGGTGTTGGGCACGAATTCGGATCCGTAGCTCACTTCCCACCCCACCACTCGCAGCTCCCATACAATCACACATTTCTGCGATCCATTCATCCAAAATTAGCAAGGAAAAAAAAAATTGTAAAATCTTTCATTTTATTCACATGGAACAACGATTGGTGGTTTAGAAATGCAACTCGATACCAACTCAGTACAATTAGTGGTTAAGATTCCACCTGTTATCTTGACTCGATACCAACTCACATAACAATAAGTTCAGCCAGTGTCGGTCAATAAAAGAACAGCAACTCAGAAACCACATAACAATGTGGGGATAAGAGTAGGATCCCTAGCAGTATTCATGTTTCGAACATTTATATATATATATATATATATATGGATGGTCTCCTACTCGGTATCGGATGGTATCCGGCAATGTGAACTTTAGTTATTGTGAATGTAAACTTCAGTTATTAGGGATGTGAATTCTTGCAGCATGAAATATAAATAAGTGGAATTCACATTCAATTTCATTTTATATGAATTTACATTCCTAATAACTGAAATTCACATTCACAGTAACTGAAGTTCATAGTATTGGATATCATACAGTACCACAGATACGAGACTTTCCGTGTGTGTATATACATGTGTGTGATAGTCACAAACAAAGAAAAGAATGCGATGGAACCTCATAGATTATGATCTCAACAGTTTGCTTAGTTCCGGGTTTGACGTTCACTTCAGTGACTGGATCAGAAATGCTGAATTCCGGGTTACAATCACAGAAATCCACACTCAACCCACCATATTGAATAGGAACTTGCTCAGGAGATATGTATCTGCAGTGTTATACCAATCCAAATTTGACTCAAATTAAAACCTATATATTATTTTGGACATAAATTAGAAAACCCAACTCAGAAGGGGGGGAAAAAAAATCGGGAAATGAAATAAACAAATCAGAAAATCGCCGCTAACTTGAATAGGGTCTCAGGGGATTTGACCGGTCCTGCAAAAACAAACTTGCTCTTGGTCCTCTGGGTAAGGAACGGACTAATCATAGTGTAGAATGCTAGGTGCCACCAAGGAACATTTATGAACACCTAAGAAAACATAACAAATAAAGAAAAGCATAAGTAATAATAACAAAAATAAATAAATAAATAATAACATTATAGGAAACAATGTTAAGGAAATAAAAAAACCTGTTTGGCAACAAACTCAGGATAGTTGTCCTGAAGCAAGTGGAGAGCCTGTTTGGTGGCGATTCTGAGCTCCTTCTTAGCAGGACCAGGGGAGTTCTTGAGATCATTAACTTGGAAAATAGTACAAACACCACCGGGACTGAAATCAAGCTTCCTAATACTCCTCTCCAAGAACTGAATCCTGTACCTCAGAAACCTGGTCCTCTTCTCCTGATCTGAAAACGTTTTCTGATACAAATCCTTGTTCTGAAACTCCCCGAAAACGTTGTAACACACCGGGTGACCGTCCTTATCAGTCCCGTGCATGAAAACAACCTTCTCCAAATCATCCCCGAGATCCTCATCCAAAAGCTCCTCAATCCCAAACTCCTTTCTCCACCGAATCGTGTTCTTGAACATCACAAACGCGTCCTTAACTTTGAAGTCCCTGGCTCTCAGGAACTTGAGAAGTATCACATCCGTTCTGTCGTCTTTGAAGAGAGGAACGCCCCAGATGGAAACTTCTTCCGTTTCGGTTTTCGATTCTTGTTCGATGAGCTGCTTCAGCTCCTGCAGAGCTTTCCTCTCTGGCTCGGAGAGATCGGCCACTTTGTTGCTTTCCTCTTTGAACGAAATCAGAGACTGAGGAATCTTCGTCTTCGGCTCCGACGAGGGTTTCTCCGAATCGTCGGCCAAAAACTCGCCCAGCTTCTCCCTTGTCCCGGACTCCGGTGCCGACGTCGGCGGCGGCACTGGCAGTGGCAGTGGCTCTTCCTTCACCACCACCTCCACTGAAGGTGGTTGGTCTTCTTTCTCGGCCTTCTCCGGCGCCGGCGGTGGATCTTCCTTTTGGGTCTCCGCTGGAGATTCCGAGACTTCTGTAGCAGGAGATTCTTCCGCCGCCGACGGGGGCGGGGGCGGTGGCTCGTGGGTTTCGGCTGCGGGAGGAAGAGGATGGTCTAATTCTGATACCGGTGGTGGAGGGGTCACCGGTGGAGCTGGGGGAGGAGGTGACTGGTCGGCCATTGGAGAGGGGAGAGAGAGAGAGAGAGTTATCGAGGTGAAGAGAGGAAGAAGAAGAAGATGAGTAGAGAGGGATTGGGAAGAGGCAGATGGAGACAAAACGGAGGAGGGAGAGAAAGAGTGGGGAAGTGAAGAAGATTACTACTACTGAGGAGGAGTTGTCTGTCGGTCAGTTTGTCTGTCTGTGTGTCTGTCGTTCTGAGTATTTGTTGGTTTTTAAACGCGTGTGTGTGATGTTGTGTTGATGTTCATACCAAAGGCACTAAGGAGAGGAGAGAAGGGCCTCAAGGAGAGAAATCTGGAATCCTATGTTGTGTCCAAACGCCCTTCTTATGGATCTTTTTTTTATTTTTTATTTTATTTTTTTAAAGCAGCTAAAACTATGGCTGAGGTGAAACATAAACCTAGCAGGAAATTACAGTGGGAAATAACTGTTTTTCTTTTACTATTACCCCACAGCAAAAATTTTTCACTCTTCTACTATGAGAATTTTACCATATCCACATGTTTTTGTTTTAAACGGTTAACTCTTTTTTTTTTTTTTTTTTGGGGTAAATCTTAAATGGTTAAACTTGCATCACGTTTTATTACTCTCAAGCATATATGTTTATTTTAATATGACTTTTTTTTTTTTTTTTTAACCATTATCAATAGAAATCCCCTGCTATAGAAAGCTCTTTATAATTAATATATTATGGAGAGTTACGGGATTTTTTTTCATTAGAAAAATTTGGACACCATTTTCAAATCTTCACATAATATAATATACAATACACGAAATGGACGACTACAACATTTATAGTTAAAAATAATAGAGGGACTTCTATGCCAGCCATTTTTCTCCACTTTGTTATGAAAGAAAGCGACAGACTCATCCTACAGGTATTTACCAAAAAAAAAAAAAAAAAGAAGAGAGAATTTACCAAAAAACAAGTTAAAAAGAATAGTCACAGGAGGTTTTTCGAACCATAAGAGAATCCCCTATTAAATGGTTATTATCACTTCTCTCATTCTTATTTATGTTCTTATTTGTCTATAGGACATGTTTTCGAAAATATTTATTCACTCATGTTTCGTTAACAAATGTGCTCAACATAGGTTTTCAAAAATTTAACTAAACAAAGTTTTACTTTTTTTTTTTGATTTATAACATTGAGAATAATCTCACTTAAAATCAACCGGACGCAAGTTCAAAAACGATTTGAGTATTTTAAAACTGTTTCATTTCCAGTTTTGTACCTTAAACAAAACCATTTCTGAAAAGCTCCTAAAAGAGCTTAAATATTCCAAGATTCATTCTATTTTAAAAAAATACAATTAAGGGCACGTTTACTACTCGGGAATTCTAAAAATAGAAAATTAATTCCATGAAAAAATGATTTAAATTACACGAAATTAAAATTCCAGAATTAGATAAAAGTATTTATAATCTATTAAGGAATCTATTTACTTGAGGAATTAAATTCCTATCATGTTGTTTACTTTCTACAAGTTAAAAAGATTGAGAGTATATTTATTGTAGTTATGAAATTATCCTTAAATGAAAAAAATAATTAAATAAGAATAAGTGTATATTTAGTATAGAGTTAGTTACTTCCTATATTTTAGGGGAAGAAATTTATTTTCGTAGGTAGTAGGTGAGAGACAAATTCTCTCTTATCAAGGAAATTAATTCCCTATTTCTAGGTGGGATCCATGTCATCTAATTCTCAAACACAAAAATAAACATTGAAATTTAAAATCAGAAATTTAATTTCTTTTCCCGAAATGGATTACTCATTAGTAAACACGTACTAAGAGAAAAATCGTATAATTTACATAAGGATAAAAATTATAGGGCATAAAACTTAAAAAATAAAAAAATATTTATTTATTTATACATATATATATATATATATATATATTAAAGACGGCATGTTCTCTAAATTTGAAGCCCAAAACATTGAAACGCACATGAAGCCCAAGAATTGGGCAAGCCCTAGAGTCCAGTTAGAACGGATCCCCAATTCTCGACCCCAAGAATTTTCTCAGGAAACAAGCAGACAGTTCCTCAGAAAGACAAAACGAGAAGCCTAGCCCCTAACAAAGATTAGCGGACGAAAGAAGCAAAGCAGCACAAAAACAATACATCAATCAAGAATACCAAAAACCAATAACAACAAGAAGGAACAACGACGTTAGAAGCAAGCAGCCGAGCAATTTGCGTGGGTCATCAATGGCGGATAACAAAAGCAGCGGCGTCGTCCCACCGCAGTACGACGTGAACGCCAAGTGGGATGCGTGTTTGGATCTCTCCGTCCGCCGCTTCGTCTACTCCTCCCTCGCCGGCGCATTCGGCGGTCTCCTCCTCTTCCGTGAGTTTCTCTTTCCATTCATTTTCTTATCCCTCTGTTTGGCTGCCGTGAAAATTTTCCCCAACATTTGGGCTCTTGTAGGTTCTTGATTTTGCATACCAAGTGTTTGATTTTATTCCACTGTGATGTTTTTCGTAAAAGCCCCTGTAATTTGGGATTAGAATCGGATTTTCATGACTTTCGTTGAAAAGAATTAGGTGTTTCATGAAATTTATGCATTGCAACTATTAGATTACCAGGTTCTGATTTTGGATGGTCTGTTTTTTTGATAGGCGATGTACCACATTGCCCTTTCAGATTATTACAAGGATGAAAATTTGAAAATTTGAAAATTTGAGTATTTATTGTGCTTATGTAAATCATAGCATAAAATATCTTACTTAAAATGTCTTACGTTGTCTTAAAACGTTACATTATTGACTCTTGAGCTTATCAAAGTTTTACTATTGGTTCCTTAGTGATAGAAATGTTAAAAGAATGACGGAATGCAGCACAGATGAAGGGTAGTTTGGTAAAATGAATGTTGGGTGGTTGATTGAACGGGTGAATTGTACCGGATTCACGTTTAAATGGCGGGTGCATTTACTATGAAATTGGGCATGATGTGTTTGTTGTGTTGATAACGAGCAATCTACATATACCCCGCTGCGGCTAGCTCAGCAGGGTGGGAGGGGAGGGGTTTGGGTAGTGTTTTCATTTCTCTTTTTTAATAATTGAGAGGCTGAGAGCTTTAGGCCTCATACCGTTTATGAAAATAATTAAAAAAAGAAAAGCTATCTACGGATATTGTACTGACATGTTTGTAATTTTGTTTATGTATATGCTAATGTGATACGCAAATTTATGTTTCTTCTGATAAAAAAATAAAGATGGTCGATTAAAATGTTTGAAACGAAATATGTACTTTGTGCAATGTAATTCTTTTTGGCAATTGGACATAATACCATCCAAGATTCTATCCCATGGAAAAATGGCGTAGTCAATGTGTAACCAATAAAGGGTGCGGCGTTTACGGTTATGAGAAACTCAGAAAAGAGGCACACGATGGTGGTTTTAAAATAGCTTTATTGAGTGGGAATTAATTGTGAAAGGTTGGTAGTAGTAGGATCGGGAAAGGTTTCAGCTTATCACTTTCATTTGATGGTGGCCGACTTACACTTGGGAATAAAAAGTCCTGGATGTTGAAAGCTGTTATTGTTATTATTTCCATTTGAGTTAGATATCTTGGTATGCTTTGGTACTTGAAGTTGGTCAAATGCTCATCTTGTTGCAAAGGTTTCATCAACAGGTATCGAGCTTCCAAAATAGTGCCATTGCCTTCATTTTGTTGTGTGATCTGTCATGAGACATAGGAATTGCTTATGTATTTACATTCCTTTCAACTTTTTTTCCATAGAACGCCATAGCTTCCTGCTCGAGAAACCTGCTAATCACTTGATTCAACCCATTATAATGGGACACTAAACTTATCCTATTATCCCAAAAACCATTTTTAATCTAAACACAATCTACATTCAATTACACCTATCTAAGACAGACATGTCATTTGGTTGTGAGTTTATTCGTTTAATTTGACAATACCATAAACCATGAATTTATGTACATTTCTTCTTTTTGTCGTAGGGAGTCCTGTTACACGCTTGGCATCTGTAGCTTTTGGCGCCGGTGTAGGCTTAGGGTCAGCATACACAGAATGTTCTCAATTATTCGGTGGATCTCCTGCAAAGTTGGCTGTTCCCCAGATTTCCAAGACTCCTGCTAGTCAGGTACAAGAAAATTTTTCCTCAAGTTGAAAACAAGAGTGTTTTATGTGTTGCAGTTAACCATTTCTATGTGGAAATATCACAATTCTACTTATTTCTATGATACATTATGTTAGGTTTGTTCAGGTAGAAGTTTCAAATCGAATTTGGTACCATGTTGTATCATTGTCTTAAGTTAATTTGCTAACTAATGTGAAGCAAGAGAAATAGAACGTGTATCAGGTTTGTTCATGAAGATGTAAGTTGAAACCCGCCAATATGTTGGCAAGAGTTGACTAGTGTTTTTTTTTTTTTTTAGTTAGTGTTAAAATAAAACTGCAAAAACTATAAGGTAGGAAAAGGGCGTGTTTATATTAGGGAATAAACGTAGAGACTAGCAATATTTTTAGGGTTTAAAAAAATGGACCAACTGCATTCTGATACGTTAAGTCAAGGAGTTTACCATCAATAGAAACTTTCATGGCAGAAACTTTGAATTCCATTTTTAGAGTCGAAGCAATACTCTCTTAAATAGACGAAGCATATGCACATTGATGCATTGGAATCTGAATATATCATTTAAAGTTTTTTACCAAATTATTTTAAACCGAGCTCTAGTCATTGATTTGGGAACAGTCATTCTCAAAATCCTTCAAAAAATATGAAAGCAGTTATATGAACCTTTCAATTCGATGTCGTATCAGTTGATCGCACTACGTTTTGCTATTCAAATATTGGGATCAACTCCGGACTGATGATCCAGTGCATACATACACACTACATTGCTTGTCACTAGGAAAACAAGAAAAAGAATGCAGATTGATAACTGCGGCTTGTATCGACATTGGCTGTTTCTTATCAACTGTTTAGGAAAATAATTAAATCGTCTGATTATGTTCTTTTTCAGGAGGGGCAGGACTAAGAGTATATGCTACTGAAGTTGAGTTGAAATATTTGGTTTTTGAAAGCATAATTTTCTTGAAACCGTTGTCGGCTTCTCTCCTCCTGCGGCTTTGAATGTGTACTAGAAAAATTGTCCTTGATGTTGATGGATAAATTATTGACATTGTTTACTTCAGACTTGGTTTGAGCTTATTCACCTTTTTGTTCTGTAAGGTAAGGTAACGAGAGCAGTAGGGGAAAGCAAAGAATAATTGTTTTCCATTGCAAACTTTGGATCTTCTATCTCCAGATCATTGGAATTAATAACACAAAAACAAAAGCAAACCATCAACAAACATGTCTGACATGTAAATTTGATTTTTTTTTTTTCATCACTTAATAACTTTTTTTTTAATTTAAATTGGGGGTGGGGAATTTGAACTCTTCACAATAACTTTTTTTGTGATAGTGAAATTACCATTAGACTATCACACTTCATATAAGCTCTTTAGTTCCTCGTGAATAATAATTATAATAATGATAATAACAATAATAATAAATGCTATAACCAATTTAGTCCCTACTTTGTAAATTAAATTATAATTGCTGTGGATTGTGTACCGGTAATTTTGTTTTTGATTCCATTATAAAATAGACTTCAAATCCTCACAATCTAAATTGTGATCGCAGAAAATTAAGACACGAATGTAATGGAACGGGATAAAAGTTATTAGAGTGAAATTTTGCATCTCACTTTAGAATTATTCTAAATTAAAAAAAAAAAAAAAAAAAAGCAAAAGAGCCTCACTTCAATCACTCAACAATTGCGGGGAAAATAAATTCTTATAACATGAACTATTTAAAACTATTAGTTTAAAGGACAAGTGTCACTAAAAAAATATTTTATTTCAACTAGTTGTTACAATCATGTAGGGAAAAAAAAACAAAGTTACTACTGCTATTTTATACGGTGCAGCACATAAGAGTTCCTTTATAATATATAAGTATATATCATGTTAGATGCTAAAAATTTAACAAACCGTGATGGGTTTCAAATTTTAAATGAACTCATCGAGACCTTTAAAACAAGGAATTAAAGATTGACAAATGAATTACAACACGATTTGATATCGGTTGAATGTAAGAACATGGCAGATTTAACATTGTTCAGAAGGGAAAAAAAAATGGTAACATTTATTTAGTAAAACAAATTGTAATACACTCATCAATTTAATACAATAGCAGAAAAACTCCCGGTCAAATCTCCTAAGCCAATAAAGATATCACTAGCTTAGCATTTTATAAACAGATTGACTACTAACTTCAACCTATAACAACGTCACTTGCTCTATTTAAAGTCTTGAATGAACTACCGAACTTCCAGGAAGGGTGACACTGATGACGGTGGTGGGCGGTAATGCCGGCGGAGGGCAGTGTTTAGGGTTTTAATTAGTGGTAGCAATATCGAGGAAATGCATAGGAATGGGCTGTTCATTTTCAATATGCAAAGGTCCTATACTTCGGATTTTGGTGACACAATTTTTCCTATCAGGATTCAGGAAGCTCAATGCAGGTCAATTTTCGTTTACTGTCCAAAGTTCCGTCCATTGTGGACAGTTGAAAAAACTGCCATATTGGACCTCCTAAAAAAAAAAAACTGAGATTAGTAAAGGCATTTAACTGACTTGATGAACTCAAGGCTGCCAAAATGCAATCAAAACATGATGCACAAGGTTACGAATTCCGTTAACCTAAATAAGAATCCAAGTGAACAAAAAAACTACACAGAAAATTTGGACACAAACAGGCTCTCTCTCCTTAGTGAAACGTATTGGATTCAAGAAAGAAGGATACACAAGGAATTTATACCGCCATAAATCCTATTCTAATTCTATAAGCCAATTGGCACTGCAAACGAGATCGTCCCGCTCAAATTTTTGAAAGAAAAAAAAATGATGAGAAATTTCACGGCCATAGACCAATTCTAGGAACTATGATCTATTCACCTTTTGTAATACTGAATCTGATTCTGCTCTAAATCACATTCTAAACTAACCACTTCAGAACATGCACTTTTTGTGTCATGTCGTTAGCAATACTTGTTATGTCTAAGTTTTGGCGTGTCGTTTTCTATGCTCCCTTGGCCTGAAGTCGGTCTCATTGTTTTTCAGCTCCACTTGGAGTCTCCTGCTGGAAAATAGAAATAACGTCAAACTTTCTAACATGGAAAATATAATGGGACCAAAGTGAGCAACTCACTCCTGTTGAAATAATATGCTTGAGAGCAGCAATAAGTTCTAAGAGATACTCAAAGGCAGACTTGTGCGGCTCCTGCATTGAAAACTATATTTATTCAGATCCTCTTAACATTTATATGGATGCAACGAGCAATAAAGGAGAGTTTCTTACAGGCAAGTACGAGGATAGAGGCAATCCTTCTACCACACTGCCTATAGGGGCCTTTAGAACTTGGACATCCTTGGTGCCACCTAAACTGTCTGGTAACTTAACACTCCAGGATGGAGGGTTAGGAATTCCCAATGCCTCAAAGTCGACACTAGAGCCCATCCACGCACCAGAAGTAGTTTGTGACGAAGAGAAGTCATTGTTTGTAGGCTGTGTATGCATACCAGTATTTTGAGATGACGAGGAATCATCGTTTGTAGGCTGTGTATGCATTTCCTAAGAGCACATTGACAAAATTTAGTGTCAATTCTATAGCTGTATTGACTTATTTGTCCAAGTTCTTTGAAGAAATTATGAAGAAAAAAGAAAACAAAAACGAAAAACACTCTATGGTAGCATCAGCCTATTCCACAGTCCACACTTGTATAAAGCCAGTTATTATATCATCTTCTGCCTCTAGCACTCACAATATCAAATAGCCGCCTTCGAATCTCCTCATCAGCTATATCTTTTATTCCCACCTTACTGTCCACGGTCTCTTCGTCAGCTCCATTAACCTGTATAATTTGCTACACAATTGAATCAAAAATCAGCTCGGCAGAAAAAAAGGACAAAATAAGACACAGAAAAACGTTCATGTTTAATCGCCATACCAGTTCAACAGGTTCACGAATTTCACGGTGACACTTGGTTGTAAGTTTAGCTCGTTTAGTAACAATCTTCGATACAATCTCTTTCATTCGTGACACCGATTGCGTCTGCTGTTCATCCATACCTTTACAAGGTATCTTACTCAAAATGTTATTGACATCCTTGCATGAACACACCTGGTCATTGTAGCGCAATAAGCCACACGAAACGATGCAAATAAATAAATAAGTAACAACCAATGTACAAAATCACTTACCATCTTGTCAATACTAGAAGAGAGTGTTTTTTTAAGGTCTTCCTTGGTAACCTGCGAAAATCATTAGCGAAATTAAATGAAAGAAAAAAAAAACTATAAGAAATTCATAGCTTCCTCTCTCTCTCTCTCTCTCTCTCTCTCTCACGCACCTTATCAACCCTGTTATCAACAACGCCACGAGCAATTTCTCTCATCATCATGAGAGAATGCAGTTGTTGGTCGTCTAAATTCACAAAAGACATTGCGTTTATGTCATCGACGATCTTCTTAGCCACATTCACCATTGCTTCTTTCCTGCTGTCCATATCTGCAGCCCGAAAAATACAACCCCATATCATCAATTGGAAGAATATATATACATACATACATACATACATATATATATATATATATATTGGCTAAAAATCACAGCTAAACATGAATTTCCCATGTAAAGTTGATGAATATCAAAACCAACAACACAATAACAATAATAACAATTAGTCAGATTAAGAAAATTTGTTATAAAACAAAAACACGCAAAACAAAGTTACAAATCCAAACGAGAAAAAGAACCATTTCATTCTATAACTAATCACTAAAATTTACCAATTCCCGAATTCTACAAGAAATGTCACAAGTGTTTGCGCTTTCAAGTTGAATAAGCAATGGGGTTTACAAGAAAATCATTTTCGAACATAAATAACCAAGATTGGGAAAAACAAAACCGAGAAAAAAACCAGAGCATAGAAAATTTTGAAGCAAATTGGTGTTTGGCAGATGAAAAAGGAAAATGCGGGAAAGCGATGGAGGAGGAGAGAGAGACGACAGACCTTTCGATGTCGTACAAATTCCAAAGGAAAGAAGAGACTATATGGAATTGGGAAGTCTGGTTATTGAACCGGAGATGGAAGAGACAGAGTTGGCTCTCAATTCTCAAACAAACAAACAGCGACTCTGATTTCTAGAGAGAGACCAAACGACTACAAACCCTAGATCGTTTTGATGCGTCTTCGAGGGAAAACGTCCAAACAGATAAGATAAAACTAAAACGGCGTCGTTAGAGGGCTTCTAAGAAGCGCGCCATTGGCTTTTGGGACGATACGAAACACGTAATTAAACTTTTTTTTTTTTTTTTGGTGGCAATTACTTTATTGTTTTCTCCCCAGAAAAAAAAATATATATATATATTTATTTATGTGTGTCGTATCGTGTGTACTCACATAATTATTTATTTATTTTTTTGGTGGTGGTGGTGGTTTGAATGGCTCAAAGAAAGCATTGTATTTCAATTGTGACAAAACGAATAATTTACTTTGCTAGAAGAAAAAAAAAACTTTACTTATTTAATCGTCAATTTCGATACAATAAACTGTCAATTTTCTTTATTTATACTAAAAAAAAAACTAATAATAAGTAATTTAATAGTGAATTTAGTTTGTGGATACTTAGGGCTAGCTCAAGTAGTTGAGTATGTGAACGTGTGAGCGTATAATTTAAGGTTCGAATTTTGGACTTTTCATTTTTTAATAATGGTAAAATTTATTTAAAAAAATGTTCAATCTACTTTAAAAATTGTTGATGTACTTCATCTATTATACTTTGCTTTATTTAGTACTTTCTTTTTTTTAAAAAAAAAATATTAATACCAATGTCAATATTAATTTTAACATTAGCACACATTTTATAAAACCGTAAAAGAATTTAATTAAAAAAAAAGATTGAAAAGTCAAATGATATAGAGGATTAAGAATGAGAATTGTTGACTAAAAAAAAAAAAGGTTATTGATTCCCTTTGGTGCCTCAGTTCACTGGTGCTTTCATTGAATCTTTTTTAGTGTCTACTTATTTAAAAGTTAAAATGGAACAATCTTAATTCTGTTTTTAAGAATAGAAATCTTCCCAATCTATTTACTAAAATATCATTTAGAAAATAAAAATAATTAACTTATAACATGCAAATTTAGACCATCTTCAATACATAGGTCAATATCAATACTATATTTATTATAAAAAAAAAGTTTTAAAATAGCAAATTTGTAATGCTCTATTTCATGCCAATGTTCTTTGTAATGTTATAGATATTTTTTATCATCATTTTTTTTTGTGTGTAAAATTTTATCATCATTATTTAGATGTGGATTTTTTAAAAAGAAATTTTTAGTATTTAAATAATTTAAAAGTGGCAACGTTACCATAATTAAATGAAAAGTAAAAGCACTAATTAATAGTAATAAAATGCCAAATTTGTCATTTGTTATTGCCATCAAGTTTAGTTTTGTCATAATATTGTATTGAAGAGTGATTTCTCTATGCAAATGCTAAATTTAACTTCGGCACATGAATTCAACGTCATATTGGTATTTTGGCATTCAGATTCGTTTGGTGTTTGAGTTGAGTTTGAGATGAAATGAAATTTTTAAATTTGAGTTGAGTTGACGTTTTAAAAAATAGTTATAAATTTTGTTGACTTTTCAGAAAAAAATAAAAATTAAGATGAAAAATTTGAGTTAAACTCATTCACCAAACATAGGCTAAGAATCAATGTTAGGTGGTGTAAGAATTGATATTCACTTTTTTTATTTTTTATTTATTTAATTTTTTATTTCATCCCCTATACTGTGTGCACTCTCTAAAACAGTATATTGGATGAGAAAAGGAATCACTCCTCCATTGCAAAATAAACGCTTCCTCACTATATTGGAAATGACTTTTAAGAAAAACTACCCTTAAAAATAAAAACGCGTCCACCCTTTTTCTTTCTAAGGATATTTTGGTCAAAATAAAGTGTTGGATCGATAAAAGTATTTGACATATATTAGAGTAATATGATGAGATAAAATGCATGACTTTGATTGTAGAGTATTTTTTCTAAATAAAAGCAAAATACATGGTATTAAAAGGTAAATTATCAAACTTCTAGTTTTCTTTTAATGGTGTTTTGAGGTCAAAATTATGTGTTGATTGAGATAAGATATACATTTGCATATTAAATGTAATATAATGATATAAAAATATAAAAATTCAAAATGCAGGGTATACTTTATGAACAAAAAAAATATAGGGTATAAAAATGTAAATAACCATACATATCAACCTAGATCTGTCACAAATATAATGTTGATTCCACTCAAAATAGATACCAAAAAATAAACGTTACTACAGTAGTCTTTTTCGTTAATTTTTAGAAGAATCCGTTAGGTAACATCACTTTTTAACCAAATTACTAACAGATGCCGTATAAAAATTAATGAAAATGACTATTGTAATACCATATTAATAGTTTAAGGTCATTCAAACTACAAAAATAGAACATGGACTAAAGTTACATAAACTTAAAAATTTAGGGACTAAATAGACAATTCACCTTTTTTTTTTTTTTTCTTTCTTTGTGTCTATATTTATTTATTTTAACACAAACAGTATTGATAAATGTAAAAGCAATATCCGACTATTTTTCCCTTCTTGATAAGGAGTGATATTATACGTATATTGCTCATGTTTATTTCTCACTACCAGTTTAGTTGAGATTATCCTTTATAAGTGCCACATTCCAAACCTACCAAAATAAACTAGAATAATTGAAAGGAAGAGTAGTTATACAACTGCGGTTTAAAAACCATTTTTTTTTTTTGTTTTTTTTGTTTCTAAAGATTTAATACCAAACTTGAAATATTGCTGAACACGTCACCAAAACCTTTTGTTTTCTTTTTTAGCTAATCAAAAGAAAAAGGAATCAATGGTGTCTTTCACGTCCTCGGGCTAACGCCACTAGTAGTCCAAGTGGAATGGAAGAAGAACAAATCCCATTTCTACCAAAATTTATGTTGTTACACCTGCATCATATGCTATGTTCTAGGATTTATTTTCTAGTTTTCAACAAAAGCTGAAGGGACTTTCGCTTTTCGTGGATTAAGGGCGGAAGGAGATTTATCATCCATAATTCAAGATATTATTGTATTAAATATGTTGCGAAAGCGACGCTCTTCTGGTCCTTATTAAACTGGTGGTCTTAACCCTTCAATGGAGCTCCAAATAGTCTAAGCTCGAAGACGAATCAGTTCTTCAATCGAGAATCAATTGACAAACTCGATCCCCGTTATAGTATTCCCTTGATGCAGTTGAATTGCAACGTCACCAACTGCCTGTAAAGCAAATTGATAGACAATTGAAAAACAGCAAAGTGAAAGTTAGTTAGTGCGAATAAGCCTTTTCGAAAATTCGTTTCCTGTGAAATATAGCAGACATGGAGCATGATTAGAACTTTTCCCACATCACAAACAGAGGAGCAAATATAAGCTCACACATTTCCCACGCCTTTGCTTTCAAGAACATTAAGGAAAAGTTCCCGTTGTGTGTAAACGCTAACTGGGTTGGATCTATTTCATGTCAATCCACAACGGAAGATTAAAGAACAGGTCATTTTTTACTTAACTCCAACTGTTAAATGATAACCTATTCAAAAGCAGGTCACTAAAAGGGTACTATTCGGGTCCAGCCCGCATATATCTTTAATTACTCATCTAAACATGAAGTATGTATTTGTTATAGCATTAAGAGCACGATATACACGCCAAAGGCCATACCTTAGACATGGATCTATAAGAATGTTCTGTAACTCCAGCCACATGAGGTGTGATTAAAACATTGTTGAACTTCAAAATTGGATCGTCGGGATCATATGGTTCTTTCCAAGCCACATCAATTCCCAAGCCTCCCAACTGGCCGGTCTGGAGGGAATCGTAAACAGATTCATAGTCTAAGAGACCCCCCCGGGCAATATTCACCAATAGGGCACCCTGAGATACACATCATGAATTTTTATTGTACGAAAAAAGTGGAGAAGCCCTAGCCAAAACTAAGCGAAACCAAAATATGGAATCATCCCACTAATAACATGAAGAGTACAAGTCTTTCTTTTTGCCTTTCACGTTCCAGAATCTCCTTACTTGTTAGAGTTATTAGTCAGTTTACATACACATAAGTTCAGCACAGTAAATAAGATTTCGTTACAATCTCAAATGTATGGAAACAAACCTTTCTCATTGAAGAGATAAATGACCTGTTCACAATTCCCACCTGAAAAACAAAACCATAAAACGAAAAAAAATAGAGTATCAGAAACTAAGCACAGAAATTATATTTCTGCAAACTGTTAAAGAATTTACTGATGAAGGCAGAGGACAAATGTCATTAGATATGACGAATATGATGTTTCCTAAGAATCGCTACCGAGACACAGTAACAAGGGTGTGACCTAAGGTGGTAAGTGGTAACTGAACTAAAAAAAAGATTCAACAAAAAGGAATGGAGATGGACATGAATAAAACATTCATATTGTACTGTGGATTTTGTTTTTCTTTGTTTTCACAGTTCTTATTATACGTATTGGAAATTCTGAATCTCACGCTCCAAAAATAAGACAACATAGTAGCTAATAAAATCTTACTGTTTCACTATTTAAGGACAAACAACAAACAACAATATCAGCCTTGCTTGCAAACTTGTAAATGTCTTCATGACTGCCCCTCTCGTCAACCAAAACATTGCCAACATCGCTTTGCCCTGGAAATAATGAAAACAACTCATAACCTTCGATAACTAAGGCCTCATTCCGCCAACTAGCTTATGGATCCGTACATACCATTAAACTGGAAAGAATCCTTCAAATGTGAAGTCCAGCTCCTTTTTGTAGCAATGATTTTTACACCAAATGGTCTCAAGCGTTTGGCCAACTCAATTCCGATGTTGCCAAATCCCAATATGAAGACCTGCACGAGCAATAACTTACTAATAAAACTCATGTTTGGTTCACTTTACAAGCACGGTAAGAACCAGTTACATTTGTACATATTTTTAATCGTCATTAAACTATAAATTTATTTATTTTTAGAGGGTGGGAAGGATGCTCTCTGTGTTTTGGCTCTGATGCTACAAGTTCCAACCATTCAGTTGCTAAAATCAAGTAAAGTTATAAAAATAAAATAAAAAAATAAAAAAACTTACATATAAGATATTATCTTTAATTTTTACATTAAAAGAAATCAAATCTAAAGAATCGTCTTAATCTTTCTTATAATCTCCTTTACCCAAGAATTTCCCAAGAAGGGAAATTGCCTAAATCTTTCTGAAACATTTGCCTAGCCAAAATTTGCCTTCTTTTTCTATCAAAATTCTTGTAATTTAAACATAGCTTATGTTTAAAAGATATATTTAAACAGATGGAAAAGGGGGGAAAAATTTATGCCACGTTCTTGGAGAGTGGTGCCAAATAACCCAGAAAAGTGAAACTCACAGTTTTTCCGAATAGTGTTTCACCAGTTGGCTCTCCAAGCTTTCTCTGCTTTATAGAAATTTGCATTTCATTCTGCACAATTACAACGTTAGAGAGAATTGAGCATACAAGAAAATTCATGAATTCACAGGCAATGGATTTGAAATTACATATTCATAAATCTTAAGTTGTGTTATGAGGTGCTAGTATGAGACGGACTTAAAAGCCAAACTTAATTCAAAAAAGCATTTCAATATCTTAAAGTGCATTGTTCCTTAGCTTTCACGGAATCTGATTTCCTAACAAAGTACCATGCACCGGATAATCATAATCATAATCATAAGAGCATCACCACCTTAAGGAAAAAATAAACAAAAAGACTGCTACATACTTGCTTTCGCAGAAGGCCTAGCAAGAGATATATAGCCATTTCTGCACATGAAGCTGCATTACCAGTTATATCACTCGGAATCCTAGCTACTCTTATTCCGCACTTAGTTGCAGCATCAATATCAACACCTTCATCAAATAAAAATGAACCAATAATTAGCTCGTAATCAAGATCCCCAAAGAAATCTCTAAGTTAAAACAGTTTGGCAACATGGAAAAGACCTTCAAGACCAACACCAAATTGCATTACTAGCTTCATTTGTTTTGCACGAGCAATAACGTGAGAATCCAGCTTCATCATTTTCACTACACAGATGTGGTAGTTTTCGATAACATTGGGCACATCATCAAGGGGAACCACGTCAACCTACAATACCCAAATGAAGACGCTAAAAGGAAGGTAAACGCTAAGAAACAGAGGAAAAAATTCTTCATACTTGGACGTTGCTCAACTCAAAATCAATCAAATTAGGCTTAGCATACATGAATTCACACCAAGAACAATAAAAAATACAAATAAGTACAGAAACAGATACAACAAACATTTCAAAGCAATTGGAAAAATTTTAGGGGACATGAACTTCCAAATTCATATGCCAGCTCCACAGGACACCCGAAAGCCATGGAAACAGAGTCATCTCCTTGTCACCACAACCAATGCAAGAATCTGTAGTGTCCAGAAACGCACAAGCTGACACTCGAACCCGGAACCACCGGTGCCAAATAAGAATCCAATGGGCATGAACATAACCAAATAGCATCAACAATAGTCATGGTTTATCTTAAATTGGCACGCTGAGGCATGGTTCAGGAGAAAACCATCTTTCACCACTTTCAAATGTGTAGAGCCTAACTAGAATTAGCATGCTGATAGACCTTATTAGATGGGCTGATTTTGGGGATTAGCGTTCAATGAAAAAACACAGAGTCTGACTGTGTGAGAGGCTCGAAGAATGTGATTCGAATGTACTATTCCGCTCTTTCAACATTGTCAAATTCTGCAGAGTCAATGTGGACGTAACTCCCACATTGAGGGTGAACCGCTACAAATCTTGCGTGTGCTTACTTATCTTTATTTATTTTATTGCTCTCGTTAGTTTAGGATAAGGACATATAAACCGTAACAACCATGGGCAAAGACCCCCCCCCCCCCCGCCCCCCACTCAAATCTTGAAAATTTTGATTTTACCCCTAATTTTGGTGTAAATCTCCGGTTGTTCCCCTACTCATCTTAGTTGTGCCCCCCACTTTAGAAGAAAAATTATTACTGTGCCCCCCCAAAATTTAGAATATATTATTATTCCTCATTTAATAAAAATTCATTACAAATTTTTTTATAATGCCCCACAGAAAAATTTTGCTGGCTTCGCCATTGGCAACAACCACGGTTTCAATTTATGGTGCCTTACGTCGGCACCACCACATGATGGTGTTCCATTCGTCCAAATAGCACATTGTGGCTAAATCCACATCAACGAAAGTACAAGCCCTAAAAATGTCTACGTAAAAGAGTTAAAAATTTGTCTGCTGTCAATGCAAATAACATATAAACCGAAACCGATTTTGTTCATTTTCGTTTCCAATGATAGAAACATAACAAAAATTCCTACATTTTTTTTTTTAGTAAATAACAAAAAGTTCTACATGATTCATCTTCCATCTATTCCTTCCATTTCTCTAGTTAAAAAAATAAAAATAAAAATAAAAATGCCCATAAACTACAAATGATTAATATCATATACAGTTCCATTAAAATACTATATTCAAATTGAAGAAGAAGAAAGGGATGAACACCTGAATTAAGGGGTAATCTTGCAAATACTGAATGGTGAAATTTTGAGAAGCAGGGAATTGTGGGCCGCAGAAGAGGACTCTGGTGATCTTCTCTTGATCGTTTCCTTCCATTGTTGCTGCACAGATTTGATCGGCGAACCTCACGAGGCTCTTCAGGTTCAGTGCAGCTTCAGAGAAGATACTCTTGTCTCTTGGTTTGTTTTAATGAGTGGAAACGCACAAGCGACTGACGAAAGTAATGGAGGGTCACTTTCGATTTTAGTCCCTGAATTCTTAGTACTGTCTCATTTTTAACCCCTGCCTTAAAAAATATCGCATTGTGGCTCCAACCCCATCTCTTGGAAATTGCCTCAAAAGCTTCAGTTCCGGCAAAAACTCCTGCAAGAAAAGGAATTACAGTTGGGCAAACTTGGATTTGTCTCCCTTCAATTCCAATGAATTTTACTCTGCTCAACCTTACGATTACGATCCCCTTTTCCTCCCAGGCTTATCCTCATTCCATACCAACCACCGGAATCGTTTTCCATTCCGGAACCCGCCACCACCGTCTTCCTCCTCCTCGTCGTTTCTGTGATTTTGGTTTTGCTGGGAATTCCGAGCTTTCTCCAGCAATCAAACGACGCCGTTTTATTCCCATGGCCACTTCCATAGAGCTCCCGCTCCTTCCCTTCAGCCCCAACGAGGTTTCCCTTGGTGTTTTTTTTTTTTTTTTTTTTTTGAGCTTGTTTTTGCTTTTCCTGCCAATTTTTTGAATTTACGATTTGGTTGTACTCTGTAGTTTACTACTTCATATGTATTTCTTATATATATATATATATATATATATATATATATATATATATCAGGTTCTTGTTCCCTCAGAGAGTAAGACGCTGCATTTATATGAAGCAAGGTATCTGGCTCTTCTGGAGGAGGTAGTTGTTATTTCATGTCACACAGTTTTATATACAATTTCATTACATTATAATGTTGAAGTATATATACTATTATACAGATGTCTGTGTTTGAATATACACATATATTTTTATGAGATTGTAGGATCCCATTTAAGGTGTTTTCTTTGGAGAAGGCTCCAAGTTGTTTTAATAGCTTACTCATTGCTGCATTTAGTTTATGTTTCTTGTATGTCTCTTTCTTGTTATTTGCTAATTTACAGATGAGATGATTTCTTTCCTATAAATTTTGTTGATAACCGAATTCACATCTGTTCACGTATCTCATAAGTCATGACAGATGATAATTGTCTTGCACTTGCTCATATATTCCAATTTTGCAAGTATTTTTTACAAGGATTTCCTTACTCCAGCTTCTCCTAGGGATAGCTTGCTAATGAATGATCTACACTTGACAAGTAATTCGAAAATGTTTCTTTTTTTTTTTTTTTTATCAACTTTCTTTGATGCGGTTTGTACTGTTATCAATTTAGTGGTGTTTTAAGCCAAGAAAAACTTTAAATGGCTCAACTACTTTTATTTTTTGCAGTCATTAACGAAAAAGTCGAAGCTTTTTGTGCATTTTGTGTTGGATCCTATCATAGTCGACGATTCATCATCTGAACCGTCATTTGCAGCAAGATATGGTTGTCTAGTTTCTATCGAAAATGTAAGCTTCTAGAATTATATTATATACATATCTTATATTTCCAGGATTCAAATTGTATTCAATATTCTGCAGGTTGAAAGATTAGAAGTGGGAGCACTAGTTTCAATAAGAGGAGTCGGACGCGCCAAGATAGTGAAATTCATACAGGCAAGCAATAAGAAAAAACTTTTTTGTTTTTGTTTTATTAAAAAAATAAAGTAACTAAGAGAATAGTTCCAAAATTCTGCAATCTTCAACTGATATTAGCTATTATTTTTTCTGTTTAACACGTTTACATAAGATGTCCAACGTAACAAAATGATATCTTTGTCATCATGCAAATCTGTTTTTTCTTTTCCTAGATCATGCAGTCCATTTGGTACTCATTGTCGAATCCTAGGATTAGTCAAAGGTAAGCCTTTATGCTTCCAACTTCTTGAGTTGCCGAGTTCAGAAGTGGTTAATCTCTAACTAGAGATACACTTTTGCTTTTTTTTTTTTTTTTTTAATTTTCTATCTTTGTAAGAAAGCGATGAAGAAAACAGAACTGGAAAATTTTTTGCCGCTTAATGGATTTATTGTTATAACTACACATTCTCTATTTTCGTATTTTATCATTTATGCGATCTTCTCATTTTAACATTTCTTCATTTATTTATTGATTGTAACTCCTATGTGTTACTTTCTCCCATTATCCTACATACGTGATCTTAGAAATAGCTCTGATGCAATATGTTTGTTATGGTTGCATCACGCTCTCACAGGCAGATCCTTACTTGAAAGGTATAGTAGTACCAGAACAAGATACGGTTCCGGAGAGTTTAAGCCGATTGAGCTCAAAAATTACAGAAGTGAAGGAGGCTTTTCATAGCTTGAATAGCTTAGAGATCAAATTGAAGGTTTCTCTTTCACTCTCTCGTTTTTGTGTGTAGTTCTGTTTATACTCTCTCTCTTCCTTTCATTCTTGAGCAATTTGAAGATTTTATACTTAGGGAATTGCTATGCCTATGTGAACCAATTTGTATCAGCTTAACTTCCAAATCCTATTTTTGTCCTTCTGAAACTACAAAACTTTTTAAATTGAGCCAAATTGAAGCTGCAATTATCAATTTCGAATCCAACATGAAACAATCGTATACCATGTTACAAATCAAGTGATTGACCAGCATGCTCGTTCATGCTTTTTTATTGACAAGAAAAAAACTGATGACTGATGTTTGGAGATACTCTGCTTTCCGGTTGCTGAAAGTGGTTTTTGCACGAGAAACCTTTGCTCTGGAATGAAAAGAGGTTTTGTTAAAGAAAGTGGTTTTTGCACGAGAAACCTTTGCTCAGGACTGAAAAGAGGTGTTGTTAAAGAAACATTGGCTATTTCACTTTGAACTTGATGGAACCCTTTTTCAGAAGGAAAAATAAATTAATAAATTCGTGCAGCCCTAAATCATTTGATGATGTGGTTCTTGTTTTCTCTTTTCAACGTAAAATAGTGTGATTAAGGCTGTATTGACCTGTTTCCTTTGTTATTATTGTTAGTATCCTAATTGCACCATTTCATGGCATATTTAGGGATAGTTTGCTTATTGATCTCATGTTATTAGGCCCCGAAGGAGGCATTGTTGCAGACTCATACGGCCAACTCTCTTGCTTGGGCCGAAAAAGAGCCATCGTTGGATTGTGATTCAGCTTTCATTCCATCCTTGTTTGAGCGTGTATCTTTTGCAGGTTTTCAACCCGTGTCAGGCAATTTTCTCTTCTCCATCTTTAGTTCTTGTTTGTAATGTACAAATCCGACTGCATCTGTAAAATTATATACATTAATGTTTTTCTCCTCCAAACCCCCCCCACACACACACCCCCCCGCGTCTTCAACTAGAAAAGCGTGCTCTCATACTGAGTTTGCTTTGGACAGTTTTATCATTGTATCTGTATGGGAAATGCACCATATAATACATATGTAGACTGTTTCATCATTCCTTTGCCATGCATGAACAATCCTTGGGCATATATTATTTTTCCCAAGTGCATGCCTCTAGTTTGATTTCAAGAGTACCAAATTTTTGTTGGACTTGCAATGCCTTTCTAATTGGTATGAATTTCGACTGTGAACTGATCTCGGTGTGCTACTTTCGACAGGATCAACGGAATCAGAACTGCTGAAGTTACAAAGTAAGAAGTTAAGGGCTATGGAACTTAAAGACACACTTAAAAGACTAGATGAATTGCTAGAGTTAAACAGAGAGAACATTTCCATAGTTGCGGCCAAGCTCGCTATACAATCATTGGAGATGCAGTGATGAATATAGGATTTTGAATTAGGCCTCTACCGATTCCTCAGGTGAAGTCATAGAATGAAAGAGAGGAAATTTATTTTTTTCAATTGTAATTAGTGCTTCGGAAATGTACAAATTTTGTAATGTCTAAATTGTGGATCAGATCAGAGCATAAAATCCACCAACACCAAAATCTTCAAGTTGAGAGAAATTCCATTGTTCGGTGCAGCACTGCTATTTATGTTTCAAAGTTGAAGTCATTACCACAAAAAAAAAAAAAAAAAAAAAAAAAAAAAAAAAAAAACCTCCAAATTTAAATCCCTTGAATTTCTATAAAAATTTAAGGTTATTTTTGTAGTTATAAAGATTTTAATATAAATTAACTTGTCATTGTAATAGTATCAAAGTACGAAATAAGGGATATTATTGTTAACGGATTAAAATTTGAGATATATAAATATTAATTTTTAAAGTTTCAGAAGGACTAACTTACAAGAATATTAAAATTGGGTAGAGTCAATTTAATTCACCAAAAGAACAAATATGATACCATTTTATAGTTCAAAGTGTATTTATATCATTTTTTAAAAGTCACGGAGCAAAGTTAAAAGTACACAAATATCAGGAAGTAAAAATGCAGCTTGTCCTAAAACTAAAAATCCTTTTTTAGTCATGAGATATTTTATTTTTTTGACAGGGGGGTTGTGTGGGTCCATATTTCAGCCCGGAATGCAACACGGGATATTTTTAGAGGCCAGCATTTGGTTTGAAACAGTACAGGAAAATGAAAAGATTATCTCATTCGACCTATTACTACAGAAACCAAAAATATGCAGAGCTAGATTTTCCCATTTTTGTGGTTAACTTAAATAAAGAGCCGTTGAGAGAAGACAATGGGTTTAGCTTCAACAACCACAACTCCTTTCTTTTGCTCTACTAGTCCTCGTCTCTCTTTTGGAAGGCCAACTGATCTGCCATTTCAGTTCCTCTCAAGTTTTCATTCCTCTTCTTCTTCTGTACGTTCTTCCTTTTTTATGTACTCCCTTCTTTAACCATTAATCCATTTATATTTGCAGAAACAGTTTGGAATTCTGAATTTGTTTCCTTTTATTACGAATTGATTACTTTAGATTTTTAAGCTATCTACGAGCTTGTTTTCTGGGTCATCACCTCTCTCGTAAAACCCATTTCAGCTTCTTAGTCAAGTCACCTTTAAGCATCCAAAATTTGCAATAATAATACTAGTAATAATAATAATAATAATAAATTTGCAATAATAATAATAATAATAATAATAATAATAAGATACAACATTTAAATTATTTTGTTCTGAAAATTACTTTGTGGTTTTGTTGATTCTTAACTGCCATGTAATAAGACACAACATTTAATTTATATTCTAAAAAATTTTTCATGATTTTGAGTACTGGCGAAATTCCTTTTCTTTTCCCTGCAAATACACACACTCACACACACACACACACGTACACATATGGGGCATGTTTTGCAGAGCTTCCTATAAGCTCTTTGTGACCAAAAGCTGTAGACTTCCTGAAACAACTCTTCTAAATAAACTTTAAAAATTATACAAGAGTTTAAGTTAGACGTTATAAACTTTATTTAAACTTTTAATTACTTATAGAAAACTTTAAAATCATTTTTGACTTCAAAATCTCTTTTAAAAGTGTGTTTCCTAAATACTTATTGAAAATCAATAGCTTTTGCTTCTTTTCTTCTATCGACTAAAAGCAAAAGCTTTGTTGAACGGACCTATGTATGTAGCGTTTAGTAGTCTGTTTTGGGAGGGGCTCTTGTACTTCAGCAAAGTATGTTATACACAATAGCAAATATTAGATTGACATGTTATCATCAAGTTTTTCTTTCGACTCTAGATTTTACTAGGAAAAGAGTTCTGTTTGAGCTTCTCTAGAGTACTTGGATGTAAATTAATCTGCTAACAAAATTGACAAAAAAAAAAAAAAAGGAAAAAAAATCAGCTCTATTCTTCACTAACTCTGTTTTATGTATATATGTGTGTGTGTATTTTTCGATGCTATTTACCGAGATAATTTTTAAGAGTTGAGAGAACAAACTGTCACTACTTAAAAAGTTACAGGGACCATTAGCACCTAGAACCTTATAAATTAGCGCATGTTCTTGTGCATATATCTTCTGTGTTTCCATTGAAAAAAAACTTTTAGAGAAAAGAAATCTTATAATCTTGTGAAGCATTGGACTCTCATCCTTCGCGAGATGAATCTATTGTTCTATGTTATAAAGAAGTGCCAACTTGACTGTAAAGCTTCAGTTCTCTACAGAGAAAATGCAAGTTAAACCTTAAGAGATCGGATGCAAAGAATATAGCCCGAAAAATAAATTGCAGCTTGCTAAAAGTGGAAGATGGTTTAGAAGACGACGCATGTGAGTTGGTCAGCGGAGTAGAACTTTCAATTGGTGAAGGTGTTGATGAAATCCGCGCTTACCTCTTGACAGCAGTAAAGAACAATAATGGAACTGGGATTCTGCTCTTGTCTGATGTTTATGGATTTGAAGATCCAGCAACAAGAGATTTTGCGTATCGTGTTGCTTGCAATGGTTACAAGTAAGTAATATTACTTAATCTTGTAAAGATCTTACAATAAATGATTCATGATTCTTGATTCTTTACTATAAAATGCAGTGTTCTAGTTCCAGACCTGTTCCGTGGAGATCCATGGGCAAAGCATCGACCAAAGGAGATGTTTGAACAATGGATCGCGAAACACGACCCCGAGAGGGTTGTGAACGACGTTGCCACATCAACAAACTGGATGGTGAATGAATTTGTAGCTGCCGGGATCTCAAAGAAGCTTGGCCTGATAGGATTTTGTTATGGGGGTGGCAAAGTCATCGATGTGCTGGCTCGAGATGAGGGCACCTATTTTGGCATTGGGGTCTCCTTTTACGGCACAAGGATGAAACCGACTTTAGCCTCTAATGTTAAGGTACCTGTTCTGTTTATTTCGGGGGACGATGATCGTCTTTGTCCGGTAAGTTTGCTTGAGAATGTTGAGAAGAAAATAGGCAGAGGCTCTAGGATCGCAATTTTCAAGGGTCGGGGTCATGGCTTTGCACACCGGCCTCAATCTCCTGAGGAAGATGAAGATGCAGAGCAGGCTTTTTTCATGACTAGAAACTGGCTATATGATGGTTTGCTTGCAATGAACTAAATTGTATAACACTCGTGTATATTCCTTATGAAGTTGTCTATTAATGACTTTGACAATCTTGTTTTCTCATCTTTTTTTCGGGTGTAGGGGACTTTTGACATGTATTATGGTGGTGGTTTTAAGGTCAAGAACATCTCCAAAATCATTATGGAACTAAATCTCTTGCTGGGCTAGCTCTGTGTGGATCCCTATTGTTTTTATTAGTAAGATTTGGACCCCGCACTTTTGTTAGTCTGTAATGACATCTCACGTCAATTTATGTCCTAGAATCTATCGACATGGATCAGAACTTCTTGACTGGCTTTTGAAAGTACACATTTTACCAGGTAAGCCAAAATTCTATTGTTCGAGAAAGAAAAATTACTGGAGTTGCTTCTAGAGATGAACAACAGGTAACCTAGGTTACCTTCCATTTCTTTGTGGATTTGCTTCAGACGAACACGGGCTTTCAGAAGGCAAAACCCGACTTTTCTTGTAGCATCACATAAAGGGCAGAACAAAAGGAAACTATCAGGGTCACAATGGTGATTGAAAAGAGTGGAGAGATCAATAGAGAGATCAATAATCATCTTTCTGCAGTAGTGCGGAATCCTTACTCTCTTTTTTTTCCCTCCAAAAAAATAAGAGTAAGGATTCCAAGAAACATGAGAACTTAAGTGATGGAAGAGAAGAGTGAAACTTCATCGGACAAGTAAATGAATGCAGGAAACGAGTAATAAAGACGAGGTATATAAAGGTCCCCTCTAATTGGTCGAGTTACGTCCTCTTTGGGTGCTAGTGTGTTCACTACGATAAGGAAATCAAGTACAAAAGGAGCTTCGAAAAGCTTAATTACAAACAACAATTAAACAAGAAGTTTCTCAAAGAGTTTCGAAGAGAAAATCGCGAAGATTGGGCGTAATTGTTTGTCCTTCATCAACTGGAATACTCTCTTTTATAGCTGCAGCTTCTTTGATGCCTAGTTTCCTTATATGGATAGGTCATGTATGTTAAAGTCACGTGTTCTCCTTAGTGCTTGATTGATAGTCAATTTTACTAGGGAAGTCAAATCTTGGCCTAATCTTCATAATTTTCTGAATATGAAGCTTTTCAGATTTCTTGGGGAGCAATCAAACTGATCGTCTTGGGCAGTCATTCGTTGACACTGAGAGGTTGCAGTCGTTTTTGAGCCATAATGTAAATCAAGTACCAGTGCTTGTCATGTGAAGCTGGTATGAAGCTTTTACCACTTAATTGGATGTTCTTACTACTAGGAACCACAAAAGGTGTAGAAAACATAATGGTAACAATAACAGCAACTCTACAAGAAGTTGTTTCCTTCATCCATTTCTCCCCTTCTTTCATGAGTAAATCTAGAAAATATTCCCTCAGTTTCAGATAAATCCCACTTTTGTCCTTGAGTTTTTGAAAACTAAGAATATCCCCTGTATTTTCCAAACCATCCAATAACCATCCTCTCTTTTGACTTTTTTGGCTTACTTTGTTTAAGATGGCCAAACTGCCCTTAGTACACATATGTAATTTGAGTTGGTTATAACAACTCTCAAACACATTTGTTGGAGTCACCGTCTTTCATTAACGTTTAATGAGTGACGGATCTAGAATTTTATCCTAGAGAGGGCACAAACAGGATAAGATTTTTAAATTTTTTGTTCTCAAAAGAATTTTTACTCTTTTTTTTTCATGTTTATTAACATATAATAATAATTAGATATTTTATTTATATTTTCAAAAACATTGTAAAATGTGTTCTTTAACTTTTATATCTCAAATGTTAGTCTTACGACTCAATAGAAAAGTTTTTAGCCCTTGATCTGTTGTAAGTCGTTTGTAATTATTTAGTTGAAAATTAATTTTTAGTTTTATTTATTTTATTAATGAATAAAAACTTACAAACACCAATACTTTAATTGTTGATAATTTTAAAGTTAATAAATATTTTAAAAACAAACTAAAGTTTTAACAGAAAATTAGGAAATAGATGAAGAAATTGGGAGAAAAAATTAAACAAAATTTTAGTTTTGGTATGAAAACATAAGAAAAAATCTAACACTTTAAGAAAAAACTTTTGAATAGAGATAAACTACAAACATTCAAAAAATTGTGGGGTTTAATTTGGAATTAAAAAAATTGATGGGACGTTCTAACCTTTAATGATATGTCATGTCAAAAAAACCGATGAAAGTAGACGGAGGAGGCTTTTGAACTATTTTGTATAGATCACGGGATATTTTGAACAGTTCCAAAAGATCGGGTTGCATACTGAAAAAGTACATAATATAAGGGCAATTATGAAATTAACCCCACATATAATATTGTGCAATTATTTGTATCGTAGTTAAGGAGGCACACAAAGCCCAGAGGTCAAGAGACCGAAGAGAGTCAACCCATGTCCTTGACATCGTAGTCTTCACGGTTTGGAACACCAAAACACAATACCCCAAAAACAAAAACAAAAAACGAAAAAAGAAAAAATCACTCGAGAAAGTTAGGCACTTAGCTTTTATCAGTGAAAGAACAAATACAAAAGGGTTTCCTCGGATTTCACGGTTTCTTTTTAAGCTCTGTGTTTACCAGTTCAGACTCTTTCTTTCACACCCCAACTCAGAAATTTGATCAGGTATGACGAGAACGAAATCAGCCCCTGATCGCCATTTTTTTTTCTCTCTATTTCTCTCTCTTTTTTTTTTTTTTTAAAGAAATAGAGAGAAAAAAAAAATGGCGATCAGGGGCTGATAACTGATCGCATCCCTCTGTTTGTTTGGGTCTCTTTTTTATTTTTTTTATTTTTTTTATTTTGCTGATATAATCGGAATGTTGAGTTGTTTAATGGGTTTCATCTTATTGTTCTGTAAAATTCTTGTTTCAGCCATTCATTTGACAATGGCAATCAGATTAGGTTTTCTTTGCTTTTACATTGACCTCTTGGCTCTTGACTGCTCTTTTTATTGCTTTTTCAATTTTGGCTCAAAAAGGGGTTTTATATATATATATATATATATATATGTATATATATGTTTGAGGCGTTATTATGTCCCCCCCCCCCCCCCCACAATTTTTAGAAAAATTAAAAGTGATAAAAGGGAATTGCATGTAATCAGTTATTTTTTTCTATAGGAATCTGATAACTTGGTTGGTATGTTTGGGGTCCTCAATTTCAGATGACTTTGTTTGTTTTTATCGAAATTGAATTACTTGCATCTCTAGCAAACACACAAATTTGTTTGTTTCTTTGCTTACTTTGCCATTTTGTGTTTCTGATGCGGAACAATAATCGAATATCATTTAGTTTTTGCTTAATTAGAAAATTATATTATCAGGATAGTTTTCCATTATCGAATTTCTTATTTTATGTTGGGTTAGTTTACTATTTTGTTATTTTGTTTGCCTATAAAATCGTAGTGTGTAGATTTATTTTTTTTTTTTTTTTTTGTTGAAACTAGGGTGCGATGGATTCGAACTCTATACCTTTAGGTGGAGTCAGTTGTGGTATTACTGCTAAATTATGCATGCAACCATAGTGTGTGGTGTTATTTGAGATAATAGTTAATGAATGATTATTTAGATTGTTTATTGAGTTTCAAATTTTTAAACATTGTCGGTTTTATGTATAGGTTGAAGAACATAAATTAGGAAGACATGATGTCAAAGTCAATGAATGATTATTGAGATTATTAAGTTTCAAATTTTGAGACATTGTCAGTTTTATGTATAGGTTGAAGAACATAAATTACGAAGACATGTTGTCAAAGGCAATGGAAAACAAAAAGGCAAGCTTGTTAAGATCAGCAGAAGAAAGAGCATTCAGCAAAAGGAGAGAGGAAGAGAGAAGAAAACAACAGGAAACCGATCTAGTGCCTTACATTCCGAAAGATTGCGTCTCAAACATCCTTGTACGACTTCCTCTTGATGCTCTTCAAAGGTCGAGGTTTGTTTGTAAGCTATGGTACAACGTAATTAATGATGCCAAATTCGTTGATGCCTATCTCCGACGCTCCGAAACTGTTTTACTATTTCTTTCATCATTTTGTAAACAGTTTTCCGACTCTAGGATGGTATCAATTCTCCCTGAGAATCCGAATGCCGTTTCAGTTGAAGCAAAGCTCCACCACCCAAATTCCGCCATTGTTTTCGATAAACTGCTTGTTAACCGAGCTTCAAAGTTCAGCATCCAGTTTTTAGAATTTAAGGATGGGAAGTGCCAGACCGGAGAGTACAACATAAGCTGTTTGGGCAAAATCAGAGCTACCTGCAACGGCCTAATCTTGCTCGATGACAAAATGAAGAAAGGAGGACTTGTAGTCGTGAATCCAGTGACTAGAAAGTTGATGCCTCTTCCACGTGGTACTCTTTCTTCTCTACACGATGAATCCTATGGCTTTGCTCTAAGCGCTGTTACCGGTGAGTATAAAGTAATGCACTTATTTCGGGATTACCTGGGATACGTCAGTTGTGAGATTCTAAATGTTGGAAGGAGATCATGGAGAGAGGTCGATGGTCCTTCTTTCGGACTCCGTTGGTTCGGATATGACCCTGTCTTCGCTATCGGAGCTTTGCATTGGATTCCTGAAATTGACCATAGTGATTACATCGTGTCCGTAGAAGTGGAGAACGAAAAGTTTCACAAGACATCACTCCCAAAGAGTTGCAGAACTTATGATCGCATTGTCGAGATGGGTGGCTTCTTAGGCTTTGTAACTCATAATTACGAGTTCAACCAAATAGATGTCTGGATCTTGAAAAGTTTGCTCGGGGATGTCTGGACGAAGCACCATAGCATAATTACAGGCTGTATACTTGACATGATTCCCCTCTGTAGTTTAAGAATCAAGGGAGAATTGGTTTTTAAGCGAGATGAAGACGACTCAATTTATGTTTATAACTTCCAATCCGAACAGATGACAATGGTTGAAATGGTGAACAATTGCCATCCTTTCGCAGTTTCGTACCTCCCTCATGTCAACAGCCATGTCTCTTGGTAAAAACACCAATGGAAAATAAAGGCTTGGGAGATTGATAACAAGCTTCCTCGGGTGAGTACAAGTTCGTCAAGTATATCATATGGCATGGAAACCATAGAGTCAGAAAGTTTGAACTTCTCTGTTCTCTTTTCTTGGGTCTCTCTCTCTCTCTCTCTCTATATATATATATATAAATATATATATATGGCTTTGGTGTAATTTGTGGCGTGTCTATATGTAAATATGCAGTATTTAGAATAATGTACTTCATTTCTGTTGCAAATTCGGCAATAGTTGATTGGTTTTTCCACACCCGCCCCCACCACCACCACACCCCCCCCCCCCCCCTCCCCCCCCAAAAAAAAAAAAAATTTAATTGGGTTAGAAGAGATAAGTGTTCCTAAATAAAGAAAAACTAGGTGCAGGTTGTTTTTGCTGCTGTTTACTTAGGGCTGTTCAGGAAGAGCAGGGAATCGACCTTAACTGCCCCCACCAAAATGAAACCTGTCACAAACCGATGCTGCCAGGTTCAAAGCCAAATTGATCAAACTTCTATTTTGGACGGTTTCAGTTTTAAATTTTGAAGGTTTGGTTCAAACCGGACCAAACCAAACTGAACCATCCTCTTGGAAAAGAGAGAGAGAGAGAAACCGAGGTCGGGAGTGGGGGGGGGGGGCGGCGAATGGAGGCAAAATGGGGGGGACCCAGTCGCAGGGTGGGGGCGAACGGCGATGGGAGGGGGGCGGTGAAACCGAGAGAGGAATGGGGGGCAACCCAGTTGGGGGAGGGGGAGGGGGAGGGGGAGGGGGGGGGGGGGGTGCGGGCGCCAGATTGAGAGAGAGAGATAGAGAGAGAGAGAGAAGGGTGGTGGGTGAAATTGAGGGGGGGGGGGGGAGTATAGGGTATTTTAGTCATTTTATTATAAAAATAATCATTTCAGTAAGATTTCGTTAAAAATTCAACGATTTTGGACGAAAATGACCATAACGGCCAAAAAATTAGAGTTTAGGGTCATCTCAGAAAAAAAGAAAAAAAAAACAGGGATCAAACCGTCGCCTTTGAAAGAGTTCAGGGATTATTTAGGTCAATTATTCTTTAAAATAAAGCAATACCTGGCAACATCTATACATCATATATTATAATATAAAAGCAAAAATTACAAGTATTCTAAATAATCATTTCAGTAAGATTCCGTTAAAAATTCAACGGTTTTGGACGAAAATGACCATAACGGCCAAAAAATTAGAGTTTAGGGTCATCTCAGAAAAAAAGAAAAAAAGAAAAAAAGAAAAAACAGGGACCAAACCGTCGCCTTTGAAAGAGTTCAGGGACTATTTAGGTCAATTACTCTTTAAAATAAAGCAATACCTGGCAACATCTATACATCATATATTATAATACAAAAGCAAAAATTACAAGTATTCTAATATGTGCCCCTTCAACTATCGGGTCATTCCCATTTTGTTTTTCAAACTTTAAAAACTCTCACTTTATCCTCAAATTTTGAATCAATCCCACTTAATACAATATGGAAACAAGGGGATAATTGTGGTCACATGATTTTTCTATTAGAATTTCTGTTAAAAATTAATAGAAAGACCGTGTGATCTCACTCAATTCCTCATTTTTCTCTTTGTTTTCAATAGAAATTTTAACAAAATGGTGTAACCAATTCACAATTTGACGGACAAAGTTGGAGTTTCTTTGCAGTCTATTTTCCGCTCGCCTTCCGTGTTGCAATGAAGTCATTTTCGATTGGCTTGAGATTTCTTTTGCTTCTTGGCTTTTGTGCTTTAAATTTTCATTGGCTATTGACTTTATATGGTTAGTTTTGGTTTAAAATGACAGATATCAGGTTGAATGACAATATTATTACTGAAAAGAATACAAATTTGCAAAGAATATAAACAGAGAGTAAACATTATGTAAAACAATTATAGTATGATGTTAAGATGCATGAATGCATAGTTATCAGAAAACCCAATAACATAACACCCCTACTAGGATCAAATACAGTAACTAGGAATGACAAGTCTCCCTTAGGTGATCAAGTCATTCCCTTACCATGTCTTGACCTACTCGATTTAAGCCCCCCATTTGGTTAGTCGGTTTGAGCTGTAATCAAGTTCATTTCAAACTAAAATGTAATTTTTTATCTCAATTTTTGTCTATTTCTGAAAAAGTTTTTGTCTTTTTCTGAAAAAGTTTTTGTCTTTTCTGAAAATTCAATAAAAATTTTCAACTCAAACTTAAAATTTTCAAACTCAACTCATTTAGTCAGTTTGAGCTGAAATTTTTAAGTTGGAGTTGTTGACTCAAAAATTAGTTAAGAAGTTAATTGATTTTTTAGAGAAAGACAAAAACTTGGTTGAAATTTTCTTGTTGGAGTTGGTGAACCAAACAAACCAAGTTCATAGACATTTTTTATTTTTATTTTTTTTTTATCAATGTTAACTAAAGATTAAACATCCATATGGATAGGAAAAATTCCAGCAAAAAAAAAAAAAAAAAAAAAACATGGACAGGAAAAAGTGTGCAAAATTTATAGGAATAAAGTGTGTTAAATGTCTACCATGAGCCAAGATGACTTTTCAATCAGCAATCTAGTCGGCTACCTCTGTTTAAAACAGGGCCTTTGCAAATATGGGATTAAAATGGCTATCATGTTGCAACACTATACTCCAAAGAGAAAATATTATAAGGATAGCCTCATTCATTAATGAATATTTTAGTTTTCTCCAAAATACCCTTTACAAGTAAAAAATAAAAATAAAGGAAAATAAAATAAAAGAACTATCTTCTCCTAAAAAAAAAAAACTCATATTGTTGAAGAAATCCCCTCCCATTGTTAAAGAAAAGAAAATGTCATCTCCTTCACCATCATTTTTCATCTCCATCATCCCCATCAAAACGACCATCCTTGTATTCGGGTTAACATCTTGCACTGTTTTCACATTCCGAGCATCGATTTCCAGCCACAAGGAGAGGAGAGGAAGTACTAAAAGTTTGTAAAATATCTAAAATTTTAGTAAGTTCATCTCAAACCTCTAATTTTTTATTTAAATCGTTTTCGAAATTGTTCAAAGGTTGGGCATTCATGTTTAGGGAGTTTAATATAGAAAAACAACAATGATTCAACCTATTTTGCACTAATTTTTGGCTTGTAAAATCTGTAAATTTATAAAATCCCATCATAAGAATAGTACAGTGACCAGACCGGACCAGCTTGACCGGCCGGACCTAATTGACCGGTCTGGTGGTTTTGGGGACGGTTTGGTAGTTTTGAACTAGTCTTCAATTTTTCTTTTTTTTTTTTTAATTCTTTCATAACAATCTTTTTTGTTTTTCTTATTTTTATTTTAAAGGAAAATGAGTGAAATTGTCATTTATTTTCGATATGATGGAGAATGGAAGGAGAAAGATGACGGGTCATATAAATGGTACAAAAGGAATAAGGAAACCAAGAGTATAGTACTATTAGATGATCTTGATAAGGTGAAATATTTCAAACTTATTGATTGCATATTTAAAAGGCTTCATATGGACCAAAAAAAGTACAAAATTAAAATAAGTTACATTCCTTTGTGTACAATATCGTCATGTCCTAAAATCATTTTGGATGATTTTGATGCTAAGTGTTATCTTTTAGACTTTGTAAAACGTCACAACGTAGAAGTATGCTACACGTTGAGCTCATGAAAAAGGTTGAAAGTAGTGATAACAATGACAAAGTAGCACTTGAAGTTGAAGGAGATGGAGGATGCAATATGGAAAATGATGGAAATATTCGAGATGAGTACTTCGACGTTAACATGGAGGCACCAATGGTTTATGATGCTACATCTACAACAGGCTGTGAAGGTGATATTTTAGACGTGCCTACCTTGGAGGAACGCCCTAACTAGCAACAATGGCATCAGTCCCAAGCAATAGATGACACTTCTGTGTCTTTTAGTTTTGATGATTGTATGGGTATTGCAGTTGGTCAGGAATTTGAAAGCAAGAACGAGGTGAATAACTTGATAATCAATGCTTCGTTGAAAGCTTGTTTTAATTATAAAATAGTCAAGTCAACCACAAAGTTGTTTGTGGTGAAATGTACAGTTCCAGATTGCAAGTAGGCACTACGAGCTATGCGGATCACGAACTCAGATCGTTTCTCTCTCCGAACATATTATAATACTCATACTTGCTCTGCTAATTCGGTGGATAAAAGAAACAGACATGCAACTGCATATTTAGTTTCAGATATGTTAAAAAAGGAGTTTCCAGGCCAGCTTGAGACACCTATCCCAAAAAGAGTAATAGACATGATGAAAAATCATGGCGTGTCAATATCCTACTTCAAAACTTGCAGGGGCAAACAAAAACCAACAAATAATGTTAGGGGTACACCAGAGGTCAGTTTTGAGATTCTTCATAGCTATTTACACATGATAAAGTTAATGAACTCCGGCACAGTGACACACTTGGTAGTAGACAAAGATCAAAGGTTAAAGTACCTTTTCATTGCGTTGGGTGCGTGCATCAAGGGATTTAAAGCAATGAGAAAGGTAATTGCGGTTGATGGAACCTTTTTGAAGACCAAATACAAGGGAACAATGATCATCGCCACCGCCCAAGATGGCAACTACTATCAATATCCTCTTGCTTGGGGACTGATTGACTCGAAGAATGACAACTCATGGAAATGGTTTATGACGAAACTTGAGGAGCTCATACTCGATGATGAAGAACTGGTCATGATTTCTAATATGCACTAAAGCATCCGCAATGCAGTTGAAAAGGTATATAAAAAGTCTCACCATGGATTTTGTGCATGGCACCTCTCTCAAAATATCAAATCATGTATTCACCTAGGATCTCGTGTTAGAGCCTGAAAGGGTATAGGCAAGGTCAAGATTAAAGATACCGTCGCAAGTAAGTTCATGAAAGTCGCTGCGGCATATTCTGAGCACGAGTTTAACCGACTCTATGATGACCTAAAGAATAGATATCCTACTGCCACAGAATATCTTGATGATTATGTAGATGTCAGAAAATGGGCTAGGTGCCACTTCATAGAATCACGTTATAACATCTTCACTACCAACGGTGTCGAGAGTATTAACAGTGTGTTAAAGAAGGCAAGAACATATCATTTGTTGCCCTTGATTGATTCAATTGTAGAGAAAATCTCTGAATGGTTCAACAATCACCGTAAGGAGTCGAGTCTTGGATCTTCCTCACAATGCTTAACTCCAATGGTGGAGAAAACATTGCATACAAGATACAAATAGTCCACAATCTTGACTGCGAAAGAACTAAACAGTACTACACTTGAGTATTATGTCACATGATCAAATGGCAGTTTCTTGGTTGATCTAGGAAGGGGAACCTATACATGTAAAGCATTTGATATCGACAAAATTTCTTGTGTCCATGCCCTTACAGCATTCCCAGGAGGTAAGGATAAAATGCATGATTTATGCTCAAAATACTATCTAAAGGAGCTATGGGCATTGGCTTATGTCCAAACCATGTATCCCGTCCCGAGCTCATCAGAGTGGGTTATCCCAGATGACATAAGGACTGCGAAGGTATTGCCTCCTGATTTCACAATAAGATGTGGGAGGCTTCAACAAACCAGATTTCCTCCTATTAGAGAACATCGGAAAGGCAAAAACAAGCGATCATGTCAAGCAACTTTTCATGAGAGCTCAGAATTGACAACCCCTTTTGAATATATTTGATCGAAGTAGATTTTCATAAAAATATGATCGTGTTTTTATTTTTAACTTTTACTAAAGATTTTGGACTATATCTCTTGTATTAGCAGTTGAATTATGTTTGTAGTGATGAACTGTGTTTTGGATATTATAGTGGCTGAAATCATTTTAATTCTTTTTGCAGGGTCCTTAGTGTTAGTATTTGATTAAAATAAGTCAACATATTGTCGATTTTTTATTTGAATAAATTTTACTTTCTTATATTTATATTTAAATAATGTAAAAATACTTTAGTGTCATGACCGAAAAGACCAACCGCCCTTCAATGTAAATAAATACCGGATCCACCTGACCACTCAGGCCAGTGTGGCAGGTTCGGAAAATCAGTTAAGAAAGCATCATATCACTTTGGTTTCATGACCTGCAAAACCGACAACCGGTCCAGCTAAAAAAAATTACCTGGTCTGGGAGACTTGGAATAATAATAAAGAATGCAAAAGTGTTTGGTGTCATGACCTGAAAGACCGGCAACCATTCTATATAAATAAATACCGAACCCACCTGCATGAACAAGGCCGGTTTGGAAAACAAGTTACACAATGATCATTTCACTCTGGTGTCATGACCGGCAAGACCGACAAACCTTTCATATAAATAAATACTAAACTCACCTGACTGCTCAGGCCGGTATGGCCTGTTTGGAAAGCATGATATCACTTGGGTGTCATGACCGGCAAAACCGATAACTGATTTAGGAAAAAAAAAATTACATGTTATGGGTGACTGGGAAAACTAATAAAGAATACAAAAACACTTTAGTGTCATGACCTGAAAAACCGACAATCCTTTTAGATAAATAAATACCGGATCCACCTGACCGCTCAGGCTGGTATGACCTGTTTGGAAAGTATGATATCACTTAGGTGTCATGACCGACAAAACCGACAACTGGTCCGGAAAAAAAATTACCTGGTCTGAGTGACTGGAAAAACTAATAAAGAATGTAAAAACACTTTAGTGTTATGACCTGAAAGACCGACAAACCTTCCATATAAATAAATACCGGACCCATTTGACCGCTCAGGCCGGTATGGCCTGTTTGGAAAGCATGATATCACTTGGGTGTCATGACCGGTAAAACCAACAACTGGTCCAGATAAAAAAATTTACCTGGTCTGAGTTACTGGGAAAACTAATAAAGAATGCAAAAAATACTTTGGTGTCATGACTGGAAAGACCGACAAACCTTTCATATAAATAAATACCGGACCCATCTAACCGCTCAGGCTGGTATGGTATGTTTGGAAAGCATGATATCACTTGGGTGTCATGACCGGCGAAATCGACAACTAGTCCTGAAAAAAAAAATTACCTGGTCAGAGTGACTGGGAAAACTAATAAATAATGCAAAAAAATTTTAGTATCATGACCTGAAAGACGAACAAACATTCAATATAAATAAATATCAAACACACCTGACCGCTCAGGCCAGTATGGCCTGTTTGGAAAGCATGATATCACTTGGGTGTCATGATCGGCAAAACCGACAATTGATCCGAATAAAAAAAATTACCTGGTCTGAGTAACTGAGAAAACTAATAAAGAATACAAAAACAATTTGGTGTCATGACCTGAAAGACCGACAACCCTTCCATATAAATAAATACCGGATCCACTTGACCGCTCAGGTCGATATAGCCTGTTTGGAAAGCATGATATCACTTACTTGCCATGACCGGCAAAACTGACAATTGGTCCATATAAAAAAATTACCTGGTCTGAGTGACTGGGAAAACTAATGAAGAATGCAAAAACACTTTTGTGTCATGACTGGAAACACAGACAAATCTTTCATATAAATAAATACCAGACCCATCTAACCGCTTAGGTTGGTATGGCATGTTTGGAAAGTATGATATCACTTGGGTATCATGACTGGCAAAATCGACAACTAGTCCCGAAAAAAAAAATTACATGGTCAGAGTGACTGGGAAAACTAATAAAAAATACAAAAACATTTTAGTGTCATGACCTGAAAGATGAATAAACATTCAATATAAATAAATATCAGACCCACCTGACCGCTCAGACCGGTATGGCCTGTTTGAATAATCGTTAAGTTTTTTCATATCACTTTGGTATCATGACCGCAAAGACTTACAAGACCGATAGCCAATTAGGCTAAAAAAAAATACTTGGCTGGTTTAACCATTCTTCTCGGTCCACTCAATATTATGAAGCCAAACAGCTCGGTTGTATGGTATACTAATGACAGTTATCTCGATCAAACTATCGGTTGTATGTTTGTAACTCATGTATTCTATTTAGTAAAAAAACAAACCAATCTTCTCGCTTACCTTATATGACGTAGTATAAATTGATAATATTACTTCTGACTTCATGACTTTTTGATCACACTAACAAAATTAAAATAATATTAAAATAGATATTATTGTCACACTAACAAAAGTAGAATAATATTAAAATAAATATTGAAAAACCTTTTAAAAAAAAATATTATGACAAAATGATACCAATCATATCAGTCTTCTTGGTCCACTAAATATTATAGACTGATCCATTCGGTTGTATGGTCTACTAAAGACGATTATCTCAGTCTGATTGAATTATTCGTGATCCGTATACTCCGATTAATGAATGATTAAGTCATTCTTCTAGGTCAAATTTTTTCTCAATTGACCAGTGTGTTTCTTAAATGGTTAATTAATTTTCTTGAATGATCACATAATAGTAATCATTAATTGACTTACGGCCAATTGCTGATTACCTATAATGTAAATCACTAAATTTGACAGTCAATCACTAATTGATCATTAGTCAATCAATAATAAAACAAAACAAATGACCATTTTCCTAAATAAAAAAACGACCATTTAAAAAGTTTTTTAATAAATGGCCAATGTTTTAAAAAATTAGTTAAAATGTTATTATTTTTTTTCCTGAAATGGTTAATCAATCATCTTAAATGGTCAATAAGTAAAATTGACTTACTGTCAATCACTGATTAATATAACATAACGGCTGGCGGTCTTGCTGGTCTTGCCAGTAATGACACTGAAGTAATATGACTGCCTATGCTGGATAGGAATATTTTTACCCGAACTGGAACGATCTTGTCGGCTTTTTCGGTCATCACACCGAAGTAGTATGATGCTTTTTATTTGGTTTTCTTGACCGGCAGGACTGGCCTGACTGATTAATACCGATCAGGAATATTTTTATCCAAACCGGGGTGATCTTGTCTATTCTTTTGGTCATCACACTGAAGTAGTATGATACTTTTTATCTAGTTTTCTTGACCGGCAGGACTGGCCTGACTGATTAATGTCGGTCAAGAATATTTTTACCCTGATCGGCATGATCTTGTCTGTTTTTTCAGTCATCACACCGAAGTAATATGATGTTTTTTATCTGGTTTTCTTGACCGGCAGGACTGGCCTGATTGATTAATGCCGGTCAGGAATATTTTTATTCAGACCGGGTGATATTGTCTGTTTTTTTTATCATCACACCGAAGTAATATGATGTTTTTTATATGTTTTTCTTAACCGGCAGGATTGGCCTGACCACCTATGCCGGTCAGGAATATTTTTACTCTGACCGAAGCAATCTTGTCGGTTTTTTCGGTCATCAAACCGAAGTAGTATGATGCTTTTTATCTGGTTTTCTTAACCGACAGAACTGGCCTGACTGATTAATGTCGGTCAGGAATATTTTTATCCGGAATGGAGTGATCTTGTCAGTTTTACTGGTCATGATACCGAAGTAATATGATGCTTTTAATTTGTTTTTTCGAACCGCCATGACTGATCTGACCGCATATGTCGGTCAGGTATCTTTTTACCCAAACCAACGAGCGACCTTGTTGGTCTTACCACGGAAATAATATGATGATTTTAATATGTTTTTCTGAACCGGCATGACTGGCCTGACCGCATATACCGATCAGGTATATTTGTACCCGAACCAACTAACGACCTTGTTGGTCTTACTGTGAAAGTAATATGATCTTTTAATCTGTTTTTTCAGACCGGCATGACTGGCCTGACCGCATATGTCGGTCAGGTATTTTTTTACCCGAACCAACGAGTGACCTTGTTGGTCTTATCACGAAAGTAATATAATCATTTTAATCTGTTTTTCCGGATCGGCATGACTGGCATAATTGTATATGCTACTCAGGTATATTTTTACTCGAACCAACTAATGACCTTCTTGGTCTTCCCACCGAAGTAATATGATAGTTTTAATCTGTTTTTCCGGACCGACATGACTGAACTGACTGCCTATGCCGGTCAGGAAATTTTTACCCGAACCAACTAGCGACCTTGTTGGCCTTACCACTCAAATAATATGATGATTTTAATCTATTTTTCCGGACCGGCATGAATGGCCTGACCGCCTATGCTGGTTAGGAATTTTTTTACCCGAACTGGCCTGACCGCCTATTTGGTCACCATAATAACTTATTTTAATCAAACAGCATAACTTAGGCCCTGGAAGAAACAATGTAGAAAAAAATTTAAATGCCTTAAATGCAAGACATGCCTCATAGAATTGATTCAAAACTAAAACCAAATACATATATAAAGTTTTTAAGGAACCCAATCATTTATTAACTCAAAATTGTGCCCTTGCATATCGAACTTGATATATTTGATGGCATATATGGCACAATCTCCCATGTGTTAAACAATATGTTTGTTAGTGTTTGTAATTATAAATGACAAATAAAAAAATTCAAACATTTGAAGTACACTTACGATTTCTTGTTCTGCGGATGGTTGAGTGGGCGCCTATAGGGCTATGGTGAAAGATCAAGGTCGCCAAAATGTCCAGATTTTTGAAGTATTAAGGGAATCATCTTTTGCACGGGCTCCATAAATCTATCAATCTTTACTTTTTCGTAACATTTTCAATTGCAATAAAAAACTACCAGCTCTGTAGTTATCAAATCAACATTCACCGAAACCCAATATTTTCCTCTCTTTTCTCGGTAACATTGGTGTCCAATGTGTCATATAAATTAAGCATGAAGTAAAGTGCCTTGGTACCATTCCAACATTTTCCCATCTTGGGGATGTCGCCTTTCACGTATGTCATGAAACAGTCATCTATGATCCCATCTTCATCGGCATTCATCACCAATAATTGGCCAAAGATCTCATCCAAAATGACGACATCTTGATTGATGACATCTCGATACTTGGACTGTTTTTTTCTTATTCTATACATGACTTCTTCTATATGCTATAAAAAAATTTTTTTTTTTTTTTGTAGTATGAGTCAAAAATCTTTTGCTAGAAAAAAAATTCCATATAAAAGAAAAAGCTTGGATATAGCGTTATTTAGTAGAGAATCACTTACATCACTTAAAAGCCAAAACTGCTTAGTTATTATCTTATCAAAGAAATCTCACCCTCGTGTTAATCTAAGACCAGAAGTAAATGGGGGCTTCAGATCTGAATTCTTGTAGTCTTCAAATGATTTTCGCATATTGTCAGGTAGGCGCAATGGATCAAATTCTTTGATCGACCCTTTACGAAATATCATCTTCTTTGGACCGGGATCGGTGTATGGAGTTCTCTTATATTTTGACTTCTTTATATGTCTTTGAGGTCGTCTCTTGGGTTGCTCAACATCCAAAACATCTTCTTCACAATCCTCATCACTCGATTTCAGTTTGAGGTGAGAATCTTCCATGTCTCTTTCTACACTGATTTTAGTTTCAAAACAAACATCTGTCGGTGCATATATATCATTCTGTGCCTCAATATCACCACCAGTAATAATTCTAACATCAACACCTCTACTATGCTCACCTCCACCTCCACTACTCTCACCTCGATCTCTACCTTTCCAAGTCTCTGATTGTTGCTGAACAAATCTTGACACAAAGTTTGTCAGTATATCAACGTGGTTACTATTCTCGGTTATCAATTTCTCTAATTGTGAAAACTGAGATTCATGTTCGGTGCACATATTTTCTACTGTTTACTTTAGAGCTTGAATCTCACGTAGCACCATTGAATTGTTAGTATGAGAGCTAACTTGTGGAGGTATAGACTCCTTGACAGTAGGGTTAGACAGCGGATACCTGGTTTGCTCGGCTGCAATGGTACCCTGTTGAGGCGTAGACTGCTAATGTATAAATCTTCAGACTTCTCTCTATCTCTTCCTTTAACTCTCTCACCATAACCATGAAGGAAGTTATGTCGGCCTTCTAGATCAGCATGTAATAAGTCCTCTCAAAAGATGCTTGCTCCAGACTCTAGGATGGTTGCCCAATTGTCCACAATGGTGTCGGGATCATCATGATAAGGAACAAACCCCTTCATGTGGTTGGCTTTTTGCTCCTCCAAAGTTGGGACAAGGATGCTCTTTATGTTCTGAAATTTAGACACTTCAAATTAGTAACCTACAAATCAAGACGTATCTACGTAATATAAAACAAAACAAAACAAAACAAAAGACCAACAGTGCTATCCTCAACTGCATGAAGAATTTGCTCCAATGGTGAAGCTTGTTGTCGATGAAACTTTATTTTCCATCAATAAATTCTTGGCACCGGTCTTTTAACATCTTTTCTAATCTCAGCATACGTTGGGGTCAAGGCAGGAATACACTCAAATGGTAGAAGCTATACTAATGAGTAACAAAATATATTAGATTGCAAACATTTTAAAACATATTAAATGTGAGAATCTTATAATTGAAATAAAATTTACATACCATCAATGGTAGTATGAACGCGTGATAATTCTATCTTGTCAACTTCTCAAAAGCTTCTTTCCATTTTGCAATTATGTCTAACTTCTGAACCTGAGTCATCAAATATTGGTACGTCTTTCTTCCCCACAGGTAATTGGCACACCAATCTAGGTCTTCAATCATTTTAAAGAGGTTGTAATCAATTCTTTGGTCGGGTTTTTCTGGACCACGGAGGACCGCATACAGAAAGTATAGGACATCCAACTTCAACTTATCATTTAGAAGGGTCGATCTCTCTTTTTCTCTTTCTCTGATTTCGTTACTGCACCTCCTTCTATTACACTGATTCTCCTCGGGAGAGATGACCATACCTTCCAAGTATTTCTTAACATCATTTTGCGAGAACTTTTTCATTTCGCGAAAGACTCTTTCTGTAAATTCTTTTCCTGTATGACAAGAATGCTCAAGATAAGCAGAACAATTAAGTCCACTTATAAGTACATGCTCCATGAGCGAGTACCTAATGAGGATGCCATTCAAAACGAACCACATTTCGTAGTTCTTTTTTGTAACCACTGTTCGGGATATTAACATCCATAATGGGGTTAAAGTTATTTTGATATGGTCTATAACATTAAATAGGTGGCTAAATTAGGACTTCTTAAACCACTCTATGCCATTAGGGTGGTCCTGTAAGGTATTGGTCACAGTATCGACAATATCTTTTAATAAGTGTTTGATTGAAATTTTACATTTGAAATTGATTTGATCCATATTTAATTTCAAAATGGGTGATGGGAGGTTCAAAACCTACATTTACATAAAATCACATATTAATAAAATATATTTTATATTAAAATCTAATAACATAAACAAAATATACAATTAAATATTCTAAATAATTTAATACTTCTTCAAAAATTCGACAACATAACAACTTACTTTTATTGACATCCAAATTCAAAACTTGTAAGTTATAGTTTAAAAAATATATTGACCACATTACTACTGCAAAAGGTATCTCCCAGAATAGTTTAATTGATGTCAAATTTTAAAATGCATAAATATAATTGATAACTTACCTTTGGTGGTATTGTGACTGGCGGTAATTGAGGTGAGTGTTACCATCCGGTTGTGGAATGGCCCTACTTACTCCTTCAGAGTTATTTTCCGAGTCCATCTCCAGTGGTTCTAAATATCGACGCCATTGGGTAAGATGAGGAGAGTATGCCGATGAGGTCCAGCTTATTGACATGAGTATTATCAAATTGTCTTGTAGGGTTGGACAATGTCAAAATATTTCTCTTGCCATGTTCTCCATATTTGTTTGTCCAAAATATATATATATATATATATATATATGTGTGTGTGTGTGTGTGTGTGTGTGCATTTGTGTGACGCACAAAAGAAAAACATTACTTCTTTTTCACTAGACAAAAAGGGATCACATATGATGACTTATCTATTATTCACTAAGGCGTTGGTCCATTGAATGGAGCAATGATATGTACTCATCATTGACTTGATATGTAACATTTTTTCTTCTGAAATGCAGACTTTTCACTTCGAAAGGAACGGGCAAAAAAGCTAATTTTGACTAAAACATCCCAAAAGAGAAATCCTCTAACATGTTTTGGGGACTTTTATATAAATTCTATTCATTGTAATTGTTTATGAATTTCTGCAAGATTTGTTTAGTTTCTTGCTAAAACGTATACAATAGAATAAGTAAAGAAATGTGAACACGCTCATCCTTATTTAAATCCAAAGTTTCTTTAAAATAAAAAAATATATTATATCAAAGTAACAACAACCAAGAATAATGTATAATTAACAATAATTAATAATAATAAAAACAACATAGTCAAGCAAGAATGTTCTGAGGCAAATAAAAGTTGTTTGAGGCTAAAATAATCATGACGATACAAATTAATAATATAACAACAGCGTAATCAAGTTACCAAGTTTCTTTTGGGGTAGGAGTTAATAACGGGAATTCAGGAAAAATAAAAAGGATTTTTAATTCTATTTTAAATGGGCATTTTTTGTATTTAAAATAATTTTTATTTTTATTTTTTGTTTATGCTTGGATTTTGTTTGTGATTTATTTGGGTTTATTTATTTGAGATCGAGTATAAACTGGGTTGTTTTAGATTAGCATCCACTTTGATAAATGAAAAACCAAAGAAGCTCAATAAAAATAAATGGTAAAACATTAATTTACTGCTCCAATAACGGAAAGTACATGTTTTAAAAATTGAAAGAAATCGTTTGTCACATTCTAAGACTTTGTGTTCCTACCAATAAAGATAAAACTACAGTTTTTAATATCAGTTTTGCTAAATGCTTTTTACTTTCCACTAGGACTTACACTTGATCAGCCTTTGGGAGTCGCTGCAAAAACTTGACTATCACCAAATTGCAAGCTCAACATGTCGTGCAATTCAAGGTTCATTTATAAATTAAAAACTGATTCAAAGAAAAAGTGAAAAAGAATGACTAAAAAAGTAATCAATGACTAGGAGTAATCAACTCTAGAAATACATTTAACGCTTCACACACGTTAATGTTTGGTTATTTGTAATAGGTACTTAGACTATCTCTAATGTATTTATTAATGTCAATAAATTGAAACATTAAGAAAAATAATTGATGCAAAATTTGTGCTCTAATGTATGATATCTACCTTTTATTATCATAATTAAGTTTGAAATTTGTAAAAGTAAAGCTTTGGCATAAAAATTTGCAACATCAACTAATCGCAATTAAATACTGAATTTAATATTTGTTATAATTTGATGCAAAATTTTCCAACCAACATTAGCGCGCATTGGACAGAGCTTTTTTTTTTTTTCCCCCAAATGCCAAGCCATTACACTGAGTGTTGTTCTCGTCACACTCGACGTCGTCCCACAAGCAACAATCATCTTCCTCGTTAAAAACCGTCGTGGTATCACTTCCAGGACGATTTTCGAACCGTCGTGGAATCTAAAGTCGTGGAATCTTTTAAGATTCCACGACGATTTTTTAACCATCGTGTAATCGGGAAAAATGGAAGAATCTGGCTAAATTTAAGAACATACCACGACGGTTTTACTGAAAAAAACCGTCGTGGTATCCTGGCTACCACAACGGTCTCACTAGTAAAACCGTCGTGTAATCGGGAAAAATGGAAGAATCTGACTAAATTTAAGAACATACCATGACGGTTTTACTGAAAAAACTGTCGTGGTATCCTGGCTACCACAACGGTCTCATCAGGAGACCGTCGTGGCCTGGCTACCACGACCGTCTCAACACGCAATGGTCGTGGTAGCCAAATAAATAAATAAAATTTTCGATTGCGAATTCGTTTCATTTCCCATGGGTAGTAAATCCCGTGTGTTAATACGTTAGTACACATCCAATTTAATTTTCAAAAATATTATGTAATTACTTAGATAACAATGTACAACAACAACTAATATAACGAGAGTGAAAATTCTCTATATTGTTTCTAGTCAATATTGTATATACCGCATGACAAATGTAGCCCACTTATGCCTAACCAAACTCATGTCAGCATCAGTAAAAAAATCATTGGTTTGAAACACGGCTAGTCCATCAACATAAAAGGATATTTCTCGCATGTAAGTTAATACAAAATAACTGCATTCTACATAACCTTCCTGTATTGGATATCGAACGGTATCAATCAACGTCTGCCAGTTGCGTCGCTGTCTCATTCCGCTTCCCACCAACACTTTCCAATCATTAAGTGCCCTATCAATTTGACAAATTTCAAAACAATTACAAGAACAATTATTTTATATCTAATCAGAGATATGAACATATAAAATAATACTTACGTCGTAATTAGGTCTTTAAAATCATCACCCAATTCGTTTCCTAGAGGATTAAAGTACATGACCAAGTCATCCCACGGATCAATAACTGCCAATATCCAATGTTGGCCGCTGTTATATGGCATAAGAAACCGCTTTCCCTTTGGTGCGTTTCTTAAGATCCGTAAAATATATTCGGCCCTCTCTCAAACGTAGGTGGCCCGATCTACCTTCTGCTGAACTGGTGAGACTAGGACTGTTGAAATAAACTCGAACCGTTGATCCATACTTGTTCTTGCATAACACTCGACTAAGTATCTGTAAAATAATTAGGCACACTTGTTACGCAAAAACAACATATATAAGATTAAGAAGATAAATAATTAAATTATTTAAGGATAAATATATTACCTGATGTAAATCATTATGCTGTTTGCACTAATTTTTTTAAATTTAATGAAATGATATACATCTTCAAATCCAATATATATGAGCATCTCATCGCCCATGATGAAGTGTTGTTGTGGGCAGACTATTTGTGTACCGTCCCGCATGAAACTTTGTGCGTAAAATGCCAAAGGTCTCAATTCGAAGAAAATATCATTAAAGTCGAACGAAGGCAGTTCTTGTTGCGCCGGTTGTTGTTCTACCTCCAGTTGTGACTGTATTTTCTTCCTCCCTGCTCTCTTTTTCGTACGTTTGCTTCCCTTAGCTTCTCGGTCAGGAGCACGACTGCGACCTTTACTTGGCTGGTTCAAACTTATTTGCACGACGACTAATCTTTTTGGCCAAGCAACAAACCCACCGACAGCTTATTCAATAGATGTGGCTTCGTTCGTCGGAATAGGTAGGAGTGCACGATTTAGTTTTGGGACTGTAATTGTCACTCGTACATTCTTTTCACCTAAAGGAATCCCATGGACTGTGTCAGTTGGAACACAGTCCATGTATGCCCTGCTGATTGCAACAAGCACGAGTCCTCCATTAACTAAATCAGGAATAAAGAGTTGGCATTCCTTACTAGTGTTCGGCATGAGCTTCGGATCCGACGACCCAGCTTCTTTTTCATTCATAGTGCAACTAGCTTTGAAGCTGTTGTGTTGATCTACAGTCGGTGCGGTTGTCTCCTCGGCCATAGTCTCTCGGTTGATACCGTGCTTCGCATAAAGTTCCTGTACAGTTCTTTCCAATGTGGCAAGTTGCCGTTTCATATCCGAGACTTCATCATTTTCCCTTGACAGTTGCACAAGGTTGAAGTATTACGACTGCTTGACAAACTTAGATTGACCCCGAATCCAGCCCTAATGCTCGGCATTACCTAATGCCTTGGTCAATATATCCTCTGTCCCTACAGATTCAAAACTTCCTTGTGTCCTTGTTGAGTAAACTTCTCCTATAACAATTAGAGAAAATGTTATCTACTCGTAAACATAAAAGAGTGTACGGAATGATTATATTATAAATGGATTCGAAAACTTACTATAGTCTCGGCAATAGTTTTAAACTCTTTTTTCTTGAACTGTCCATCGGGTTTGACGTGCATGTCCAGCCACCTTTCATGCCGGTTTGTATATTTTCCCGTCTTCTCGAACTGCAGTTTAATAATTAGCGTTAGTAAACATAAATAAAGAAATTAGAAGTACATCATACCATTTACACATTTTGTCCAAGTAAATAGCCTACATGAGCTTGGTCACGTTTCCTATATCTGTCTCGGCCTCCGGTTGATCCGTATTTGCTCTTCTTTCTTATCTCACTTCCTTGTTCGGATAGTCTTTTGAATTCCAGGGTACGTCGATACTGAATGAATTTTTCCCAATCATCCTGGGTGATGGTGGGGTAATTGTGAACAACTTTTAGCGGTCGTTGCCACACATTTTCCTCATCAATATGATCTCTGACAAAAGCTTGGTAGAGATCATATCTAAAACTTTTAGCTGACTCTCCACAAGACTTTAAAACTTGTTTTTTGAAGGATTATTCAATAGTGAATGAAGTTGCAACTTCCATCCACACTATTTCTTTCCTTAGAGCTAAATCGGTACTTCTAAAGTCAGATATCCAAATGGGTATGTGCTCTCGAGTAAGCACGCCAATCCAACTCTGTAATTCATCACATTCCTTCCCTAACGGTTGCCCTTTCGCGTCAAACGAAACTTCAATTCGTTGTCCCTTTGTCCTAACCTGGTGGACTCTTGTCATTAGAGTTGCTCTTCGTTTACCATCTTCATCGGGATTGAATCTAGGTGAGTTGGTTCGGCGCGGTTTTCCAACTTGAGTTTGCGTTGAGCATTCATCCTCGTGATCTTGTGATATTTTAAATCAACCTAAGGCAACTCTAGAGCGAAACACATTAAAAAACAAAAAATATTTGTCATCGAATTGAACTTATAATTATGGCAACCAAACACATAAAAAGCATACATTAAATCATTGTAAATCCGTCCAACTTAACATATACTATATACTTATAATTACGGAAATGACACACAACCTAATCAAATATTCATTTTATCAACAATGTCAAATGCTAACATTTAAGTTTCAAAATCAACCATTTTTCCGCAAAATCCCAAATTCCGTGCCTTACCCAAGTAATTTAATTCAATCTAAAACAAATTCGAACGCAAAAAGGTAATTTAGCCAACATGGCATATGCGAAAATTTAACTAACACAATCAAAAACTTTTCCGGAAAATTGCCAACTCCGTTCATAACACAAACAATTTAATTCAAGCTAAAACTAATTCTAACTCAAATTGGCATTTTATCGAACATGGCATATGCGATAAATTAACTAACACAATCAAAAACTTTTCCGAAAATAAGCCATTTTCCGTTCGTAACACAAACTTTTTAATTCAATCTAAAACTAAATCGAACTCAAATTGGCATTTGTTCGCACATGTCAAAATGCTAACATATATAGAAGTCACATAATCAAAACTTTTTCCGGAAAATTGGACGGAAAAATCCCAAATCAACATATAAGTCACTAAATTAACACTTTTTTCTAGAAAATTGGTAAACCGTCGCCTCACCCAAACATTGTACAACAAGCAAATAAGTCTCAATGAAATAGGCATTTTGTCGAACATGTACTATGCAAAAAATTAACATGCAAAATCAATGAATATTTTCTAGGAAAAAAACACCCAAAATCATAACAACAATCAACCAAATTTATTTCCAAAAACTGTGTGGTGAAAAAGATGTTTCGACTTACCAAAAACTCGAGTGGGCGACGGCGTAGGAGAGAACGTACCGACGGCTTGGGCGACAGTAAGGAGAGAGAGAGAGAGGGCGTGGGCGAGACCGAAGGAGAGAGAGAAAGAGAGACGGGCGGCTTAGGCGACGGTGAGGAAAGAGAGAGAGACGGCATGGGTGAGGGCGAAGGAGAGAAAGAAAGAGAGACGGTGTGGGCGAGGGCGAAGGAGAGAGAGAGAGACGGGCGGCTTGGGCTACGACGATGAGAGAGAGAGAGAGATGGCGTGGGCGAGGGCAAAGGAGAGAGAAAGAGAGAGACGGGCGGCTTGGGCTACGGCGAGGAGAGAGAGAGACACGGCGTGGGCGAGGGCGAAGGAAAGAGAGAGAGCGACAGCAAGGAAAGTAAGAGAATGGAGGGAAAGTGCCAAAAATGAGATAAAGAAATGGAGATTGGAACCAAGAGACCCAAAGCAAAATAAGGGAGAGAATGCCGAAAAAGTGAGAGAAATAGAGGTCGGAGAGTAACAAAATCAAAAATTGACCAAAAAAATACGCACACACGGTTCCCGGGGTAATTTTGAAATTTTCCGGAAACCACGACGGTTTCAAAAACCGTCGTGATATATTTTTTTGTTAAAAAAATTAAAAAAATTTTAAAAAAAATTTTATACCAAGATGATATCACGACGGTTTCTACATATATTTTTTGTTAAAAAATAATTTTTTATTTTAAAAAAAATTTTATACCATGACGGTTTTCTACAAAAACCGTCGTGGTATGTTAGCTACCACGACAGTTTTCGTAAAAAAACCGTCGTTGAACATCGATGATAATATTTTAAACAAATGTTTTTCCACCTATAATCCCACAGGCGGCCACACCTGTGTGTTATGCACGAACCAGCCCGCATCAATAACTCATGTTCTTCTATTAATTCACACATAGTGTCCATATATATAAATAATTAATATATTGTACATGTGCACAATTAACATATTTATATATAACAACTTATATATGAATTATATACAACGAAAAGAACACTGTCAAGTATTTTTGTTTTTCTTTTTGGTCTTATCAACGTGTGTCCACTCGACATCTAAACGAAGTAAGTGTGAGGCATCATCGTCCAAATCATCAATCTCCTCCACCGATGGCAATCCGTTTGTAAAAGATGGAATGTCGGTGCAATCTTCAATATCTTCTTGGTCATCCCCGTGCATTTTTGGCTTCATTGGCACAACTAAAGATAACTCTAAATTGTCGGGATCCGTTGTGTAAAAGACTTGTACCGCTTGTGATGCCATAATGAAAGGATCATTTTTGTATCCCAAACGCCTAAAGTCCATCACTGTCACGCCGTCCCTGTCAATCTTAACAAAATTATTGTCAGCCCACTTGCATTTAAAAAGTGCTATCCGCAAGCCGCAATAATCTAGTTCCCAAATATCTTCAATGAACCCAAAGTAGTTCATGCAACCGTATACCGGGTTCTTGTCCTTTGCGGATGAAATATGCATAGACTCGGCACGAAGGCTGACACCACTATTTTGGACGGTATGGTTCTCATCTCTTTCGCGAGTGTAGAAGGAGTAGCCATTGACAAAGTACGATGTATATCTTGTGACTATCGATGACGGTCCTCTTGCTAGCTTCATTAAGTCTTGGGAATGGCCAACCTTTATATGCAAATGTTTTCTTAGCCACTCCCGAAATGTTCGGTTGTGCTCATCTTGAATCCACTTCTCAGATCTGGTTTTTCTTGGATTCGCAAATCTTAATTCCGTCATGTGAACATCAATGAAAGGCTCAACTTCCTTAGCATTGTGCAAAACATACAGACAAGCTTTTTCCCATTCATCTCGATTTACTGGTGAATGAAAGCCCACGGATAGTCCTTTTGACGTAAATAGCCTGCTCGTTGGCAATCCTATTGGGTCCGCGTTAGATAAATACACAGAGCAAAATTCAACTGACTCCTCGGCTATGTAGTTTTCCACTATACATCCCTCCGGCCTATTTCGGTTCTTCACATAACCCTTCAAAACCTTCATGTACCTTTTGAAAGGATACATCCACCTCAAATGAACCGGTTCACATAGCTTAACTTTCCAAACTAAGTGCACCGTTAGGTGGATTATGATATCAAAAAAGGCTGGTGGGAAATACTTCTCAAGCATGCACAATGTCATCACCAATTCCGATTGCAGCGAATCTAGCATCAGTGGATCAATTACCTTCGAGCATATTAAATTGAAAAATGAGCATAACTTCGTAATTGCATATCGTACATCTTTTGTTAAAACTCCCCGCAAATCAAGAGGTAATAATTGTTGCATCAAGATATGACAATCATGTGTTTTCATTCCAATGAGCTTCAAATCCTTCATCGACACCAACTTTTTGAAGTTGGAAGAGTACCCACTTGGCACTTTCAAGGACGCAAGTCATTCACAAAGCTTTCTCTTCTCTTGTCTCGATAATGTGTGCTTTGCCGGAGGTAAGTATGTGAAATTCGATCTTTTCTCGGGGAGCAAATTTGGTCTAATCTTCATCTCTTCAAGATCCAACCATGCTTTTTCACCATCTTTAGTTTTGTTTGGAATGTCAAGCAACATGCCCACTATCGATTCACAAAAGTTTTTCTCAATATGCATAACATCTAAGCAATGACGAATGTAAAGTGACTTCTAATATGGAAGTTCGTAAAAGATTGACTTCTTCTTCCAAGGTCCATCGACAACTGGAGCCTTATGTTTTCTCTTCCCCAAAACTACTTTCACATCTTTAACCATCTCAAAAACGGCTTCGCCAGACAAAATCCGAGGAGCGGATCTTTCTTCGGTATTACCATCAAAAGCCTTCTTTTGTTTGCGGTATCGATGATTTGTTGGCAAGAATCTCCTGTGCCCAAGGTAAACGGTTTTCTTACCATTTTTCAACCGGATGGAAGATGTTTCCTTCATACAAACTGGACAACCTATAGAACTCTTCATAGGATAACCAGATAGGTTGCCAAGTGCAGGAAAGTCATTAATTGACCAAATCAACATTGCACGAAGATTGAACGTATTTTGACGGTGAGAATCTTTAACTTGTAAACCGTCTTCCCACAAGCTTTTGAGGTCATCGATTAATGGTGCCAAGTACACGTCAATGTCATTCCCCGGTTGTTGCGGACCTGAGATCAATAATGTCAACATCAAGAACTTCCACTTCATGCACAATTCTGGAGGGAGATTGTAGTTGACAAGTATGACTGGTCAGGTATTATGCCGACTACTCATGTTACTATGTAGGTTCATTCCGTCCGTCGATAAACCGAGACGTAAATTCCTTGGTTCTGCACTGAAATCTGGATGATTGTCATCAAAGGTCTTCAATTGTTGTGCGTCAGCCGGATGTCTAAGTTTCCCATTATCAACACGTTTATCATGGTGCCATGTCAAATTTTTAGCATGCTCGGCATTGTGGAATAAATGGTGCACACGTGGAGCCGGTGGAATGTACCATAACACCTTAACCGGCATTCCTTTTCTACCATTCGATGGCATCTTGCTCTGCTTCCATCTTGACTCATTACAAACCGGACATTCATGTAAATTTTCATATTCTTTCCGGTAAAGGACGCAATCATTTGGACAAGCATGTATCTTTTCATATTCCATTCCCAAAGTGCTCAACGTCTTCTTCGCCTCGTACATACTAGGTGGCACTTTGTTATCCTCCGGTAGAACATCTTTTAGAAAATCTAAAAGAGTTGTGAAACTAGAATTCGTCCACCTTCCCGACGCTTTCATATTCCATAATTTAACCAATGCCACTAATTTCGTATATTTTGTACACCCGACATACAAGGGCGTTTCGGCATCATTAATCATTGCCTCAAATAACTCTGGACGGTGCACAAAGTTTTCTTCCAAATCATTTACCATATTGAATATATTATCACCAACGTCTTTCTCAACAATAGGCTCTTTACCTTAAGTGCTCGTCGATGTAGATTTAATATCAAAAAAAGTTTCGCCATGTAAATACCAAGTTTGGTAAGAACAAATAATCCCATAAGCGCGCAAATGCCCTCTAACATCATCAATGGAATGAGATCTATGATTACCACAAATTTGACATGGACACGGAATCTTATCATCTTGTATGTGAGCTTTGGCAAATGACAAAAATTTTTCAACACCAGCTTCATATGCTTTAGACAATCTATCAAACCACATCCATTTCCTATCCATGATTTGCAACTCCTATATAGAAAAATTAAAATTAAATACTTTATTAGAAGGTCGAGTTCTCTATTTAATATAACATGCATATATATAATTTTCAATATTAATTAACAGCGGCCTATTAATTGATCATCAACAATTGAAAATCGAATTAAGAACATAACAAAACTAATTAAAATACAAAACCATCTAAAACCATAATTAATTAAGGTCTAAATACCGGAGGAAACATAACATTACTTGATCATTTAATTAATTTATTACCACCCATTACACAATTTAACTCTAAATCGATTCCAAAACATATATATATAATAAAAAACTCCTTAATTTATAAAATCATATCTATAAATCATCAATAATATTAATATAAGGAACACAACAAAAACAAGTCAATCAATAATTAGTTATCACTTACAGAGAAATTATAATGATGGATATATAGTAGAAGGTGGTGGTGACGTTCAAATGGTGTACTGCCTGATTTCGGAACGATCTGATATTATATTGGGATGCAGAGAAAGCTAGAGTAGCTGATGTGAAAAATATTGACGGCAACCATAGACTCTCGGCGTTTTGTCTAATTTTTTCGCGAATTTTACACGACGATTTCTTAAAAACAGTCGTGGATGCTCGAAAATCCACGACCGTGTAGTAAAAACCGTCGTGGAAGCAGCTGCATCCACGATGGTTTACACAAACCGTCGTGGAAGCAAGCCCTTCCACGACGGTTTTCGAAAATTTTTTTTCGCTCCGTGTTTTTGCATCTTTTCCATGACGGTTTTTTAAAAAACGGTCGTCGAAGTACCGTCGTGGAATCCCCTTTTTGTAGTAGTGAAGTGTGACTTCATTTCAAAAGGAAATTGTGATAATTTTCCAGGTGAGTTCCAAGTCTCTCTCTCTACCAAATATCCTAAATATTTTCTAAAATTTATGAGTACTCTTAAACATCCAGACCCGAAATGAGTACGCGAGGACATTTTACGTTTGGACGTGAGATAAATGAGAGACGAAGCTACCTCTAATAAAGAAGTAGATGAGCCGGTCACGTTAGTCATCGGAGATAGCAACGCCGGCGGGCTGGGCATGAGAGTGAGTGTGATGGAGATCTTGTGTTGGGTCCCCTTTGTCAGCTTTAAGAGAAACTGAAGGGGCCTCCCTTTTGCTGGCTTTGAGTGAGACAGAGATAAGAGGAGAGTGAGAGTGAGTGAGATGGGGATCTTGGGTGTTGGGTCCCCTTTGCCGGCTGGGTGAGAGAGAGATAAGAGGAGAGTGAGAGTGAGTGTCCCCCTTTGTCATCTTTAGCAGGGCAACTGGGGCCTTTTGGGATATTTTGCCTAGCGAGGGAGGGATCATGAGTGAGAGAGAGATAAGGGATAGGGATTTTGACTTTTGTTTTAGTCTTTGACTATTGTTTTTTTTATTTATTAAATTGAAGATAAACTGAAGGGGTTTTTAATCCTTTTATTTAAAAATTGAATTAAAAAAATAAAAAATAAAAAGCAATCAAAACATAGGTTATATATATATGCAATGGTGGTTCAATTTTGGGTTATATATGCAAAAGATCCGTTTAAAACTCGCCTTTCTTCGATTCTGCCCCTCTGATGTTGCTTCCGATCAGTGCTAGCGACACCAAATTATTCATCAAATTTTAGCAGCTTTACGGCATGGTAGTTAACTAGTCATTTTTAGTTCGCAATCAACCGAAACACAAAGTCTTACACACATCACAATTGACCAACATATTTCGTACATTTGAACGTGCCATGCAAGGACGTACTCCCGTCAACTTGAGGAACTCATGCCATCGCTGTGAGTGCAGGCTTAGGGGGATTAACGAGCATAATCTCAAGAAGTTCATCGATTGTAGTATACTTATAATCTGGATAGAGCTGCGACGCTTCAAGAATCTCCGTCTCCCCTGCTTCAAAGTCGATCACCGCCTCACCCTTCACGAACACAGTGTGTAGGATTGACACCCCAATGTTGTCTGGATTCGGTAGGACTACAACAAAAGTTACCCCATGTAGTTGATAAGCCATGATTTTATAGATTGAAGCACAAGGGAAAAAAAAAAAAAAAAAAAAGGAAGATAAATCGGTCAATTTGTAACACTATCGATTTTATTACAAAACGATTCCGTGATTATAGCAATCGATTTGTTTCGTACCATATAGTGAATATGCAATGGGACAACTTACTCTCAGCCTGCTTGACGAGCTCTTCTTCAGTAACATACGCTTTGTTGAAACTTCTACCTGTCTTCTTCTCCCACAGAGAAATCAATTCATGTAGTGAAATTATGTTCCCTTGCGGCCTGGAGTTAACGACACGGTTGCATGTTCTTGGATCATTTGCAGCTTTGATTGTGTATGCAGCAAGATCCTCTTCATAAGTTAATACAGCTGAGAATAGAAAACGAAGTATTTAGTTGCATCAAAATTATTTCACCACAAAATAGAAAGCATATATTAGGGCATGTGCTTTGAAGATTCCTAAAACTTTACCGAACAAGTTCCATTTCGTTCGGTTCTGTTTTTACCATAGTTTAGATCAGTCTATGGGCCTAAGAGATAACAAGTTTTTGTCTTTTTCTGAAAAATCAACAAAATTTATAATTAATTTTTTAAAAATAAATAATTCCAATTTAAAAATTTCATCTCCAATTGACAAATCAAATACAAGCACAATGAGTAGATTTTTACATGCGATACGACTCGTGAATGAATAGAAGTGAAGGCACAAAATATAGGACGTCTTCACCACCATGCCATCAGCGATAGTTAAATACTTCATTAAAGAGAGAGAGAGAGAAAAAAAAAAAAAAAAGAAACCTTTGATATCGCCGGTTCCGTAGACAACGAGAGTGTCTGGATTCTCATGTGGGCGAAGCAATAAATTAATGAAGTAAGCACCCAAGAAATTTGCAGAAACAAAAGTGTATGGGATCCCAGCTGCTTGTGTAGCCCCTCTCACTTGGCTCTTTTTGTCAAGGAATTCTTGGAATGGTTTTAAAGGCTTCACCCAGTCCTCTTCAAGCCCGAAATCCAACGGAATGAATCTCTACATTACAAAACCAAGGATAAGAAATAATCTTTTTTCAATCTAACCTGTTCGATTTTAATGAGACTCCGCCGTATTTGTATATGTTTTTTAATATGTAATTAATTTTGTCTTATGTTAGTTCCTGACTTTTAGTTTTACGTATCAAATTACCTTGAGTTTTTCTATTGTTATGCTAATGATCTCTTTGTTAATATTCTATATTAAAAAAAAAGATAGAAATTGAATACGTTCTGATCAGATAAACTTTTTTTATAAATTAAGTCATGATCAAGTGTTTTTTTTTTTTTTTTAAAATTGTATCTCAGTCAAAGATAGTTTGAAAGTAAATTATACTTAAATTAAATATATATAACGTAAAATGTATTTTAATCAAAGATATAAAATGTCATAGAATTATCTTGAAAATATAGTTTACTTTCCAAAAATATTTAATTACAATTTGAACATTACTTAAAACTCACGTGATTTGAATGTATTCAATTTCTGTTTATTTATTTATCATTTTTTTACATAATACTAATATAAGGACCGTTTTTCTTCGAGATAATAGAACGCGTAAAAATAAAAGTGAAATACTAATTTAAGACTGTGAGAATAATTCATGAATCATTTATAAAAAATAATTCTTTTCTTTATGTGCTCCACTCAGCTTTATATAATTTTTGCACTGTGCGCGCACTAGTTAGTTGTATAATTGGATTTCTCATTTGCCTAGAAACTGTGAAAAAACAGTAAATTGAAGGTGTGTGTATATATATATATATATATATATATATATATTAGGGTTTTTTTGCCCCACCCACAACCCCCATCCCCACACCAACCCCAACTCCCCCACCCCCCACCCACCCCCCACCACCCACAATTCCCCCCCAATTATTATCATTTTAAAGGAGTGAGTATATGTAGTGGCAGCACTTGCCCCTTTGAGATTTTTCTTTATTATCTATTTTGTTATTTTTTTTATGTGCCCCACTCAACTTTATGCGCAGTCTTACCTTTTCTATTTTTTTCTTACTTTTCTTTCTTTTATTTTTTATTTTTCTCTTAATGTATCTTCATGCTATATATCGATTCTTTTCTTTTTCTTTTTCTATTTTTCATCTTTCACTGGTCTAATAGTATTTTTGCATTCATCTAATTCATCTCAATTCTCACCGGAGAAGATTTATTTTTTCTCACTTATTTTTTTGAAAAAGTAGTAACAGGGTTGAAGTAATCATCTGCGTTCAATCCTTACAAAAAAAAAAAAAAAAAACGAGGCTATATAATTTACCTTAATGTTTCCACCGAGTTTGATGGCATCTATGATCTTGAATTATTGTTCAAAAACCTGAGGGTAAGCAAAAGTGCAAATCACAACATCCACTTGCCGAAGAACCCCAACAAGCTTCTCTTGCTCCTCTCAGGTTCCCTGGCCCATCAAATAAATATCCGACTTAATTAGATGTCTCATATTTCTGAAAAAAAAAAAAAAAAGCGATCGATTCCATTGGCGGGATTTGGTATGATTTTTGTAAAACAAAATTTATAAGGAGATCAGAGAAGAAAAGGTGAGATAATTATTACGTAAACAATGGTGACGCCCAGGGATTGAAACTCTAGAAGCAGCTCCTTCTTGGAATCAGAGGAGTAGTGTGGAGTGAGTTGTGTGGAGTAAATGTAAGTTGGATGACCCAAAGAAACGCTTGCCTTCACCAAGTGTTTGCCAATGTACCCAGTTCCACCCAACACCAATACTCTGCTCGATTCACTCGCCATTTCTATGTTATCTTCTCTCTCTCTCTCTCTCTCTCTCTCTCTCTCTCTAAATGTTCTTCTTTTCTTCTTCTTCTTTTTTTTTACCTCAGAAAAAAATGTTCTTCTTGTTTTCGTCAAAGTCTTTGCCTCACTGTGGAGGTGGTGGGACCCACTCATTTTATATATATTAAAGTCATATATATATATATATATTTTTTTTTTCACACATGTGATTCGATCTTTTTGTTGTTCCTCTAAAATTCTCTCTCTTTTCTCTTTCTCTCTTTCATTTTTTTTAACTGTTAAATTTTTTTTTCCCTCCTTTACTTCATTTAAAATTCTCGCAAATAAATACATACTTTTTTTTTTTTCTGATCGTATCAGATTTTCAACTATTATTTTTCTTAATATTTGGCCCCTAGTTGAATACCGATCTAAATTGTATAAAAATTTTAATAACTATATATATATATATATTACTCTTTAAAATTATTATTCACATTCGTCAACATGCCAATTTATTCTCTGTTTGTTTTCTTTCATCATTTTAATTTTTAATTTTCATTTTTTTTGTCCAGCTTGAAGTAAATTTTTTGTAAATATATTCTTACTCAGATAGTTTTTTTGTTTTTTACCATCTCAGCTTTAGTTTCCCATAACACTACCCAATTAACTTTCTACATGGTTTGTTAACTCATCTCTAATATGTTACTACTTAATTATTTTCTCCTCAATATTTTATGAATAACTATTTTCTCATAATATCTCATAATTAATTTATTATTTAACAAACTAATTTAACACATGGCACGTGTCTACAACTTGTATTTAAAAAAAAAAAAAAACAGAAAAGGAAAAAGAAAGCCATGTAATAAGGAAAGAAAAAAAAAAGTGTGCGTGTGTGTGAGTTCGACTATGTGAACGAGTCCTAAACGTGGGTGCGTGCGCAGACCAAAAAAAAGAGAGGGGGTGTGGTGGAAGGAGTGGAAAGAAAATAGGGCTTTTTTCTTGCAAGATTCGACGATGAATTTTCTTCCAATCGTCTTCAAATTTTTTAGTGTTGTTGGTGGCGTATAGGCTACGTCTTTAACTGTTTTGATCGTCAATTCCTCTCTTTTATTTTTGGTGAGAATTTTGAGTTTGATGATTATTTGTTGAAATCCACCTTTTAGGGGAATAGTTGGTGATTGCAAGCCTCTAGAGTTGCTGCTAGAGAAGAATTTGGTGTATCTATTAATTTTATTAGTGAAAGCTTTTGTGTAGCTTATAGCCCTTGGGTTTTCCCTTCACATTTTCATGTAAAAAATTGGCACCTTGATGTTATTGATTGTGTTAATTTATTTTGCTTATTTGCCTGTCTTGATGTCGTATTGGTTTGCATGCCCTTTTTATTGCACAAAGAGGGAAAAAGGATTTTTAGTTGTTATGTAGAGTTACTTTTAAGTTAGAATGTTGAGTATTATCCACTGATAAAATGTGAATCATATAAAGTATGATCATAGATAAGATTCATTTTTTGGTACTGATGTTCAGCACCAAAAGTACTCCAAGCATTTTTTAGGTAAAATTGACTATGTGCGAGTATATAGTTGTAATGCAAAATGACCTTTTTACTTTTATTTAGCACCAAAAAAATGTGTGTAATAGATTTTTACACATATATTTTGAAGTTTTTTTTTTTTTTTTTTTGGGGGGGAGGGGGCGGGGGGGTGTTTGGGGTTTACAATCTTGATACATAGATGTTATGAGTTAAAATAGATTAAAATGATTATTCAATATGTCATTACTTAATGATTTATTTATAAATTACATCTTAATTTCTTTGAAAAAATTAACATTGTTATCAATGTGGTAAATTGTTACAAATTTATTAGAGTGTTTAGTTTAGAGTAGAAATTGTCGAATTAAAAATTTTTAGAATGCAAATTACAGCTATACAATAAATTTAGACTAAACCGTTAAAAAAATAAATAATCAATAAATAAGTTTTCCAAAGTTCCAACATTTCCACTGAAAATTGTCGGCCATTAACATACTATATAGTACGTAATAGATTTATATATCCATATTTCAATTCAAAGGCCATTAATACACATAAACAATTACAATACCAACTTTCTGTTTCTGTCCCACCATTCCACTATATTGGTCGCTTTCATATATGGGGAAGTACGAAAAAAAATTTCCTCCATCGAACGCAGGTTAATTATCAAATCATATTAATATCGTACGAAATTAAAAATCTATAATAGTAATATGATTTAGTCAAAATTTAATTAACAGTTAAAAACTATGACTTACCGACAGGAGTATGTGTATTTTTTTTTTTTTTCACAACCTATTAGATAATTGTCGTCCTTTTATTTCGACCTTGTGAAAGTTGTGGAGCATAAAGAACCATAAGTAAGGGAACTTTTAATGCTGAAGTATTTCTACCGAAAGTAAACGTTTTTAGGCGACAGATTTTTTTTTTTTTTTTTTTTTTGAGGAATTTTAGATGTCAGATTTGAATATTAAAATGTCCAAAAAATGGTTTGAAAATCCATATTTTGGTTATCATTTTTAGGCTTAATTTTAAGTGAGAAACCCACATCATATTTGTGTCAAGTTTAAAGTGTATTTACATACTCCTCTATAAGAAGATCATAATGATATATTCATATACTTAAAATGATTAAAATGATAAATTGTTCAATGAGAGATTGACTTTGTTGAAGAGGTAATGGTTGCATTGTCTTCAATAATTTTTGGGTAGCATTCTTATACAACTTATAATGGGGCATATGAATGTTGGCATAAATCTCCGTGGAGTCATATGCATTAATGGTAGTTCGAGTTCTATATATTAGATTGTGTATTTATCTCACATCATTAAGTTATAGGACTGTTGTGATGTTTAAATGTGAAATACACTCTGTCTCTTTTTTAAGTTAGTTTTTGGATATGAATTCTATCCAAACTCATTTAACATGATATCAAAGTTAAGGTTTCACATGCGATAGTGGGTTTGGATTCTGACCACACTAGGCATAAAGAAGGGTAGTAGGTTATGTATTTATCCGACGTTAATTGTGAGAAGAGTTCTCTCTCTCTCCTCTTAAACTAACTTTTAGGGATAAGTTCCACCTAAATCTATAAGTCTATTTCTGTAATGATTTTTTTTTTCTTGTAATGATTTTGGTCTCTGTTAGATGTTCCACGGTTGTTGTCTTTTTGTTTTGTTTTGTTTTTTTTTTGTTTTGTTTTGTTTTTTTTGTTTTTTTGTTTTCATGGAGTTTCTCTCAGTCATGTCTACCGAGATACTAATTAATAAGGAAACTCATTGGTTGGCTAGATATGCCACATCAAATAGACAATGATTTTATTTGGTTGAAGGAGAATCCACCTGTAATTGAGTGTGTTACTACAGTGGATGCTCACCTTGATTAATAATATATATATATATATATATATATATATATATACACACACACACATATGGCTATGATTTTAATAGTTATTCTTTTTTATATAATCATGAATGATTAGAGACAAAGTTATAAAATCACATGCATTTTACGTAACATCTAATATAACTTAGTATTTCAAATTAATCAACCTGCCAAATTTTTAAATATAATTAAATAAATATTTTTCTTTGAATTGTTGTATAATTCCAAATTTAACCTTCTCATATTCCTATTTTTTTTATTTTAATTCATTTTATAGTAAAAATAACAAAAAAAAATTATAATTCACCAAAAAAAAAAAACCGGTAATTACTTTAAATAATAAAACCATAATAATAATAATAATAATAATAATAAACAACTTCATCCGCTCCCCTCCCATGAAAACAATACTTGTTATATACGAGCATAAGCCAAAGGTTTTAGTTTCGTTAAAAAAAAAATATGGAATGATTCATAAACACCAAAATAGTACTATTTGAGGGGAAAAAAGATAGAAAAATTCAAGAAAATACAACTAAAAGACTAAAGAGTCTAATCCGTGATAAATTATATATTATTAAATAATCCTTACCCAAAATAGTACTATTTGAGGGGGGAAAAAGATAGAAAATTCAAGAAAATACAACTAAAAGACTAAAGAGTCTAATCCGTGATAAATTATATATTATTAAATAATCCTTACTAAAATTATGTTTAAAGACAAAAGTGCTTTATAAGATTACTTTTTACACATCTCTAATAACTAAAAATTAAACTTCTTCAATTATAATAAGGGTAGGTTTTATTGTCACCCTCTGTTTACTTTTCCCACATCCTAATTTAATAAATTTTATTGTTATTGAAATAACCTTAAATAAAATTACATTTAAAGAGATGAATGTTCATAAGGTACTTCTTACACACTAACACACCTATAATAATTTAAAAAACTAATATTGCTCTTTTTTAAAAACAATACATATAAAAACACTCAATCTTAATTAGTAATGAGAAAAAGAAGAGACTGCTCAAAACTGTATTTTTCTTTTCATATATTTTTTGTGTTTTTCTAGTGGAGGCTAAATATTTATTTTTAGTTTTTTTTTTGTAAACATTATAATACGTTATTGTTAATTTAATTAAGTCTCACTTTTCAGATTTTTTATGCCGTTTTGTCTCTTTAATTTTGTTATTTCTTATAGCCTTCTGGCTTTTTTTTCTTTTTTTTTGGGGGGGGAACGTATTCTAGTTTGGCTTCATAGTATACACCAAATCCTTTTCTTAACAATGGATGCTCACAGTTTTTTTTTTATTATTATTTTGTTTAAGAAAAGCCTTTTGGCCTCTAAATCAGCAACATAACGTGGGAGTAGGAATATCTTTTCAAAATTAGGAATGAATCTGTAATTTATAATTTATTTAAAAAATATTAAAAAAAAACATGTTAGCAAGTTACCGATAAGTTACATATCCCAAACTCATTTAATGAGTTCCCTAAATTCCATGTTCATTAATTGTCATTAAATATTTTTACCAACTACTCAATTTGTTACAATCATCCGATCAATATCATAGTTAAAACAATAATACCATAGATATGTAAATATTAGAGTAATTATTAAAAACTCTTCCATATATATAAATACACACACGCAGTTCAACTTCTCGCAACCTCAAATTCAATGTATAAAACATATATTTATGGATCCGTCTAACTTATTACGATATTAAGGTTACAGAAAATCGATTAAAACCGTTACATTCAGAAGGATCATATTATCATGAGAATTAAATGTTCACTTGCTCATATTAACAGCTCTTGTGTTACGTTTATATTAGATGTGTGTGTATATACTATATACATATCCTTTTTCACTTTCACCATATGACAATGAGTCCGAACAAATCCTCGTAAGAAAGCCATTACTTTCATTCTCTTACCACAACCCTAACCTCACGTTAATATCAATATTACATAACAAAATATCAATTTAAAAGAAATAACATATACAATATCACGAGAGTCAATGAAGTATAAATGAATTGAGGCCTACACATACATCATCATGAATGACACTGAAATACAAATTTATTGTCATTCGTTATGCTAGTGAGTCTCATATGATAACAGAATTCATATGGGATCCATTTCATGTGAGTAATAAGGATTCAACTCGATCAAGTCGAATTTCATTTTTTTAAATAGTGATGTAGTTGACGTGTCAATTTTACTCTCGGTGATTAAACACACTCATAAATAATATTATTTGCATCACAGTCTTACATTTATATATTGTGCTTAGAAACTGATCATGCGAATGCAGCCGTAGCAGGCTTAGGGGGATCAACAAGGAAAATGTCAAGAAGTTGATCAATAGAGGTGTATTTGTGATCTGGATATAGCTGAGAAGCTTCAAGATCATTTTCCCCTATTTCAAAGCTCATCAACTCTCCCTTCACGAACACACTGTGAACGATTGATACCGGTATGTTGTCTGGATCTGGTAGGCCTACAAACAAAAGATAACCCATCTAGTTAAAAGAGGTTGCAAATATATTCTAATCATGATTTTCACACCTTACTTTATTGGAAGGTGTATTAAATGAATTGCAATGTATAAGAAATGATAAGATCGGATTTTAATTAATAATATATGACAGTGAGATATTGTAATGATATAAATAGTATAAGGTTTTATGTTTTAATCAAATAAGCATAAAATATTGGCAATTTAATTAAATGTCAAACCTTTCAGTGAATAAAAAATAAAAGTCAATGCAAATTTCATTTTTAAATTTTAATATGAGTAATTGGCCTAAATGGTCCTAAATTATTGAAAAGGTGACGGTTTAGTCTATATTTTTTAATTTTGACTAAGACGACCCTAAACTTTCTAAATCTTGGCAATTATAGTTCTTTCCGTCCAAGTCTGTTAAATTTCTAATGGAATGAATCATGTATATTGTATGTGATCTAATTTAAAAGGATATTTTAGTAATCTAACAATAATTAGTTTAACAAAATTTTAAAAAAATTCATCTCTCTCTCTCTCCATATCCTCAAAAGCCGAGATCTGGGGGGCCTAGCTTGGCAAGAAACCGGGGGGGGGGGGGGGGGGGGTGCGGGCAATGCGAGCCCAAATCGGAGATTCCCAAGGGGGCTCAGCGGTGGGGTGTAAGCCCAGCTGAGATTCACCAAGGGGGACGCACCGACAACTTGTCTTGTGGGGGAGAGGAGGGGCGTTCGTCTTGCAGTGCCTGAGCTCACCGCCGCCGCCAGTGTGAAAGGGCTCGGCGACAGAGAATACAACGCGAAGTTGGGGGGGGGGGGGGGGGGTGCATGCCTAGGTCTTTGGGAGACTTTTTTTTGGGGGGGAGGGGGGCACGTTTGTCTGGGGGTGGCCTGAGCTCACCGCCGACCTGAGGGGGCTGCTCGGTGACGGAGAAGACAACACGGGGCGCCTGGGTCTGAGTCCTCTATCCCTCTCCTTTTTTTTTTTAAATGTATATAGGGTATTGTTTTTTCAAAAAATAAGGGTATTGTAGTCTTTTAATAGGTAATCTAACTCCTATGATGGGTCACTTAACCTTTTCCATTAAAAACTTAATAGAATTGGATGGAAAAAACTAAATTACCAATATTTAAAGAGTTTAGTATTGTCGCGGCTAAAATTAAAAAAACAAAGACCAAACCGTCACCTCTTTAATAATTTATGGATTATATAGACCAATTACTCTTTTAAGATTTAATTCTTTTAATTTTAATTAAATGTCAGTCTCATTTTTTCATAATATAGCCTTCTCTTTATCTTTACCTGCAAAAAGACAAAAGGATAATAGAGGACAAGTGCATAAGGAAAAACAAAAAAACAAAAAAACAAAAAAAAGAAGAAGAAAAAGAAGAAGAAGAAGAAGAATTGAAGTCCCCAAGCCGAGGGGAAATGAAGATATTGAAATCGCATTGGTGACTTTTGCCAAGAAAGATGCTCCTAATCCTGTCCTTTTGCAAGGGATAACCGAATCCCCTGTCTGGATTGGATAAGAGATATATTCAGTTCAGTCAAAAAAAAAAAAATTTTTTCTTTAAAAATTTCTGGCCAAATAAAGGAATAAAATCTAGTCCTATCTTCTCTTAGTTTGTTCAAATCCAACAATCAAATATTTAGTAGTTACATAAATGATATATCGATAATTTCATATTAGATTCCATAATAAAATCTAATATTCAATCCTCTCAATCTCCAAAATTCCAAAAAAAAAAAATCAGTTAATATTTTGTGACGACGTAAGTATCACCATTCAAATGTGCGTGACTATTTTTTTTTTTTTTTGACCAAGTTATGATGATATTTTTTTCCTGGTGACGGAGAATAAAATGCTGCAAATTCAAATGACTTACTCTCAGAGAGATTGATCAGCTCTTCTTCAGAGACGTAGACTCTATTGAAATTTCGACCAGTCTTCTTCTCCCAAAGAGAAAGCAATTCAAGTTGTGAAATTATGTTCTCTGGGGGCCTATAGGTGATGATACGATTGCATGTTCTCGGGTCATCAGCTGCTTTGATTGTGTATACAGCAATATCTTCTTCATAATTCAAAACCGCTGAAAATAAAAATAGAATTTTTTTTTTTTTTAATCTTAGATCAATTCAAAGCAAATATTAAATTTCTTTCGAAATTCTAGGTGATATTACGCCTTCACACTTATAAATTGATCATCAACTCCTTGTACACTCAATATGGGTTCACCTCAATACAAAATTCTCGTAGATTTAGCTAAAGGACAAAAAAGTACTCGAGAAGTTTATCTATTGCGACACATTTGATTTCGAGAAATTAATAACCTAACTAATTATGACAATTTGACCATCTTATTAAATTTTGAGTTTTCGTAAGACACATTTCTTTGAGACTTCCATACATTATATTCTCTTTTCATTTCTGCCAATTAGCATCAATTTGTATGGCTACTCTTATTACTACTTCTTCTTTCCTTCTTCTTCTTCTTTTTAAAGGAAATGGGCGCTCTTATTAACTTGTGTATGATTAATAGTTGAAAGAAGATTTCATAAACATTTATAGAGCAAATAACGAAAAAAAATTTTGGGATATTAACGGTGTTAAACATCATAACTAATAATAAAAAGAGTATCTAATCTCTTATGTTATGCAATCAACAATCTATTAATATGTAATGTTCAACATCACTAAAGTCTTTAACATGGTTCGAAAATAATACCTTGGACTTGACCCGTTCCATAGACAACGATGTCGTTTGTATTCTCATCATGAGGATGAAGCAAGTAGTTCACAAAATAAGAACCACAGCAGTTAGCAGAAACAAAAGTGTGAGGAATTCCAGCTGCTTCTGTAGCTCTTCTTATTTTCCTCTTTTTGTCAAGGAATACTTGGAAAGGTTTTAGAGGATTCACTCTGTCCTCTTCAACTCCAAAATCTGATGGAAAGAATCTCTGCCATACAAAAATTATCACATGTATTGAACTGTCACATAATAAATTTCCTATGGTAGGGATTTTCTAAACTTTAACTATAAACTTTTTTTTTGGGTCAATTAGTTGCTGATTTTTTTTTTTCTCTGATGTTTCTGATCCCTAACTTTGGAGATAGTCTATTAAAACTTAACGAAGGTAATTACGCACTCATTATGCAAACCCTAAGTAATTATTGCCTACAAATTGAAGCGCATTGTTTCTTTTGTATCGAAAAAAAAATATATATATATATATATATCATTTCACACAATTAACTTTGAGAAAATATCATCAGAGGAAAAAGACACTTAGTAGTTTTAATATAAAGTTTATATATTTCGGATTATACTAACCTTTATGTTTCCAGCAAGTTTGATCGCATCAATTATTTTGAGTTGCTCAAGAACCTGAGGATAAGCAAGCGTGCAAATTACAACATCTACTTGCCGAAGAACACTCACAAGCTTCTCTTGCTCCTCTACCCTTCCCTGCCCCCCGTCGCCGGGCCGTCGCGTTAACATATAATTAAGATGCAGTTAATTACAGAATAATTAAGATATAATAGTTTCTTTCAATTTTTTAAAATCTGTTTGATGCTGTTCAATACCCTAATTAATTACTTGAGGAGGAAAATAGTAACAAATTAAGAAATTAAAAAGAAATGGTGTGATATATAGAGTTGAACCACATAAAAAGAAAAAACAAAAAACAAAACCCTGTAGATACTAAAATACATAAACAAATTAATGAGCTGTCAAAAAAATATCAGAGGGTTAATCATTAATAAGACGAGAAAATATAATAGCAGATCTTCACTCGTGATATATATATATATATGTATATGTATATGAAAATATACACGTACATAAACAATGGTAACACCCATGGATTGAAACTGTTGAATCAGCTCCCTCTTAGAAGGAGAGGAATGTGGAGTGAGTTGTCTAGAATAAACGTAAGTTGGATGACCCAAAGAAACGCTTGCCTTCACCATGTACTTGCCAATGTACCCACTTCCACCAATCACCAATATTTTGCTCCCTTCACCTCTCTCCATAATTGCCTTGGCTTTAATATCTCTCTCTCTCTCGCTCTCTATCTATCTCTTCATGCAAACTCATGGTCCTTCCATGTATTTATAGCCAACCCCTATACGAACTATTGGTTCCCAATTTGACAATGCTTAGGACCTGTTTAACAGAGTTATAAAAGAAAGAAAAAATTTTAATTTTCCAATAAATGTTTGATAATTATGTTTTCAAAAAGAGTTTTTAAAGTCAAAATAAATTTAGTAAATATTAAAATAAAATTTATAATATGTAACTTAAATTCTGATATAAGTTATAAATGTCTATTCAGATGAATTTTTTTAAAAGCCATATTTTTGACTTTAATAGAAAACTTTTCTATCAAATTAATACAAATACCTTAAGAAATAATCATCGGATTCAGGAAATCAAATAACAAGTACTTTTTGAAAACCGTATCCAACATGTTTATTTTAAAATCCGATTATAGATAGAGAGCTCGAATGGATTCTTCAAAAGATATCCACCTTTTGTTCTTGGAAATTGCAACAATCATTCATTTAACTGATTGACCACGAATGATTGAAGTAGAAAATTTTTAAAATCTCTTTACTTCCGTAAAAATGTAATTCCAAGCATGTTATTTCGAACTCAAAATTGTTTACCGTTTAAAGGGTGGATTTTATTTATTTATTTATTTTTAAAGAAAATTATCTCAAATTAGGGTTTGTATATATTGCTATAGAGTAGTTACTCCGTTTTTCTCATTAGTTTATACGGCTTTTGGTTTAATACTCTATTTTAAACTATAAATTTTGTATTAGATTGCGTCTTTTTTATTTTTTTTTTTTGTTACTTTAAGTTGAGTTTCACAAGACTTAACGCTAAAAAAGTTGTATAAAAGAGAGAGAGAGAGACATATATATATATATATATATATTTTATATTAGATTTTTTTTTAAGGTGAGTTTCACATGACATAACGCTAAAAAGAAAATGTAAGAGAGAGAGAGAGAGCAAAAAAAAAAAATATATATATATATATATGTATTATTTGTATGCAGAAAGCTGGTGGGCGTTTTATTATTTTATCCAAAATATGTATATAAGGACTGATCATGATCCCAATGATGGAGTTATGCTGTACCGAGGGAGAGCTGCCATCTTCACTAAACTTTTTTTTTTATTATTTGAAAATTTTTTGTATATATATATATTTTTAGCGACATGCAAAATTAATTATCTCATGTAAATTCTCACAAAAAAAACTTTACTACTTACCTGTAATCTCATTAGTCGTATATATCAAACAAGAATTGTTGGGTCATATTGAAAATAAAATTATCATGTACTACTTAGTTTTAATACACACCCTTATTGAACTAAAAGATTAGTTTACCGCTCAAGACAATTATACGCTGTATTATCAAAATCTCAACAACCATATTTTTGTTCTTAACTAGCGAAAACCAATGGTGGTGGGTTTGTAAAATGTCGTGTTCCAAGTCGACAACATCCACGTGAATCCGTGTCCTTTTTAGACAGAGACTACTCGAGGAAAGCCTTCGTGGCCATCAATTAGTTTTGCAGACTAGTGCTTCGAGAATGATGTGCTTGTCTAGAGCTATTTAACATTAATCACACGTCCTAGATTTCACTGTAAATTAGTTTTTTTTTTTTTTTTTTGATAAATTTCACTGAAAATTAGTTGCAGCAAAGAGTTAGGTGAGTGGTGTTAGGTATTGTTTTTCTTTTTGTTTTGGAAGTGGTTTTGATTTTAGTATAATTTTGGAAAATATTATAAACAAATATCAGAGAAATATCAAAACTTCGAAAAAATTTTTGTAGATATCTGCAAGTCAATAGATTATATTGTTTTCAATATCACTTTTTTATTAGCTAAATTACAGATTTTAATTATCACTTATCATACTTGTATATTTTGCATATTAGCATATGATAGTTTCAATATTACAATAATCATGCTTAAATTTGTAGGACCTTTTTATAGTGTTGAAGTTTCTATCTAATATAAATAAAGCTTTGTGTGCAACTTGTTAATTTAGGCACAAAAAAAAAAAAAAAATCCCAATGTTTAGCGTTTCTTAAAAAAATATACAAAGTATTTTTTAAATATACAAAGTATTTTTTGAATATACGTATTCATACTATCCATTAATTTTAATTTTTCTCAAAATTTCCAGCGATATCGAAGGAAAAAAAAATCGAAATCTCTTCAAATCCACTAATATCAATAATTTATACATTGGTTATCATCAAACATCCTTTGCAAATTTCGTAAGAACTCGGTAGAGAATCCACTTATTCATCTTGAAATTCATTAGTTTCTGATCCCGTATTAGCATATGCTTAATAATTAGAAGGGGAAAAAAAAAACTTAAACTAACTACTAACCGTAGTGCTGATGCTAATTAAATTGGCAAAAATAGAAATTACACTTTACAAACATGACATGGCAAATTTCTCAACCATGACATACCAGCTCACAAATTCCAAATCTTTTAAGTATATACCAATAGAACTGGGTTGTCATGTGTTGCTGTTAGGATCGGATGAAAAATAAAAAATAAATAAAAACTAAAAAACGAAAGACAAAAAACAAAACACGAATAAATTACATTTTTTGTCTGTGAATTATGGATCCAATCTCAATTTAGTCCATAAACTTTAAAACATCAAACTATCAATTTATTCTATAACAGTCTTTCCCACCAAAACACTGTTAAAAATTGAACTGTAATGACCTCAGAATAGATTTTTTTATTGTCACGTTCCAGATTTCAATTTTTTAAGTTCTAAATTCTTAAAACATGCGTACCAAACATTACAACAACAAAATTAATCTTCATTACAACTCATTTTATCTTAACGTAGTAATTACAATCCAGTGTTTAGCAATGCTTTGGAGTGAAGGACGATTACAAAAGAAATTGAAAGTTTAAGGACTGATTCTGAGACGTTTTCAAGTTCAGGGACTAAAATGAGATTGGATCTATAATTTAGAGACCAAAAAATGAAATTGACCCAATCAACAAATAACTGAAATGTTCCAGACCAGAGGGAAGCAATGTTTCACTCTTAAACAATGTTCTTGCACATTTATAACTGCAGAATTATTGCAGATCTGATTTCTAGGAACCAAGTTTTCAGAGGAAACATACATATTATATCCCTTAAAAAAGGTACATATTCACTGTCTTGAAAGGGAAAGGGAGGGAAAAAAAAGAAAATCAAACTTGTCATGTGTACCAAAGAATTTGGTTAGTATTTTGATTCATCCTCACAAATAAAATTGCATTTCAATCTCTATTCAAAGGTTCAGGACATGCTGCTACAAGGTGGTGTTCATCTTCACAAGCAGATTGCACTTCGATGTCGCTATTTTTTGAAGTAACATATTTCTGCAGGATTCCGAATCCCAACACAGCGTAGCTGCTAAGGTTCTTTAGTTCTGTAACCAAATCGGCAAACAACATCACACATACAGAATTCACTAATTTAGAGAATCCATTAAATATGCTACGTCGCTACCGACTATTAACTTCACATTTAAGTAAATGATAATGCTTAATGATATATATGAATACTAAGCAAAGCAGAAATCAATAGATGTAACAGGACGAAGAAGAAGAAAAGACGTGACACAAATAGACTTATTCAACTCAAGTGATGTCTATGCATTTTTAGTGATTTGCAAAGAGTCGATAGAAAACAATTCGGGATTTCCTTTAAGTCATCAATCCTTTTCATGACCATTTTTCGTTTCTGAACTTGGAACAGATATGCAATTGGGAGGTGGGTCAAATCAAGCTCCTTAAGTAACAGAGTTCTAATTTCAAGGCAGAGCAGCATAACCAATCTTCTGTCTCTAGTTACTGAAGTCGATTTACAAAGTTCATAGAAAGTTCTATGCTGCTAAGCACAAGTATTCGTTAATCTAATTCCAGCATCCTATCAAGTTGATCAAAGTCCTCCTCCTAAGCTAGAATCCCAAGCTAGACAAATGACAACTACATTCTCCATTGCGGTGAACGGAATACCATGCATGTATCTGAAGTTAATCAAACAGTGCTTCCACATCCTTAGCAGCACAACAGAAACAACACAACAACATTGCAAAAGAAAACTAGAGCAGGCACTTCATATCATCGTACAGCTCATCCATTAAGAGTTCATCAGTAAAGTTCTTCACATTTCTTTACAACTCATTTTTTTCAACAGATGTTTTTGTTATAATCTCTATAACGGTAGTACTACTTTCTTAACAAATAAATAAAAAAACAAAGTCACCGCTTTTTCTTTATCTTGAACTAGATATAATCAATTTCAGAGGCTCCCTGCTCAGATGCGAAATGGTATTGTATCCTCCTAAGCTTTGCATAAAACTAAGGAAAATCGCATCTACTATGTCTGACTTCCAACATTCAAAACATAGAAATACTTTTTCACCTATGCAAATTGCATTTCCTCGTATTAGGTTCAACGTGAATGGACTGAAAAATTTGGTAAAAATATATCGCCAAATTTCGATACTTCATCAAGTAGAGATCCCTAAGGACAAGCATAACCAACCCCAAGGCTAAACCATCCTCGTATTATTACTACTACTCAGAACTCAGGTTATAGAATTCGGGTAGAGCGAATCCATGTCGGCACATGTCTTATTGTTCTCATGCTAATGTTAAAAAATAAATAAATAAATAAAAACCCAATTATGCACAAACATGAAATTGAGGCATAGAAAAATCGGCAGAAAAGATCGAGTACTATCCTAACCTAAAGAGTTGTCCGATCTAATGCTTCAACAGATATTCAATTACAAGCAAAATAACATACCAATTTTACCAAACTAAGCAACAAAAACGAAATTGGGGGCAAAAAAGGAACGATCTTCAGAACAAAATCATCCAAAATTTTCCTGTCGAATTGATAATCCTTAACAATCTTCCAACGAAATGTATTAAAGGTGGAAAATTAAAAACAATCAAGATTTCAATTATTCCAAAGAAGACAATCACATCTAATTGCGGACTTACAAATGATCATTATCCTTGGAGCAACAACCCTCATCGCCGCCTCTGTCGTGGTGGTGGTGGTGGTTGTCGTTTTCTTCGTCGCTGTCGTCCTCATCAAAGGGCTTTTGCTTGTGGAAGATGCAGCACTTCTTGGAGCTCTTCTTCTGCATGAACTCGTTGTCAACGGTGCCTTCTTTCCATGTCACCTTCTTCTTCCGACTAAGCCGCAGCGTTAGGGTTTGCGGCTGTTGCGTCTGCGACGATGACGACGACGATCCATCAGAATTGTTTAGCGTTATGGTAGTCGTCACGGTGGCCGTTGACGGTACAACCGCTGCTCTGGCGCCGGCGCTTGTGGGTCTAGCCATGGCGGATTCGATTCGGTTCTGTTCTTTTCCTTGCCTTTGTCTTGTGTTTATTTTTGGGGTTTATAGCTAAATGTTTTTTTTTTTTTTAATAGTTCAAGTATAAAAAATTTGTTAAGATGCGCTTTTTCTTTTTTTTTTTTTTTTTCCAATAGAATGGTTAATTGATTTTGTACATTGATCGACCATAATATACAATTAATCACATTAATTAATCACTTATTTATTATAGGTAAATAACTGATTGATTACAGTCAATTATTGATCAATCATAACATAACTCATAAATTTTATAATCAATAATTGATTAACAAATAGTCAATTACTGATTGATTATAAACAATATCATCAATTTTTCGGTTAATCAGTAATTAACTATAGGTAAATCGGTGACGGTGGAGATCCAAAACTCGCGCCTACGATCTCGCAACCTCAGCTCCGATGGTGGAGATCAATGACGGTTGAGATCCGCGATGCGATTGCCTCCCACTAACGCAATCTCCTCCCAGACGCCACCGAGCTACAAATCTTGTCGATGGTCGCTAGTTTTCGTCATCGTCACGAAAGCTCAGTCATAGAGAGAGGAGAGCGAGAGAAGGAGGGGAGGTGTTTCGGAAAAATGAAAATTAATTAAACAAAATATATGTATTAGGCCATTTAACTAAACAAAAGAAAATTAGACTATCTATTAGATTATATAATAAACATGGGCCACCGGTCCTAATTTTTCCCTTTTATTTTTTTCTTCTTTTTTTATTTTTATTTTTTTAAACTTGAATAAAGATTCTAACAATGCACTTTTCAGATGGAATCAGATTTGATATTACAATTAGGTTATCTTTTTTTTTTTTTTTTGAAAAATTAGGTTGGGTGGCCTTTTTAAATCATCTAATCTAATAAATGACCAAAAAAAATTTTATTTAGTAAAATGATTATTTTTCATTTTTCAGATTTGGTCAATCAATGATTGACTATAAAATTTGATGATTTATATTATGTTTAATCAGTGATTGAATATGATTAATCATTGATTGATAATTTAAGATAATTGATTAATCATTTTAAAAAAATAATATTTTAATTAATTTTTAAAAACTTCAATTATTTGTTAAAAAATTTCTTAAAAAAATACTATTCAACTATAAGGTTTCATTTGATAAAACGGTTTGAGTTGAAATTTTTAAATTTGAATTGATTAACTTTTTAAAAATTAGTTATAATTTTTGTTGACTTTTCAGAAAAAAAAAACAAAAATTAAGATAAAAAATACAGTTTAATTTGAATTAAACCTGATCACCAAACGGAGCCTAAATCTCTTTTTTTTATTTTGCTTTGGCCTTTTCTCCGTATTTCTATCGAGGGATATTATTATTATTATTATTTTAATGAATTCCTAGTATGGAAGAATTGGTATGATTATTGGAGGCCTTTTAGGATTATATATATATATATATATATGCACTCATATGGAACGTCAGTGACATGGCGTCCTTTTTACTGCCAAAAGTGCTAATCAAATAGGGTAGGTTGACAGCAAATTGGCACTTGTCAATTCTAAAGCGCGTTGGATGCAATTACTGTCAGATAAAAATTGATATAATATTGAGGATAGGGGCTTAAAGGTAATTATACTAGCGTTAAAAATTGAACAATAACAATAAAAAAATGTATTGTTGGCTGCTGGAAATGATTTGGTAACTTTCGTATTTATAGATGTAATATCAAAAAAACAAACATGAGCTTTTGAGACAAATTATATGTAACATCGGTTACCATATATATAATCCATATTTCTCTATTTTAAGTCTTCTCCAAATTTAATTTAAGGATTAAATTCAAATTTAATCCATGAAAATAGGACCATCTTACATTGCCCATTATAAATAAAAATAACTTGAAACTCTCATATTAAGCTTATGTAAGTTATAAATTTCATATTTTTGTCATTGAGATTTTAATTTTTAATAGTTTTTTCACAGCTCTCAATTTAGTATCAAAAGTACAATTTATGATAAACAAGTGAGTTTTTCATGTTATTTTTAAATTATAAACAATTAAGTGCAACATCTATTTTTCGTGGGTAAAATTTAGAATTAATCATTTTTTTAATTTCTACATTCATGTCGTCCATGTTGTTCCAACAAGTGGTATTACTTGAATTGTGGTATTTTATGGTTCTAATAATTCAATGAAAATAAGTAATGTGAATATTATGGTCTCCTATCTAGGATCTCCGACTTCAATTGTCACTTATTATCAGAGTTCTAAAGTAATATTTTTGTAATCTATTAGAATATTTTTGTTTTTAATATGGATGATCAAACATTTTCAACTCTAATCATTGGAGTATTTTGACAGAATATTTTGGAAAATATATAGAAATAAGTTTAATAAAATAAATTCTATCAGGCTACTCCGATGACTAATGGTACTAGAAACATCCAACCATATATGATGAAAACAAAACAAAAAAAAAATACATTTTCATAGAGAATAAATAATATTCTACTAAAATGCTCTGCGTAACCAGCTCCACGGTTGGAGCCTTACACATTTGACAATTTATGCTGAAATAAAAATTAGACTTGTAGATTACCAAATTATACAAGAATACTCTGGTGATCAATGCTTGCGATTGAATCCAGAGATATTTAGTCATGTATGTTAAAAACTAAAAAAATATTCTACTAGAAAATTCAAAATATTCTACTAGAATTCGGAGATGTCCGACTATCCATGTTGAAAAAAAAATACTTTAGTAGGATATCTATAGTATTATACTAGAATATTCTGATAACTGGCATCGGCAAACGGAATCAAAGACGTCCGACTCTCCATGTTGGAAAAAAAAATTGTAGTAAAATTTTTTAACATAATATTCTGATGACCGGAGCCAAAGACCAACATTATCGGTGGTTGCTGTTGCTTCCAGTGACATCGGGTAATTTTACGTGGAATATTTCTCCAAATTGATTACTTTCTTCTCTCTCTTTTTTTTTTGTTTTCTTTTTTTGTTTTTGTGGGTTGTATTTGTTATATTTCTACTACAATTTATTAATTTTATAACCCTATGTATTTATTTTTTTTAAAACAATCCGTGTGTATTAGAATTACTGGGATAGATTCAACCAAAAAAAAAAAAAAAAACTAATGCCATATAGTCTTTTTGAAATATATTTTTAAATAATTGACTCAAATGATCCTTGAACTCTTTCAAATGTAACGGTTTGATCCTTATTTTATTTTATTTTTGATCAAGAAGACCCCGAACTCTTAAAATATTGGTCATTATAGTTCTTTCCGTCTAAATTCATTAAGTTTCTAATAAAACGAGTCATGTGTAATGCATGTAATACAATTTAAGATGATATTTTAATCATTTAACAATAATTAGTTTAATAAAAATAAAAAAATTCATAAAAAACCTACTCATCTCTCTTCCCCCCCCTCTGTCTCTGTCTCTGTCTCTCTCTTCATTTTCTCGTAGCAAAAACCCATATTTGTTCTCTCTCTCTCTTCATTTTCTCGTAGCAAAAACCCATACTTGTTTTGGGGGGGGGGGTGTTTAGGGGCTTGAGCTTGTCGACGGTGAGGACGGGGGTGAGTAAGAGGGGCTGGGTGAGGGGTTTGAGTTCGATGGCTGGGCTCGGCGATCAGCAAAGACGCCGGGGGGGCAGGGGGGTTCGAGCTCAGCGACGGCACTGGGGGTTGCGGCCGGGCTCCGAGACAGACACCCGGGGGGGGGGGGGGGGGGGGTGGGGCTGGGGGTAGGGGAGAGAGGAAGGGGAGGCGATAGACGGGGTATGGGTTCTCTTTTTTTTTTTTTTTTTTAATGTTATTGATATATATATAGGAGTATTTTTATCTTTTTAAAATTAATTGAGTTCATGTGATAATTTACGTAAGTTATTATGTTAGAAATTTAACCGATATAGATAAAACTAATTATAATAGTTAATATTTTAAAAATTCAAGATTTTTTTGATAAAATAAAATAAAAATTAAATTATTATTTTTTTTAAAGAATTCATAAACTATTTAAATTAATTACTTTATGTTTTTTTATTTATGAAACTCTGTGTCCTAAATCTATACTATATTATTTGGGAAAGTCACAAAATATATATATATATATATATTTTGGATTTGGTGACTGTGCTTGAAAACAAACGTTCATGCATCTTTTTTTAAACATATAAATAGTACCTAGGCTAATTTTTTTTGTTATTGTTTTCTTTACTCCAGAATAGGCATCATAGCCTGTCAGATTATATCTATACTTACTCTTGTATGTGTAGAGCAAAATTCAACCGTTCAGTCTTCATCTGACAGCCACAAATTACCTGCCGGATGCCATCCTAATTTTCCCTTTATTTTTTCCTTCCTTTTTTATTTTTATTTTTATTTTTTATAACTTGAATAAGGATTTAAATTTTGCACATTTTCGACAAAATGAGATTTGATATCACAAGTAGGTTACTTTTTTTTTTTCCTTCCTTGAGCCTTTTCTCCGTGTTTCTGTTGAGGGATATTATAATAATAATTATTATTATTTTAATGAATTCCTAGTATGGAAGAATTGGTATGATTATTGGAGTGCTTCTAGGGTGAAATATATATATATATATATATATATATTAGTTCAAATGAAATAAGAAAATACATGTGAAATGCATATATATTGAAATTATTGAATATTTAAGTTATAAACTTAAATGTTAAAATTTTCAATGTTACAATATTTTTAACACATATGGGCAATCTTAAAAAGAAAAATACATTTTTAAAAATATATTTTGATAGGACAAATTTGATTAAGAAAGCAAATCAATTTAAAAAAGATTTTTTATGATAATTAAAAAAAAAGAGAATAAAAAAGACAAATTTAGAAAAAAAATTAAAGGCTTAAAAAAAGGAGAAAGAATAGAAGAATGTAATACATCAAGAAAAAGTTTTTTTTAACCAAAATAATTTAACCACATTTTTTAATAGTATTTTTAACACACTTCACTCTTTTAATATAGTTATAGATAGATACATATTGAGAATAAAAAAGGCAATACGATCATTAATTCACACAAAAATTCTCCAACAATAGAAAACTAGACACCGATAGATAATCAGTTTCATCAATAAAATCGAATAATGCATAAAGAGAAACGTGTAGCAGACTCTACAAATAGAAGACATCCAAAAAGGTACACAAAATATTGAGCACATATATGGCTCTTTAACAAATTCTCTACATTTGACGAAAATATATGATCAACCGATGATTAAAAATGAGAAAATTAGGGAGAGAACCACTTTTTAGACACCTTCTAATATCTTTGCTAGCCTTATGGTTTATTTAGTGTTTTAGTTTAACTCCAACTACTTTTTCGGTTGGTTTTTTGTCTTTTTCTAAAAAGTCAGGAAAAATTATAACTAGTTTTTTGAAAAGTCAACAAACTCTAACTTAAATATTTTGACTCCAACCGGCGATCCAAACGGAATTTTAATTTAGTTGGTGATATTTTAGTTTAACTCCAACTACTTTTTCGACTGGTTTTTTGTCTCTCTAAAAAGTCAGTAAAAATTATAACTGGTTTTTTGAAAAATCAACCAACTCCAATTTAAAAATGTTGACTCCAACCGGCGATCCAAATGGAAGCTTAATTTAGTTGGTGATATTTTAGTTTAATTCTAACTACTTTTTTAGCTCGTTTTTTATTTTTTTTTTCTGAAAAGTCAGTAAAAATTATAACTTGTTTTTTGAAAATGAACAAACTCCAACTTAAAAATTTTGACTCCAACTGGCGATCCAAACATAAATTTAATTTAGTTGGTGATATTTGTGCCAGTTCGATTTTTTTTTTTTTCTCATTTTAAGGCTTGATGAATTCTCCTTTTTACTCTTACATATTATTTGCTCAAAATTTCTAGTTTCATGTACTTGTATATCTTTTCGATTCAGCTTCTTTTGCACTCTTCTCCCTTCAATTTGAGCTCTTTTCATGGAATTTCATCTTGATCTTAATAATTTACAAGTTTCTTCTATCAAACTTGTGAGAGTTTGAATAATCTAGTTGTCCGTTTTTGGTTTGACGTGAGGGGGTAGGGATGACTATATTTCTGGGAGCTAACTCCAGACGAATATGAAGCTCATGGATACAAGTTATACTTTGAAATGAAAGACACTTTCGAATCCGCTTTGTCTACTAACAATAAAGCTATATGTAATGCAACTATGAATCTCATAGAGAGTTCGATCTTGTCTTAGGTGAACGCTGGCAGTATGCTTAACACATGCAAGTTGAACGGGAAGTGGTGTTTCCAATAGCGGACGGGTGAGTAATGCATAAGAACCTGCCCTTGGGAGGGGAACAACAATTGGAAACGGCTGCTAATAACCCGTAGGCTGAGGAGCAAAAGGAGGAATCCACCTGAGGAGGAGCTCGCGTTTGATTAAAAGAGCTCCAATTGCAATCAATATAAAGCCTAAAAGTGCTCGTGTTTTCGTATTTAATTTGTTTGTTTTGTTTTTGCTTTTGCTTTTGTTTTGTTTTGATATCGGCAGTTATGGAATGTGAACTAGTCTGTCCCTTGCCCCAGCCGTGATCTATGATTTCAATTTGTTTCTTGAGGAATTAGTTCCTTAGGGAAAGTTCATATTTTTGAATGTTTAATTGGCTGGAAAATTGTTTTCTCGGGCAAATTTAGCTGAATTTTGGACAGGAGTGATCAATTCGACCATTTTTGTTGCTTAAAGGTCCAAATTCTTTACATTTTTCTCTCTTCCTTTTCCTTCTATTATTATTATTATTAGTATTATTTATTTTTTGTGGTAAGTTGTAATATTGCTAAAGGAAATCCTTTTATCGTGCCCATTTGCTTGCGGCTATTTGCTGGAAATGATGCTGATGAGTTCAGTTCAATTCTAAAATGTAAACGTATTCCAATGATATTGATCACCACTTTCCGTTTCAATTCATCGGTATCACTTACTATTTTCGGGAACAAATATTTTGCCCGAAAGTCTGTTATTTTTAATGTACTCTTCTATTTGGCTCAGAATCACATCTTATAGGATAGGGGCATTTTTACATATATGAGATTTTTTGCATAATTTGTTCACTAACATGCTTTGATTGCAGAGAAGACCTACTTTTATATCAGAACAACTCTCTGTGATTCCAAATGCACATTATTACGAGAGAGGAACCTATGACTTGAAAAAGGGTGATTACTGTTTTGTATCTTTCTAATCTAGTGACATTGGGTTTTGAAAGTTTTTCGTCTATTTATCTTGGTACGTCTGATTGCAGATCGTGAAATATGCAAATAACGAGGAGTTCACTTCTATTAGTGTCGTTCTTACCAATTGTAGGGAGCCAGGTAGGTAGTGTGTCTTCCTGAAGTTTTCGTTTTCCGTTCTTTAAAAACATTCTAGCTACTTCAGCAGCTTAACGTGCCATCAGATCATCCTAGATTGACCGCCCCAAGAAATGAAGATCCGCCATCACCGCCACTTCCATCCCTAGTTTGTTAGATCTTTTTATTCTTGCAAGATTGAGTGTTTATTATTACAATATTTAGTAGACCATAAGTGCTTGGATTTGCTTAGGTATGACTATTTTAGTATTTTGTTTAGATTCTAATATATATTGAGATATTAAGAGATGTTTGGTATTTTGCTTAGTTAACATTTGGTTTTTTTTTGGTATTTTGTTTATTAAAAATGATTTTCGTGTTTATATTTCGGGGAAAAATACAGGTATATAAATCTTCTTCAATTTTGGTGACCAAAAAAATTTGGTAGTAGAAATTAGTTATTTGCCCTTTTTGCTACTAAATATTTGGCGGCTAAAACATAAGAATTTGCTACCAAATATCTTTTCCCTACCAAAATTTTGGTTCTTGAATCTCGTACATTTTGCTACCAAAATACATTATGCTACCAAAAGTTTGGTATCTAAATCTCATACTTTCCGCTACTAAATATCTTTTGTTACCAAAATATTTGGTCTCTAAATCTCATACTTTTTGCTACAAAATACCTTTTATTACCGAATATTTGGTAACTGAATGTCATACTTTTTGGTACCAAAATACATTTTGCAATCAAAATTTTAGTTCCTAGAATGTCATACTTCTTGCTACCAAATGCCATTTGCTACCAAATTTTTTGGTCACCGAATATCTTATATTTCACTATTAAATATAATTTGTTACCAAAAAAAATTTTGCTAGCAAAAACTTTTTGCTACCAAAAATTTGGTAACAAATACTTTCTGCTACTGACTTTTTTTGGTAGCAAAAAAAATTAGCAAAAACTTTTTGCTACAAAAAACAGGACTTTCAGTTACCAAATTTTTTGTGACAAAAAATCCAATTTCTTGTAGTACTGCCCGAAATAAGACTATGACTATATATATATATATATATATATATAGTAAAGCTGCGATATAATCACTTTTATATACCGTATCGATAGAGCCCCATTTTAAACCGTTAAGATGTAATTAAATTACTAATATGTTGCCTATGTATGCTAGTTATAATGTATCTTATCTCATACTAGTATAAATTAAAAAAATTAAAAATAATATATATTAAAAAAAACACTTAATCGTTATAATGTATCTTATCTCATACTAGTATAAACCGTTATAATGCATTTGGCCCATTATTTGCCTCAAATAAGGACATGGCCAATGACCAACGACCTAGTCGAACCCCCAGTTTTACGCAATTATGTTGAATCGTTCCCTTTGAATAGTCTATTAGAATACGAATTTGATTGACGGGTGCCGGACATAAGACCATCGCTATATATATATATATATATATATATATATTGTAAACCCATGAGGCAGAGTTACATTACTCTGCACCAAAATGTACTCCAAAGGATGGAACCCTAACCAGCTCCTGTCATTTGGCCCAACACGTGCTTCAAGTAAGGACATGACCAATTACCAATGACCGAGTCAAGCACCTTGTTTTATGCAATTATTTGTCGACATTGAGATCATTCCATTTGAATAGTCTATTAGAATACGAAATTGATTGATGTAATTAGAAATTGAGCATTCAAATATCATTTTGATTTTAGTTCTTAAATGGCATAGAGTCCATCCCAAAAAAAAAAAAAAAAAAAAAAAACCTTCTATTTGATATGTCCTCTACAGTATTTTTAATTCCTTGTTACGCATTTGTTTTTGTTCCTTTTCCTCTGTGTTGACTTCGTCTTTTTACATTTTTTTTTTCCTTTTGCTAGGCTCCAATTGGTTTTTGTATGCTATGTTTATTTGCTTATTTAATTCTATATCTTTTTTAAAAGCAGGATGGCAAGATTGGAGACAATTTAGTCATTTGATTATACTAAGGGTTCGTTTGGTTCGTTAGTTTGGGTTGAAAATTTTAAGTTTAAATAGTATTGAAATGAAAGTGGGGATATGAGAGGTTAAAATATGTATATGATATTCTAGTGAATAAAACTCCAGTTGCCTTAAAAAATATTTATATATCTATGATATTTTATTAAAAGTACCTAGAAAAAGATTTAAGGAACATTTGTTATTTAAGAGTATGTATATATTTGAAGGTGCAAATATAATCATTATTTTTTTCTTTAATTTTGCATGTTTTATATAAGAATTTTTTTGGTAGGGTAAAGGAAAAAAAAAAAAAAAGGCTCACCAAGTAGATACTTTTTGATTATTATAACTTTATCAGGTTTTGTTAATTTTACTTACTTTTTTATGTTAATATAATTTTGATTATATAACAGTTGTAATAAAGATAAGCTACCATACAATTAAAAAAGGAAAAAAAAAAAACCCTAGGTCCTACCGGGCTATTTCATCACGAAAATATAAAGAATAAAGCTAAGAGACACCTCTGATGCCCCTCCACACATTACGTGGATGAAAAAAAATTAAGTTATTTTGTTTTTTTTATTAATAAGATGGATCTCACCTCTTATCAAATGACAAATAATATAGGGAGCCACCTCATATGATGTAAGACACTAGAGGTGCCCCTTAGCTTTACTCAAATATAAACGATACGAGAAGACCATATTGACTTGCACTCCTATATATATGAAAGGTGTATGTACGAACTTTCATATTCTTAGTCTCAAAGGTCTGTTCAATTTCTTCATGGAAAGAACTCATTTTTAGGTATAGAGAGTGATGAAGAAAATAAGCTTTAATTTATACAATAACTCTTCTGTTGTAGCGTGAAAAACTGAATAGGTCTTAAAATATTGCCAGCGGATCTATAGCATTATAAGATTGATTTTGGACCCATGTTATGTTAGAGAGAGAGTAGATCCTTGGTAAAGATAAAAGACTGATTTTGTCTCCAGTTTTTAATTTTGATCTTCATGTTATGATGCCGCTGCTGCAGCTGGAGATGAAGCATGTCTTCTTATTCTCATTTCTTGCCGGTTTTGCTCTTACGGTCGACGCACAGAACCAAACAGGTACAACGTCAAGATCCTTGCTTTCTTTTTCTTCTTCTTCCTTTTTTTTTTTTTTTTAATAAACATTTTTATATGACCAAATCCAGTTATTAACGATAGCATATATATTTAGAAGAGAGTAAACCTTTTCAAAGGTTGTTAGGTTCATAAATGAAAATTATCTGCAAGGTAACTATATTTCAAGGATCATGTTTGGAATACAAGATTAGGATTATGTTTGGAAATGAAAGCTTTTTATTATTATTTTTCTCTGGATTTTATTTATTATTAATTAATATTAATATTATTATTATTATTATTATTACTACTACTACTACTGAAATTGTAATAAATAATACTTTTACAAAAAGAATTAAAATAAATAATAAGTTTTAAAAATATTTGAAGTATACTAAACTACTATATACTTTTATATACTCCTAATATTTTAAAAACCTGCTATTTACATTAATTATTTATTGAAAACTGCTATTTACTTCTTTTATTATTATTATTATTGTTATTATTAGGGTGATTTTTAATATTGCCCGTCAAAGAACATTAGAATATTGCCACATTTATAGTGTCTTCGGGATTTTTGACCTTTTATATAAGTATAAGTCAAATGTCAACAAAATATATATTTTCAGAATTACCCATTGAATATTATTATAGAATACTTTTGGTAGTTTACCGGAATACTTTTGTTAATCAACTAGTCTCTGATAGCGCCAGTGCTGTTGGTAATCAACATGGTCTCTGGTCATCGATCGCTAGAGAGTATTTTGATAGAATACTTTTCGTAGTCCATTAGACTGCTTTTCGTTATCTATCAGATTATTTTTATATTCCATAGAATTATTTATTATATTTTAAAACGAATTTTTCATAATATTATAATAGATAAATTATCATTATTTACCAGATTAATTCATCATTTCATCATATCGATTATAAAAATTTTTTTTATAGAAAATCATATTATCAGGAAAAAAAAAAATAATTTTTAATCATTTAAAAAAAAAACCTAACCCCCCAACTGAAAAAAAAAACTTCTAACCCTAAAAATTGAAAATTCTCCAATTGAATAAAAAGAAAAACCATAATTTCCTCCCTCCCTCACCAACCCTGTCGCATAGATAGTTGCATGGGGGTGATCGCGAGACCGAGATTTCAGTGGCAGGATGGTCGTGTGGGTCTCAATGTCTCTTATTGTAATTAGTGAAAATTAAGCAAACCGTTTTTGCATATGGTTAGGATGTTTGCTCCAAGTAAATATTGGTTTCGATTTTTGTCATATTGACCAATTTTTTATTTGACTAGACACTGAAAAGGACCAATTTATGTTAAAACCCTAATTATCACACTTTCCCCCACTATTTCTTCTCTCTCTTCCTCTACCTCTCTCTCTTATTTGACTCTTCCTCCATCTCCCTCTCTTCGCCCTCTTCTCCCTCCACCCCTTTCTCTCTCTTTTCTCTACTGGCTTCGTCTTTGGTGAGCCTCTCTCTCTTTCTCTCCTCCGATTTGCTCTCCAGTGAGCCTGCTACCAATGTCGTCTTTTGAGTAAGTTGCCGTTCGTGATCGGCTCGCGAGCTATCGTGATCTACTCATCAACCGCTGTTCGCAATCTGCTCGCTAGTCGCCGATAATGACACTAAGAAATGCCAAGATATCTTTCATGATTTCCAATGCCGGAATCGTGTCCCTATTTCTCTCCCTTCCTCTGTTCCTCTCTCTTTCTCCACCGTCTCTATTTCTAACCAGCGTTCCTCAATGACGGCGGTAATGGGAGGTGGCAGCGTGGGTTGGTGAGGGAGGGGGAGATATTATCAAAAGAGTAATTGGCTCAAATAGTTTATGAACTCTTTAAAAGGTGATGGTTTGGTCCCTGTTTTTATTTTTATTTTTGCTGAGACGACCATAAACTCTTAAAATGTTGGCCATTATAGTCCTTTCTGTCCAAAACTACTAAATTTCTTATGGAATGAGTCATGTGCAATGCTTGTGATCAAATCTAAAAGGGTATTTTAATAATTTAATAATAATTAACTTAACAAAATTAAAAAAAATCATAAAAAAACTAAATTCATCTTTCCTCTCTCCCTCTCCATTTCCTCCTTTTCAACAGCAAAAACCCAAATCCAGATCCAAAAAACCCAAATAACAGACCTTAGCATGGTCTGGGATAGCGAGGTGGCATCTTGCTCTTCGTCTTCTTCGTCGGCGCTGGGGGGCTTCAATTCGGCGACGAGGAAGAAGGGGGGGCTGGGGCTGGGTTTTGAGTTTTGTGTGGAGGGGGGAGGGCTGGGGCTGGGTTTTGAGTTTGATGGGTAGGGATTGGGGCTGAGCTCAATGATGGCGAAGGAGGGGGTCTCGAGCTGGGTTTGGAGTTCTTTGGAAGGGGGGCTGAGCTAGGCGATGGCGAAGGAAAGGGGGATCAGGCTTATTGACGGTGAAGAAGGGGGTCTCAGATTAGGTTGAGTTCAGTGGGTGGGGTGGGGGGGGGGGGGGGGGGGGCGGCCTGAGCTCGGCGATGGCGAAGGAGGGGGGCGCTGGGTTCTGGGTTTAGGTTCAATTTACGTAATAATTTTCTGGTTCTGTTTTTTTTTTTAAGGTATTTTCTAGTTTTGTTGGTTTTGTGGTCTGAGGGGGAAAAAAAAGAAAGAAGAAATGAGGGAGAAGGTAAATGAGTAAGAAAATAGAAAATTAATGGGTATTTTGGTTGTTTTACTACAACAATTATGACTTATGTAGGATTCCGTTAGAAATTTAACAGTTTTGAACGAAAAGGACTATTATGGCCAACATTTTAAGATTTTAGCAAAAAAAAAAAAAAGAAAAAGAAAACATAGATCAAACCATTGCCTTTTAAAGAGTTCAGAGATAATTTGGGCCAATTACTCTTTTCAAAATTAGGATATTTAAAAAATATTTTTTTTTAAATTTTGGGGCTTTTTTAAAAGGAAAAGAAAAAAAAGTACTAATCCTTGTAATCTGATTTTTAATTAAATATGATATTTTATACATTTTAGATGAATAATATGATGAAATAATTAATTAATCTGGTAACATAAAATTAATTAATTTAGTAAATTACAATAAGTAATAATATTAATATTATGGTAAAATACCAAAAAGTTTTCTAATAGAATATCAAAAAGTATTTTACTAAAATAATCTCTGGTGACTGGAGACCGTTATTATTGTTATTAGGAAGGAGAGAAATAGGCCAAAAATCTCTAATAATAAAAAATAAATAAATAACAAAAAAAAATTTTAGGTGAAGGTAAATAGCATGTATATGGTAAATAATGTATTTACAAAACATTTTCACGACAAGAATTATCTTAAAACTATTATTGTAGATAAAATATTTACGGTATATTTCATATTTATGATAAATAATTTATTTACGAAATAAATTTATGATAAAATCATCTTAAAAAGTATTCGTAAATAAACAATTTATCATAAATTTGTTATTTACCTCAAATATTTTTAAAATATAATATTTATTTTAAATATTTTTAAAAATGACCTATTTGTTATAATTTCTCTTATTGTTATTGGGTAAAGCCCATGTGCCGGTTCATCGGTAAAAGTTTGTTTTATTATTATTATTATTATTATTAATTTTTGAAGTGGATTGTCAAGTTTTTTTTTTCAAGTTCTTAAAATATGTTTGTTGTACATTTTTTCAAGTTCTTAAAATATACAAAAAAGAAAAAAACTAGATAAGGTTTTTTTCAAGTTCTTAAATTATACAAAAAAAAAAAAAAAAAAACAAGATACATATATAGTACAGTAATCTAATCTAATTCAAGACAAAGTATATAATATTTACCAAATGCAAAGTACAGGCTAAGGCCGTATCTCGATGACCTTTGCCTTTTTTTTAATTTTTTTAATATTTTATTGGTGGGTAATATAATGTATCTACATGAGTATTTGAACAGGGTTTATCAGCATAGATTGCGGCTTACAAGTAAACTTTTCTACATATGGTGAAAAGAATACCGGCTTAAACTACATCTCAGATGAGCAATTCATAGAAACTGGTGAACGTAGGGTCATATCCGAAAAATACAAAGAAGAAATTCAACAGCAGTATTGGTCTCTTCGGAGCTTCCCTGAAGGAGACAGGAATTGCTACAAAATAGATGTTACAGCAGGTACTAAATATTTAATCCGAGCATCATTCTTTTATGGAAATTATGACCGCCAGGACATGCCGCCGGCGTTCGATCTCTATCTCGGAGCCAATTCGTGGGATTCAATAGAGCCAGAAGACTCTCAGTTGGACCCCATGGACAAAGAGATCATACATGTCCCTCAGAAAAGCCATGTGCATGTTTGCTTGGTGAAGACAGGCCATGGTATTCCGTTTATATCTGCATTAGAATTTAGGCCTTTGGATAATTCAGCTTATCAAACGGAAACGGGTTCGAGATCCTTGGCACTGTACATTCGGCGTGACACTGGCTCTAGTAAATGGACCAGGTGAGTTATTAATATACATAATCATATTATTAATTGGGAAAAAATACCGAGAAACTCAAATATGATGGTAAAACTAATCGTTCTCCTTGATAAGATATTGGGGTTTGAATCGATTCTATTACAGTGGTCAGGGTACACCCATATTCTATCCAAACATTCACAAACTCACACTCTTCTACTCTAAAAAATAAGAGAAAAAAGACAGTAATATAACTAGTGTCAAAAGAGAATGTTGAAGTGTTTTTTACGGGACAATTGAGCCTTCTTTGAAAGTGATGTGTGACTATATATTCTCCCTTTATTTTGCCAAAAAAAAAAAAAACAAAAAAACAAAAAAAAAAAACAAATATTGAACAACTAGCATCATGATAATAGAGATATAAGGTGTGATAGCCGATTTTGACAATCCTTTTTGAAGAATAGCTTAAAAAAAATTATGTTTAGTTAAATGGCTAGTGATCTTTTTTCCCGTCAATCATACCCGTCATCGAGGCTTTGGAGGAGATATCCTCCGTGTGAGTATAGGGGGAGAGAGGGCGAGAAGGCTTTGGAGTTCGACGAGCATCTGGTCTGGTCATCACCACCACACCAAAGAAACCGGGCTCGGAGTGTTGTGGCTCTCACTAGAGTCAGGCGAGTTGCAGATCAGAGAGAGATCTCGGGCGCAAAGATTGAAGCAACCACGGCAACAAGAATCATGGCAAGCGATTGGGTGGCGACGTTGAGGATGTTTGCCGGATTGCAGAGAAGTGAATAAGAGAGAGAGTTTTGTATTCATTGATTGACTGGAAATTTAGTTATTCTTATTATGGTCAATCATCTACCATAGTCAATCATGAGGCATCACATGTGATCAAATAATTGATTGAGCCTTTTCTTGATTTAAAAAACTTTAGCCCTTGAAAGAAAAGTACTTAAAAAAAAAAACAGCCATTTACCTATAAATCCCACTACTAGAGATGTCTCTGCGTATATTTTGTATGATTCAATAATAGTTGTTTATCGTATACATTGAATCGGAATTTTCTATGTTTAGGTACGGCGAGGAAAAGGATGTTTACGATCGTTTCTGGTACGATATAGCATATGCTGATTGGAAAGATATAAGCACCAATCTGACCATTGACATTGGAGGTGCAAACGACCCTTACAAGATACCATCAACAATTTTGAGCACTGCAGTCATACCGAAAGACCAAAATGCTTCTTTGGATATTTGGTGGCCGGAAACTGTTGATAACAATACTTTATACTATTTTTACATGCACTTTGCTGAAATTGAGCAACTCCAAGCCAACGAGTCCAGGGA